>CM044008.1:45646260-46001260 GCA_024085815.1 Flaveria linearis | reverse complement strand
TAACATGTTTAAAATGACGTAGCAAGATCCACAAAGCGCATACGTTTAGTTTATATGACGTAGCAAGATCCACAAAGCGCATACGTATAGATTACAACCAAACCAATCCTTAGGTCCCATTACTGGAACTAATGGTTGTAATGAAGGGCAAAGATGTAGCAAGATCCACAAAGCGCATACATTTAGTTTACAACCAAACCAATCCTTAGGTCCCATTACTGGAACTAATGGTTGTATGAAAGGGGCAATGACGTAGCAAGATCCACAAAACGCATACGTATAGTTTACAACCAAACCAATCCTTAGGTCCCATTACTGGAACTAATGGTTGTAATGAATGCTCGGCAAGAAGAACCACGAAGTAGACCCACAAAGAAGAACCACACTGCCGAGAGCATCCAAGGTCAATAGCATTCACAAGTAACATCACACAACACATAGAATCAAGTAAAAGCACATAGTAATGTAAAACCACCAAGTAACATACAAGGGGTAACATAACATAGAGTCAAGTTCCAACAATCCATGCCTCAGTCAATCAGGATCATCACGTAACCCAGTTTAAGCATGTTCTTAGTATACCAGGGATGCTTATATATAGGGTTCCCCGCAGCGTTCCCACCACATCCGCGATACACCTAGGACGATGCCTAAACCAGTTACGTGACATCCGTTTATCCTTAGCATCAATCGACATGTTAAGCAAGAAAAGATACTCATAAAGTAGTAGCAATCTTCCACGAGGGAAGATGCTTGAAATCGAGTTAATTAAGCGAGCATTCTTTTCCCCCAAATTTGAAAATGTTTAAAAGTAATATAGGCGTAAAAAGGGGCCACGAAACTCACAGAATCGATAATAAACGCGAATGATGAATATTCCCAGCAGTAGAATGCTATGAACAGTCAACACCTATTGACAGTTACTGACAAGCATTAATAATGAGCATAGAGCATAATATGATATTCAATAGGTTCGGGCAGTTTCGGTTCGGTCGTGGGTGACACTGGCACGCAAACACACACAACACACAGGAAAACTTCACACACAATGATTCCATTCACACGACGAGACCAGACGCACGACTGGACACTCCACTCGCACGAATCAACTTTCAGTGATGCGAATCAGCTTCATTCGTACGATTAAACTCCCATTCGTACGACTAGGCACTTAGTCGTAACACACAATACTTAATCGCACGACTCAACCTTCCATTCGCACGATTCAGCCCTCAGTCGTACGAATCAGCTTCATTCGTACGACTGAGTCTTCATTCGTACAACTGGATCGTCAGTCGTATGACTCACACAGTCGCACACATTCATCCATATGGACTCAATCGCACATACTCTCAATCCAATGCATTCAATCGCACGACACACACATACGAATGGACTCAGTCGTACGACTCACCCCAGTCGCACCACTCAGTCGCACGATAGACTCAGACGCATGGACTCAGTCGCACGACTCACCCAGTCGCATGACTCAGTCGCATGACAGACCCAGTCGCCTGAACAGTAAGTTCGTGACTGCTGAAGTGTAGAGCAGCGTCCAGCTGTTCCGAGCACGAGTTTTACACACCAAGAACCTCCAGAAACATTTGCCTAACATGTCTAAGCGAGAAGCACACTCAGAAACGCAACACCCAAGCCCGAACGACCTCATGTGCTCGGATGAACCCGAGCACCCGAAACCCTAGAAAACGCAGCAGTAAAATCGAGCAATAAACGGGTCAAAAGAGGTTATCTACCTGCTAGGAGTGAGTATTCACGATGATAACCAAGATTTGACGGTGTAAACGCAACAAACCTGACGAATTTTGGTGCTAGATTGGTGTAGAAATGGAGAAGAAGAGAAGAACGATGATGATGAAGATGATGGTGAAAATGGCTGGGAAGAGAGTATTTATACCCAGCCTAATTTGGCAATTTGTCAAGTTTAGTCCCTACACTTAGCCCCCGAATCGCCAAACTTGTTTCGGTTGATAACAACGTAAATACGCGCGTTATACTAATTATAAGGATGTGTTTAATGTTGTTTATATTATATAACATAATATAATTAACGGTGTTGGTTGTGATATTCGTGAGCGTTTTGGATGATATGATCGCAAATATTGATAACACAAATGAAACGGAAAACAAATCAAACATGATGTCCTCACGAATAATCTATGAAGATGGAAAATGAATGCTCTACGGATAGTTAACGAAGTTTCATGTCAAATGACGGACCTTGAAGTGACGGATGTCACATATATACATATATATATACACACATATATATATACACATATATATACATATATATATATGTATATATATATATACACACACACACATATATATATACATGTATATATATGTATATATATATATACACATATACATATATATCCCTAAAATAAGAACTTGCAGAACTCTTATAAACCAATGATTATATTAGTCAATGGTTGAGATTAAAAGGGTTATAACGTAAATTAATATATCAATTAAGTTGTGTAATTAAAGCATAAAGGGTATGTTAGTAAATTGAAACCATTTATTTTTTTTGGAAACCCTCTAAAGATATAGAACATCCCATATTTACTCATTCTCTCACCTTTATTCTTAAAATTTGTATGCATCTGATCATCAAATTATGTGATTTAAAAAATTCATTAAATTATTGCTCAGACTAGTTATCAGATTGTATAATTTATATAAATTACATATATATAAGTGGTGAAGTGAAGTAAAAAAAACGCTTAATGTAGCACCTAAATTATAAAAATCTACAGAAACAATAGCATCTACTAAAATAGCACCCAATTCAGCATAAAAAACATGCTTAAACAACATCAATTTAGGAAAAAAACTACACTAAAATAGTAGAAAAATACAATAAAACATCTAAATAAAATCTATAGAAAACAGATGCTAAAACAACATAAAGTTCAATTGTACAAACAATTGTTTATGATTATTGTACATGTTTTAATGATTAGGTAAACTTATTTAGAACCATAATTCTCAAAAAAAAAAAGATATGATAGAAAAATACTAGATTGGAAGCTTAACAAATCAAGAGAAGCTTAAAATTTGATGTATGTAATAAATCGTCAACAAATAATTTAGATCAACTTACATATATGGTAACAGGTTGTGACATCCGGTAATTTTCCGTGACCAAACTCCGTTAGTTCCGTTAAGTTTTGCATACACGTGTCGTAAGCACAAACTAGTTGTCGTTTGACGTTGGTGACTTAAAAATAATTAATAATGTTAAATCAATAATAATCTAGTGGATTAAATGATTATTGTGTTATGCTTATGTGTTTACGCGATTTAAAGACTATTTGAGAATTTTATCACGTAACGCGGAAACGCGTGTGTTAATTCGTATGTTGCGTGTTTTCTGAAGATAAAATATATAATTGTTATTACTAGCTTATATATTTGTTAGATGGTTAAAAACACTTTAAAAAGAGGTTAAAAGCTTAATTTTTATGAGAATACAAAATGCAAGGGTTAAAAGTGTACATTTGATTAATTAAATTAAACAAAACACTAACCCTAGCCCCAACTTCTCCCCACATACGCGACCTGCACTCCTCTATCCCTCTCCTTGCGATTTCAGCTAAGAACAAGCCCTAGAAGACTGATTTTGGTCGATTTCAAGGGTTACAAAACGTTAGAAACATCAATTGCAAGCCATTACAAGTTTAAAGGTTAGATTTTTGTGAGTTTTTCATGTGTTCTTGATATGGCCGAAGCCTAGGCTGCGAATTAGAGAATCATGGGGCTGAAAATTGATGTTTTGTTGATGATAATGAGTTAGTTTGATTGTATACATGTTGTTTAACGTTGATTATGCAAGAAAACTACACTTTTGATTGTTTGATTATGAACTTTGATGAACATGAACCCTAATTCGAAAATCAAGATGATTTTGTGGAATTGATTGTTGTTTAATGTTGTTGGGATGTTAATTAGGTTGTATGAATGCTAGCAGACATGAATCATGCAAGAAATTATGATTTTGGATGCTCGGATCATACCTTACTATTAACAGTAACTTTTGTGCATGAATTTGATAATCCAGTGATGAATTGATGGTATTAGGGTGTTAATGATGTTGTGTGAACGTTGGGATTATGATATGAATGCTAGATTGTTGATAGGAATGCTAGAAATCTTAGGTTGGATGTTGTTGTTCATATCTTGCCAAAAGTAGAAACTTTTTAGATACAAATTGATGAATTAGGTTGGTTAGATGTTGTTGATCATAGTTAGCTGTTGTTATGAGTTTGAAATAGTATATTATTGATGAATGATATGTATATTGGTTGTTTACTAGATTTTGGGATGAACTTTCCCAAAAGGGAAACTTTATTGTGCATGAACATTGGTATTGGGAATTGGACTTAATCATGACTCTAGGATCATGTTAGAATGCTTGTTGTGGATGTCTAATGTGATAGTACTTGTAAACTGGGTGTATGGAATGTTTGTTTGTTATTGTGTGATTTATGCACTTTGATGATCATGTATGGTTTGGTATGTTGATTAGTAACTAGGGCATCATGTTTGGGACTGGAAAGTGATCATATTGATGTATGTTGTATGTATTGGGCATATTGAATATATTGTGGATAGTATGGATGACTTTTTGGTAAATTATCTGTTTTGACCCGTATGTGCTAAATCATGGTTATAGGTCATATAAGTAGGTTATGCATGATCTGACCTGTTATATGATACACTAGTTGTGTTATGAATACACTGAGTATGCTAGATGCTAGGAACTTACATGATTTGTATGATATGTGCATAGTATGATGATTTAAGCAAAGCATTAGGAATGTAGCACCGTATGTGATTCATTGGAATGTTAATCATGTATGATATATGCTCATATCTGTTTAGATGACTTACAACACATAATGTCACCAATGGGTCAAACGGGTCAACTAGGTCAAACCTGTCTATTCTTCTAAAACCTTGAGTCCTTGGTTATAGTGCACTTAGGGTTTCTCATATTCTCTGTATACACATACTCTTTTGGGGGATATAGGATACTGGTAACTTTATAAACGCTTTTCATATTTAAGATGTGTATGATATTAATATAGTGCTGTTTACCATGATAAAGTCCTCACACTTTCGAATTGTTAATATTGAATAGCGGGGAAACTTGGGTAGTATTACTGGGTCTGACGAGCCCCACCTGTGTGACTCGAGGTCAACCGGGTGCAATTTGTCCTCTGTACATTTGTCACGATATGGTAAAGTCGTGACAGGAGGCAAACATAACACAGTCAGCTTCAATTGCGAAATCACTATGTATTAATATCTATTTGTTAATGGACTAGCTATCTATTACAATACACATGCTTTGCGAAATCACTATGTATTAATATCTATTTGTTAATGGACTAGCTATCTATTACAATACACATGCTTAATTATATCACAATTGTAAACTGTTATGTTTATACGCAAACTCTTGAACTCACCAACCATTGTGTTGACTTTTAGTATGCTATTCTCATGTCGTTAATCCGGATTGCCAGTAGGAGCACTGCACGAGTCAAGCATGCATCCTAACACTTAAACAATGATACATTTGTTTATCTTTACATTTTGGGTTTTAAACAGTTGGTTGCGCATGTTTTTCCATTTTATACATTTTTATATTTTGGGTTTGTTTTATTATTATACGCTTCCGCATGATTTTTAAAGTTTGAACTCTGGTTTGGTTTGTTATGTTAAACGTAGCATATAGAGTCGTTCCGAGTAACTATTGACTGTGATCCTGGTTTGTTCACACGCCTCGCGGTAAAACTCCGCATGTGGATTTTGAGGGTGTGACAAATTGGTATCAGAGCACTCCTGTGCCGTTCGGGGTGTGGTACATACCTCACCAAGGATGGTGACTTCTACGGCTCATCGAGGACGATGAGTCCAAACAGGGGGTGCTTGTGACACCCTACACATATCACACATCGGCCGTGGACAGGAGAGATTCCTGGTTCATAAGGAATGTCTAGCCTCTAATATCAACAACGCGTTTTGGGCGTATTGGCTGTGGATGAGAGGAGAACTCCATAGTTAAGCGTGCTCAGGTGGGAGCAATCCAGGGATGGGTGACCTCCCTGGGAAGTTTTCACCCGGGCAACCAAAAGCAAATCTGTGAGCTTCTCGTGGGCGAAGCGGACAATATTGTTGGTGTGAGAGGCTGGGTGTGACAGAATGGTATCAGAGCCAGGGCCGGGTTAGTGTGCCAGCGAGGACGCTGGACTCCCTAAGGGGGGTGGATTGTAACATCCCACATTGGTTGGAAAGGAGAACGAATGCTTCTTTATAAGGGGCTTGAGACCTTCCCCACTGTGACGCGTTTTGCCTGGGTGATGGTGGTACGTCCCGGTTCAGATGAAAACAAAAACGTGAGGCGATGGTGGTTCGTCCTGGCCAATGCGGACAATATCATGGTGCGGTTATGTTGGGCTGTTACAGATTGGTATCAGAGCCATTGGTTATGGAGAACTAGGTTGCATACACACTAGACTATAACCGCACATAGTTAGTTAGTTACTTGTTCCTGATTTCTCTACTGTATACTCATTGGCATACACCTCACACTCTCTGCAGCATGGCATCTTCATCGAGAGCACCTGGTAAACGACCGGCATCACCCACCCGATCCGAGTCCCCACCTCCTGGACCAGTACCCGACGATGGACTTGACTGGCCTCGTTTGGACTACCCACGGGGTGAGTTCGACTGGGATCAACCGTTTGTGCCACCTGAACGCGACCCTCCACGAGACTGGAGTTTCTACCCTGAGTTCGTAGATCACCTCATGTATAGGGAACGCGTGCCTACCTCTAGGCCTTGGACTAGAACCAACACTGAACAACCACTACCTTCACTCCCGAGGACGATGCAGTCCAATGAGCAGGTGATTGCAGCATTAGTGGCAGCTCTGGACACGGAGCAACACCGGGTCAGGCGACTCACGAGCGAAGTCTGTACACTACAGGATGAGGTGTACATACTACAACATCATCTGGATGCACTCGAGGAGCATCATGGTAAAACCTTGGAGGGGTGTTACCAAATGCGGGATGGCTACCAGACGCTTAGTGGACGCATGACAGCACGAGAGCAGCGCGATGAAACAGCCGACAATAGGATTGCTGCTTTAGAAGCCCAGTTGGCGGCGCTTCAGATCGCCATAGCTCCTGCTCCTGCACAGGCCCCCAAGGAGGAGGAGGAACCCGAAGAGGAACCTGAGGAAGAACCAGTGGAGATGGAAGAAGATAGTGACGGTTCAGACATAGTTGATTGATTCTATTTCATTTCTTTTAAACAACTTGGACCATGTAGCGTTTCTTTCTTTTGGAACCTATGTGGGAAGGGTTGTTTCCCCACTTGAACTAGAAACTTAAATTTTGAAATTGGTGAATACATTGTGACTTATTTACAATTTATTTATCTTGGTCATCATTTTTGTTATGAATGTTGTGGATGTGATGATTCATTATTTCTTATTGTTTACTATACTTCAATGAGATGAATATGTTTGATGTTACTCATTATTGTGTTTGTGAATGTAAAGTGAATAATGGACGCCCGAGGATGTGGACGTGGTCGGGGACGCGGGCGTGGACGAGGCACCAGTGACCAAGGTGCCGGTAACCAAGGCGCCGGTACAATTAATATGACTCCTGCGGAATTGGCTGCTTTAATAAATGCACAAGTCCAGGCAGCAGTAGCTGCTGTCCAAGTAGGACAGGCCGCAGGTAAACGATAATGGAAAAGTTTGTCAAATACCCTAGTTAATCAAATAGGATATCTAATCAATATTTATCGTGTTAAAGCAGGACCACCAGCATGTACCTACAAGTCCTTCATGGACTGCAAGCCTCACACCTACAGTGGAACCGAGGGAGCTGTAGGGTTGGTAAGGTGGTTTGAGAAGACGGAGTCCGTGTTCTCAAAGTGTAACTGTCCACCTGCTGACCAGGTGAAATACGCTACCGGGACATTGGATGGTGCTGCATTGTCTTGGTGGAATGCTCAAGTACAAATGCTAGGGCAAGCCATGGCAAATGAACTCCCGTGGAATGAGTTTAAAGATATGATGACCAAGGAATACTATCCTCGAAGCAAAGTCCAAAAGCTGGAGATGGAATTTTGGCAGCTGAAAATGCAAGGTTCAGAGATCGAGGCTTATACCATAAGAACCCACGAGCTAGCCACCCTATGTCCAGGGATGGTGAACGAGATGCACAAACGAGTGGAGCACTACATCCAGGGATTGGTGCCCGAGATTAGGAGCATGGTGACTTCCTCAAACCCGGCCACTATCCAGCAAGCTATCCGCCTAGCCCACAAATTGACTGATGAAGCTGTGGAACAAGGACGGTTGCCAAAACGGGGCGCTGCGGCGGGCGTGCCCGACAACAAAAGGAAGTGGGATGCCTCCAACACTACCAACAACACCAACAACAGAGCATCATCGTCCGGTGGTCAACACCAGCCTCAACAACAACAACCACAACAACCACAAAGGAGGTTCGACAACAATCGAAATTTCAACCGGTCAGCCCCGAACAATCAAGGACCAAGCGGCTACGGTGGTAAATAGCCGAGGTGCACGCGGTGCAACTATCATCATGTTGGGAGTTGTGATAGTTTCAAGTGTCAACGGTGTGGCAAAATGGGACACTTGGCTAAGGATTGCCGTGGTGAGTTAGTTAAGAAGCCACAACAACCTCAGGGGACTCCCAAGGGGTGTTTCGAGTGTGGAAAGGAGGGGCACTACAAGCGAAAGTGCCCGCAGTTGAGGAGGAACGGTAATGGCAATGGCCAAAACAACAACAACCAAGGCAACGACAACAATAATGATGGCAACGGCAATGGAAATGGAGGTAACAATAATGGAGCCAAAGGGAGAGCCTTCGTCATTGGCTCAGGTGAGGCTCTAAATGACCCTACAACTATTACTGGTAGGTTCTCTGTCAATGGATGTTTTGCTACCGTACTGTTTGATACTGGAGCTGATAGGAGTTTCATATCCTTGAAGTTCTGTAATCTTTTAAGTGATATTCCTTCCGCCTTAGAATCCAAATATACCGTAGAATTGGCCGACGGTAAACAAATCCATGTGACACATATCCTTAGAGATTGTAAGATAGAACTCGCTGGTCATACCTTCGCTATAGATCTTATGAATGTTACACTGGGAAGTTTTGACGTAGTGGTAGGCATGGATTGGCTCTCTAATAAGCAAGCGGAAGTCATATGCCATGAGAAGATCATACGAATCCCTGTTGGTGACGAAATCCTTATAGTCCGAGGCGATAGGAGTGGTGCAGTGATGGGAATTATCTCCTACATGAAGGCACAGAAGTTATTACGAAATGCTCACTTGGCTATTCTGGCACTCGTCACCGATAAGCAACCGGAGGAAAGGCGAATGGAAGACATACCCGTCGTACGAGACTTTCCCGAGGTGTTTCCAGAGGATCTTCCTGGATTACCACCTCATCGTCAAATGGAATTTCAAATTGAACTGACTCCCGGTGCAGCCCCGATTGCTAGAGCACCTTATCGATTAGCACCGAACGAACTACAGGAGTTGTCATCACAACTTCAGAAGCTTTTAGATAAGGGCTTTATTCGACCTAGCACATCACCTTGGGGAGCCCCTGTTCTCTTTGTAAAGAAAAAGGATAGCACGTTTTGAATATGCATCGATAATAGAGAGTTAAACAAAGTCACAGTCAAGAACCGTTACCCTCTACCTCGCATCGACGACTTATTTGATCAGCTTCAGGGATCCAGCTATTATTCGAAGATCGATTTGATGTCTGGTTATCATCAACTCAGATTCCGTGAGGAGGACATCATCAAAACTGCATTTCGTACTCGTTATGGTCATTACGAGTTCTTGGTCATGCCTTTTGGGTTGACAAATGCACCTGCGGTGTTCATGGACCTCATGAATCGCGTGTGCAAACCTTATCCCGATTAGTTTGTTATTGTGTTTATCGATGACATACTGATATACTCTAAGACCAAGGAGGACCATGAAGAGCATCTACGATTAATTCTGGAATTGTTGAAGAATGAGCAACTGTACGCCAAATTCTCTAAGTGTGACTTTTGGATACGCGAGGTGCAGTTTCTAGGTCACATTGTCAATGAGAAGGGAATACATGTTGATCCTGCCAAGATTTTAGCGATAAAGAATTGGGCTATACCCAAAACACCGAGTGAGATAAGGCAATTTTTGGGATTAGCAGGGTATTACCGACGATTCATAGAAGGATTTTCTAAGATTGCACAACCTCTCACAGCTTTGACCCACAAAGGAACGACATACAAATGGGGTGAAAGTCAAGAGGCGGCTTTTCAGCTGTTGAAACAGAAACTCTGTAGTGCACCGATATTGGCACTGCCAGAGGAAACAGATGACTTCGTGGTGTATTGTGACGTATCCATTCAAGGATTGGGTTGTGTCCTGATGCAACGCGACAAAGTGATAGCTTACGCCTCGAGACAACTGAAGGTTCACGAGAAGAACTATACCACCCATGACCTGGAATTGGGTGCAGTGGTTTTTGCCTTAAAGATTTGGAGACATTACTTGTACGGTACCAAATACACCATCTACACCGATCACAAGAGTCTTCAGCACATCTTTGAGCAGAAGGAGTTAAATATAAGGCAACGACGTTGGGTAGAGCTTTTGAATGATTATGATTGCGCTATCAAGTACCATCCTGGAAAGGTGAACGTGGTTGCTGATGCCTTAAGCAGGAAGGAAACAGCTAAACCCAGGCGGGTGCGAGCTTTACAGCTTACAATCAACACCCATCTGCCCGAACAAGTCAAGGAAGCACAAATAGAAGCCTTGAAAGAGGAAAATATTGGCTCTAAGTCATTACGGGGAATGGATAAACAATTGGTGGTGAAAGAGGATGGAATTCGGTACTTCATGGATAGACTTTGGGTGCCTGTCTATGGAAATCTGAGGGACTTAGTGATGAGTGAGGCACACAAGTCTAAATACTCTATACATCCTGGATCTGACAAGATGTATCACAACCTAAAGGCACACTATTGGTGGCCTAACATGAAGGCGGATGTAGCTACGTATGTGAGCAAGTGTTTGACCTGCTCGAAGGTAAAGGTGGAATACCAAAAACCATCCGGACTGTTACAACAACCCAAAATACCAATGTGGAAATGGGAACAAATTTCTATGGATTTTATCACTAAATTACCCCGGACTAATACTGGTTGTGACACAATCTGGGTCATTGTGGATCGGTTGACCAAGTCCGCTCACTTCCTTGTAATTAAGGAAACGAATAAGATGGAGAAGCTAACCCGATTGTATCTTAAGGAGATCGTTTCGAGACACGGCGTACCAATCTCAATTATCACTGATCGCGATGCTCGCTTCACGTCACACTTCTGGCAGTCACTGTAGAAATCCCTGGGTACACGATTAGATATGAGTACTGCTTATCATCCACAAACCGACGGACAGAGTGAGCATACCATACAGACTTTGGAGGATATGCTACGTGCTTGTGTGATTGACTTCGGAAACAACTGGGAAGTTCACCTACCTTTGGTGGAATTTTCCTATAATAACAGTTATCACACTAGCATACAGGCAGCACCTTTCGAGGCTTTGTATGGAAAAAAGTGTCGATCATCGGTTTGCTTGGCTGAAATTGGTGATAGTCAACTAACGGGTCCCAAACTAATACACAAAACAACTGAGAAGATTGTACAGATACGGAACCGTATGGCTGCAGCGTGAGATAGACAGAAAAGTTATGCTGACAAGAGACGAAAACCTCTAGAGTTTCAAATTAGCGACAAGGTCTTATTGAAAGTCTCACCGTGGAAAGGCGTAGTTCGGTTTGGCAAGCGAGGAAAGCTAAATCCGAGGTATGTTGGACCATTTGAGATATTGGAAAGGATAGGTCCAGTGGCCTATCGGCTAGCTTTACCTGATTCATTGAGTGGAGTTCACTACGTGTTTCACGTTTCAAATCTGAAGAAGTGTTTATCTGATGAAACACTAATTGTACACTAGAAGATGTTCAAGTGGATGAACAATTACGTTTTATCGAAGAACCCGTCGAGGTGATGGATTGTGAGGTGAAAACACTTAAGCAGAGCAAAATACCTATAGTCAAAGTTCGTTGGAGCTCGCGACATGGACCGGAATTCACGTGGGAACATGAGGATCAAATGAAGCTTAAGTACCCTCAACAGTTCGAGAAGATGCCTGCAGACAAAGGTATTGATTTAAATTTCGGGACGAAATTTCTTTCAACATGGGGATGATGTGACAACTCATTCAAAACTCACTCTATTTCGATTTCTGTGTGCCAATGCAGTAGACCAGTGATGGAACACTCTCGCCATGTGATGGAACACTCTCACCATGTAACGTAATTTTCGGGACGAAAATTATTTCAACATGGGGATAATGTGACATCCAGTAATTTTCCGTGACCAAACTCCGTTAGTTCCGTTAAGTTTTGCATACACGTGTCGTAAGCACACACTAGTTGTCGTTTGATGTTGGTGATCTAAAAATAATTAATAATGTTAAATCAATAATAATCTAGTGGATTAAATGATTATTGTGTTATGCTTATGTGTTTACGCGATTTAAAGACTATTTGAGAATTTTATCGCGTAACGCGGAAACGCGTGTGTTAATTCGTATGTTGCGTGTTTTATGAAGATAAAATATATAATTGTTATTACTAGCTTATATATTTGTTAGATGGTTAAAAACACTTTAAAAAGAGGTTAAAAGCTTAATTTTTATGAGAATACAAAATGCAAGGGTTAAAAGTGTACATGTGATTAATTAAATTAAACAAAACACTCACCCTAGCCCCCACTTCTCCCCACATACGCGACCTGCACTCCTCTCTCCCTCTCCTTGCAATTTCAGCCAAGAACAAGCCCTAGAAGACTTATTTTGGTCGATTTCAAGGGTTACAAAACGTTAGAAACATCAATTGCAAGCCATTACAAGTTTAAAGGTTAGATTTTTGTGAGTTTTTCATGTGTTCTTGATATGGCCGAAGGCTAGGCTGCGAATTAGAGAATCATGGGCTGAAAATTGATGTTTTGTTGATGATAATGAGTTAGTTTGATTGTATGCATGTTGTTTAACGTTGATTATGCAAGAAAGCTACACTTTTGATTGTTTGATCATGAACTTTGATGAACATGAACCCTAATTCGAAAATCAAGATGATTTTGTGGAATTGATTGTTGTTTGATGTTGTTGGGATGTTAATTAGGTTGTATGAATGCTAGCAAACATGAATCATGCAAGAAATTATGATTTTGGATGCTTGGATCATACCTTACTATTAATAGTAACTTTTGTGCATGAATTTGATAATCCAATGATGAATTGATGGTATTAGGGTGTTAATGATGTTGTGTGAACGTTGGGATTATGATATGAATGCTAGATTGTTGATAGGAATGCTAGAAATCTTAGGTTGGATGTTGCTGTTCATATCTTGCCAAAAGTAGAAACTTTTTAGATACAAATTGATGAATTAGGTTGGTTAGATGTTGTTGATCATAGTTAGCTGTTGTTATGAGTTTGAAATAGTATATTATTGATGAATGGTATGTACATTGGGTGTTTACTAGATTTTGGGATGAACTTTCCCAAAAGGGAAACTTTATTGTGCATGAACATTGGATATTTGAAATTGGACTTAATCATGACTCTAGGATCATGTTAGAATGCTTGTTGTGGATGTCTAATGTGATAGTACTTATAAACTGGGTGTATGGAATGTTTTGTTTTTTATTGGGTGATTTATGCACTTTGATAATCATGTATGGTTTGGTATGTTGAGTAGTAACTAGGACATCATGTTTGGGACTGGAAAGTGATCATATTGATGTATGTTGTATGTATTGGGCATATTGAATGTGCTGTGGATAGTATGGATGACTTTTTGGTAAATTATCTGTTTTGACCTGTATGTGCTAAATCATGGTTATAGGTCATATAAGTAGGTTATGCATGATCTGACATGTTATATGATACACTAGTTGTGTTATGAATACACTGAGTATGCTAGATGCTAGGAACTTACATGATTTGTATGATATGTGCATAGTATGATGATTTAAGCAAAGCATTGGGAATGTAGCACCATATGTGATTCATTGGAATGTTAATCATGTATGATATATGCTCATATCTGTTTAGAGGACTTACAACACATAATGTCACCAACAGGTCAAACGGGTCAACTAGGTCAAACCTGTCTATTCTTCTAAAACCTTAAGTCCTTGGTTATAGTAAACTTAGGGTTTCTCATATTCTCCATATACACATACTCATGTACTTACATGATCTAGGTAACCTCTGAGGGTTGACTGTCCACTTTCTTTCAAGTAAACTCTAGTACTCAATACGCGTATCAGGTGAGTTCATGCCCCACTCTTTTACTTAATCTCTTTTGGGGGAGATAGCATACTGGTAACTTTATAAACGCTTTTCATATTTAAGATGTGTATGATATTAGTATAGTGCTGTTTACCATGATAAAGTCCTCACACTTTTGAATTGTTAATATTGAATAGCGGGGAAACTTGGGTAGTACTACTGGGTCTGACGAGCCCCACCTGTGTGACTCGAGGTCAACCGGGTGCAATTTGTCCTATGTACATTTGTCACGATATGGTAAAGTCATGACAGAAGGAAAACATAACACAGTCAGCTTCAATTGCGAAATCACTATGTATTAATATCTATTTGTTAATGGACTAGCTATCTATTACAATACACATGCTTAATTATATCACAATTGTAAACTGTTATGTTTATACGCAAACTCTTAAACTCACCAACCATTGTGTTGACTTTTAGTATGCTATTCTCAGGTCGTTAATCCGGATTGGCAGTAGGAGCACTGCACGAGTCAAGCATGCATCCTAACACTTAAACAATGATACATTTGTTTATCTTTACATTTTGGGTTTTAAACAGTTGGTTGGCGCATGTTTTGCCATTTTATACATTTTTATATTTTGGGTTTGTTTTATTACTATACGCTTCCGCATGATTTTTAAAGTTTGAACTCTGGTTTGGTTTGTTATGTTAAACGTAGCATATAGAGTCGTTCTGAGTAACTATTGACTGTGATCCTGGTTTGTTAACACGCCTCGCGGTAAAACTCCGCACGTGGATTTTGAGGGTGTGACACAGGTTACATACACTTTAGTTACGAAAATATTGTACAAACTTAAGTAATTTACATAGATGTAAGTTAGTGTATATTGAAAGATATTTTTCAGTAGTATGCAAGTTAAATATATGTAAGTTAGTGTATCAAGTTTACATTTATGTAATCAAATTTACAAATTCAAACTAAAAAAAATAACCAATCATATAAGTGTGATCTATATATGCATAATCAAAAGACTAAACATTCCATTTATGTATATCAGGACAAATTTAATGATATGTTTACGTATATGTAATCAAGTTTACATATAGCTTTACGTATATCTGATGAAGTTTTGCAGGATCGGTTTTGGTCACTCAACAAGTGGTTTCTTTCTCTCAAACTCACCTCGAACAACACTCAGAAAGAGTCCTAAGAAGAGTTGATCACAATATAACAAGTATCAAGTGATAATAAACTCAGGAAGTAAATTTTCAAGGTACTTTTATATATTGATTCTCAACTCAAAGGATTACAAGACTCTTACAAGGCACAATCTCTCTATCTATTGAGTTACAATGAGAACTATATATAATACTACCTACAGCCGGATATACTTTGATCCCAGCTGAAAACCTATAACCAAAAAGCCTATACTACAAGACTATAGGTTAAGGTATCTCGGATATATTATCTAAGATTTGGTAGTCAGGACATGTCCCTGACTTACCTTTTGTCACCAACTAAGGTTGGTAACATGTACTATCATAAAAAGGTAAACAGTAGAATAATGTATGGTCAACAACATGGCTCTTTGGGAAGAAGCCATGCTGTATCTGAGGTCTGCAGCGGATTGTCAGAGACCATACTTATGTCTACTGGTCATAGCAATGTCTTCCGAAGGTTAAATTGCTTCGGAAGTATAACTTCTTCCGAAGCCACTTATACTTCGGAAGACTGCTTCTTCCGAGGCTTGGAGTCTTCTTTATCTTCGGAAGTAGAGTTTGGTGGTGTTTGTTTTTAAGAAAACCTCTTCCCCACCTCTTCATCTGCGCGCATGCAGACGCGGGAAGAGGTTTTGAGTGCGCAGACTGTTTGTTTTTTGGAAGACGTTTCATTAAAAAACGTCTGCGCGAGGTCTTCTTGGTGCAGACATGGACTAGTTTCTTCAGGCGGGAAGACATATCATAAAACCTCTTCTCCCTCACATCTCCCCTACAAAACCCCCATCTCCACCACCACCAACCACCGATCTTCGATCAACAACCACCTTACAGAAATGGCCAACGTTCAACCACCTCTAGAGGATTCCGGCAACGGTTCCGTCGTACTCTCCCTCTACCATGCCCTACGCTCCCGCAACGTTCAGATCTCCTGGATCCACCGAAACTGATACCACCGCCGCCGTGATACCACTGCCGCCGTGAGATCTCCTGGATCCACGCCTGGACCGTCGATTCGCAGGGGGTTATCACTCAGGTTAGAGAGTATTTTGTTGATTTCGAATCAAGCAGTTGGAAGCGGTTGGAATAACTTCTTCCTTTTCCAACAAACTGTAGATGCCCAAATTCTTTAATTCATTATTTATTCACTTCTTCACTCACACAGAGAGAAAGAGAAGACCTTTGATTAGATCTGTTGTGTTTCCTTGCTTGTGAGCTTTCAAGCTCATTCTTAAATACATTCACGTGTTCTTCGATATATACCACAATCTTGCCCAAAAAATCATCAATATTTATTGAGTTTGGTGTTGGGGTTGTGATATCTTGAAGATAGAGTAGTTGTGATTAAAGATATGACGATTTTCCGGCGGATTCACCGGAGCTCCGGCGAAGTTGCTGACTTGAATTAGCACAGTGAAAGCACTGTGATTTTGGTTTACAAATATGGGATTTGAGGAGTTTGTATAATTAGAGTGTGAAAATGTTTTAAGTCTGCTAGATGGAGGAGCGACAAGAGCAACATCAAAGCTTTATGGTTGATGTATTTTGTTGATGTGAAATTGTACCTTCGTTCTCTAATGGATTTGGTTTTGTTGATTTTGTAATATCGGTGTTCTGTTTGTATGATTGTGTGGATTTTGAGTGATGATCATGAATGGTTGATGGTAGGTTATCAACTTATGATCAATAATAATTATTAGAAAACATGCAAGAAGGATACGATTAAAGCTACAATGTCAATAGGAATCAATTAAAAACATTATAATAAAATGAAAATTAATCTAAATGAGTAGTGAATGATTTGTGCATTTGGGGAGAAATTGAATACTGTTAAAAAACAAATAGTCTTTTTCTTGCAGACTGCAGACATTTGGTCCACCTCTTCTGCTGCAGATGTCTGCAGATGTGGTCCGCAGACTGCAGACGTTTTCCTGCAGAAAAAACAAACAGCATCTTTGTCTTCAGCTCTTTCCTCAGACTTTGTCTTCGGAAGTGTTCTTCAGACTTTGTCTTTAGGTATTGACTTCAGTTGTTATCATCAGCTGTTGACTTCAGCTGTTATCATCAGACTTCGGAAGATCTCATACTTAGCTTCGGAAGCCTTTGAATGTAGCACCAAAATTGACTATGTGAAGTGGTTTTGGTGGCACCAGCCTTATAATGACCCAACAAACTCCCCCTAGGCTGATGCTACCAAAACTTCACTTATCTCTTCTTCTCAAAACTTTCAGCACCAAGGAAAGTAGATATCTATCTGTTTCCTTGTTCTTTCCTGATGTAGTGCTGAGAAGTTTGTACAAGTCCTTGGTAGACAGAACATCCAGTCTGTTACCTTGGATTATATGTACCCTTTCTTGTGGCCCTCTGAAAGGAGTTAGTTGATGGGAACTATAGTCATATTCCCATCTAACTATAGGTTCCATGTCCGGACCCTCCACCATCTGTAGAAAGGCTGCGCCCTTGGTGGTAGGTCTTTCCTTTTCATCATGTCTTCTCAGCTTCAACTCTTCATTGATCTTTGCCTTTGCAGTAAGCTCAGCCAAGTGAATACTGCTGAGATGATTCCTGATGACAACAGCAATCTCAGAGTTGGAGGGGTTGGAGAATGGCTTCTCTTCAAGCTCAGCAATGTCAAATCTGCTGAGATGCAGTAGAGAAGTGGCATTGAGCCGGTTGATTTCACCATTCTCTCTTTCCACAACAAAGTTGTGAGAAGTTTCATTGAACCTCCACTGGATTATACTTTTCCTAGGCACAAGAGACTGACTAGGAATCCTGTCCTCCTTCTTTGTATCCAGTGGAGTCACCAGTTTTCTTCTAAGTCTCTTCTCTTCAGTATTTAGAGAATCAGAGTTGAGACCGAGAAGTATTGTAGCTTGGCCCAAAGTTCCTCTAGACAAATCAAGAAACTGATCTAGTGTGAGGGAACTTGAAGAGTCATCAATGTAGGTGATGTTGATGAGATCTTTTGTCACAGGAGATGTTTCTCAGAGTTGTGCAGTTGTTGAGCTTTGTCTTGATTTCCTTAAACTCTTCAAGAGAGAGATGTTGAGAAGGCTGAAGGGATGGTCTGGGTATCACTTGGGTAGGTTTGGGTTTAGTGGTTCTGGGTTGTGTTTTGGGTTTAAGGATATGAAGTTTAGGTGGTTGTGGTGATGAAGTAGGTATGGGTAGAGTTGTAGGTTCAGGGGTGAAGGTTTCATCTAAGGGCTCGGTTTTGATGGGAAATGGGATTGGTTCTTCTGGTGTAGGTTGTGGTTGAGTGGCTGGCTGTGGTTGAGTGGCTGGGGTTAAGATCATTCCCTGTCCCCTCCTATACATCTCCTTCCTCTTTCCCATACGGATGTCAGCCTTTATTTCGCTGACAATCCATTGGAGTGTCCTTTCGGACATGGGTCCCACCTACCTACCAGAGAAGCCGTGAGCTCGGAGATAGTCTTTCATCCAGGCTTTGTCACTGAGCTTCTTGGTGGCAGTGACCCTCTCTACCTCTTCCCTCCACTTTTTCTCCTTCATCTTCTCCCTTGCAGCCTTCTTCCTGTCTTTTTCCATTTGATCCTGCTCTTTGTTGTGGAGCAGTAGGATCATATCATCATCATGTGTAGAAATTTCAGGAAGATTGAAGCCTCTTGAGAGTGGGAACTTAATCCTAGCTTCTCTCGGCTGCAAGGCAGCTTTCCTTTGTTCTTCTTCTTCTCTCTCCAAGGCCAACCTAGCTTCTTCTTCTTGTCTTAGCCTGGTTGTCCTCTCCAAAGTCACCAACTCCTCTAGTGGTAGCAGGAGTATTTCCTCATTGGCAGCTCCTAAGTTGATGAGCTGATCAATGAGTGCTGCCCTTCTTTTGTTGTTGATTTCCTCCTGATTGGCTGCAGCTGCCTTTGAACTGGCAGCTAGCAGCTTTTCAGCAGAGAATCTACCTTTCTTCTTCAACTTCTCAATTCTTTCCTCTTCCTGAAGCTCTTCCACAGTCAATTTTCTCTTTCCTTTGTCTTTTACAAAACTTAACTGTGGTGGTTCTTGGATGGAGGGTTCGGATTGTGAGAGAGGGTTAGCTGGTGTTTGGGATGGAGGTAGATCAGAAATGTCCTCCCTGCTCACCTCAGATGCTATTTCAGCAATGACATCTGTGATGATCAGTTCCTCGGACATTTGGAACAGGCCTTCCGCAGCTTCCATCTCAGCTTCGGAAGACTTATCTTGTCCTTTCGAAGTTTCAACTTTAGCTTCGGAAGTTTCAGCCTGAGCTTTAGAATAAGAAGCTAATGCAAGTTCCGTCCCAATTATTTCGGTTGCTGGGCCATCAGTCCCCATTTCCCCTTCGAAGTTAATCTTAGGTTCCATGTGGACCTTAGGTTAACCAACTTCCTCCACAATGGTAGAAGGTGCAGTCAGCCTCTGAGGCTCTTCAGCCCCAAAGTATATCAGTGTGGTGTCAGGGCTGGGCTGTTCTATGGAGGATCTCAATACAAACTTTGTGAAAAGTCTGTAGAGATCATGAAGCATTTGTTAGTCAATCTTTACAGTTGATTGAGATGACTCAGGTAGGGTAATGAGTTGGGAAGTAGAGAACCGGAGTAGTGGTTCCTTAGGTGTTTGTCTCTGATCTTTCTCCCCCTTTTTGGTAGCGTCATCTTGAGAGCTAGATGAGCTAGAGGAAGAAGTCAATGAGACCTGAATAGGTACATGCCTAACAGACCTCTCCGTCTGTTTCTCAGCTAGTTGAGCCTTGAGATTGTTAATCTCAAGTTGCTAAGTGGCTGTCCTAGTCTCTAAAATCCTAACCTGAGATTCAAGGTTTGAGACCTTAGAGAGCAGGTACTGAAGAGTGAGTTGCATACTTCCCTCATCTTCATGTGAAGAATCACGGGGAGATGAGATAACATACCTAGTATGTTCAGTCTCACCACCAGATGTGGTTTCTTGGCACCCTGGATACCTTTGCTCAAATTCATCTCTTTTAGAGATGTCAATGGGCAAAGTTGCTGTAGACTCAGTCTGATTGATGTTACCACTATCCTGAGAGCTCAATGAGAGACTCTGAGTAGTGGTAGCTAAGCCTACATGAGTCCCCTCCACATCAGTGGGACTCACCTCAGTAGTTGGCTGCTGATGGGGGATAGAGATAAGGGATCTCTCTTGGCTCTGTTGATTTTTAAGAGGGTGTTGCAGATCAACTTCATGGACATGGAGAGATGTTATCTCTTCATCAGTTCGGATTAAAAGGTCAGTGAAGGATAGAGAGGTTAAACCTACTGACCCGGGACCTAGATCAATGTCTACAGGCATTGAGCCTCTTGTGGGGCTGTCCCTTGTTGGCTGCACAGGGGAGTGTAAAGACTCACCCTGTGGGCTAAAGGCTTGGGTTTCAGGCTCTTGGGTTTGAGACTGAGGAGGCTCAAAACCCAAATTGAGGTCAAAGGAGAAGGATGGTGTGACCATGGACTGAGTGGGAGCCCATGTTTCCACTCTAGCCCTTTTGGATTGAACTGGAGGATCTAGTTCAATTAGAGTAGATTGAACAAGGGTTCGTTTGGGGCGTCTCTGATATGTGAATTTGATGGGTGGAGAAGGTATTTGGACATTTGTGGTAAGGGTTGCTGGTGTGGGTTCATCACCTGTGGGGTCAACAGGGATGTCACCAGGAGCTATGCGCTCAATCATCTGTGGAGGTAAAGGAGTATACCTTCCAGTGAAGTTGATGGACACCTTCTACAAAGTTTTGAAGATGGTAGGCTGCACTTGAGGAACAGTTAGAGCAGTTGCCTGCTCTGTTCCAACTCGCAGTTGATGATGTGTTGAATGTATCAGGAATACATGAAGAATGTGTTCCTTTGAAGATTCCCGATTAAGTTGGTCAACACAAACCTTGAGTAGTTGAAGTGTTGGCCTCTCACCAACCCGTGAACTAGGCACCCTTGTTCATATGGGATTTGATCCCATCCCCCAGACTTGTTGGATAGGCAGTGCAAGATAATGTGTAGAAGAAATTTCCAATGATATGAGAAGTTAAACTTGTAGACGGTTGACCTGCTCACATCTTCACCATATCCCATGAGGATGTAGGTGCCATCCAAGTCTTCTTTGGGAAACTCAGTAGGAGCTCCATCATCATGAAGCTCGAGATGATCCCTGATGAGTTGTTCACTAATGACCAACTCTTGTCCATAAATGCGGGTTCTCAGGACGCGATCCCCATTCAGGATTTCAGCTTGACCGTTACTCCAAAATTCAGTCATGTGGTTGGAGTAAACGGTGGGGTTAACAGTAAGCGCTGTGAAGTAGGTTGATTCAGAAAGAAAGGTGATGATTTGGGTGAAGTCAGCATCTCTCGACGAATCAAGTAATGCGACCTGGTTGTGCTGAGGGTTTAGCGACATTGTAAGAGAAAGTGAGCTTGAATTTGGGTGAAATTTGGGATTGACAGTGAAGGAAATGTTTTAGGGCAGTAAATCGGTAAAAGAAGATGAAATTGAACAGTCTGGATTATTTAAATGGTAAGAATTTAGGTAATGGTGGTAGGGCGGCAGTTGGCGGTTGTGAAATGACAATGGCGGTAAGGGATGATTTTAAATAATTAGACATTATCAACAAAATCTTTACCTTTTACAGAGTGGGGCCCAAAAAGATATCTGTTACACAGTAAGAACTCTCTTTCCTAGTATAAAACATTTCCGAAGGTAATTTGTCTTCCGAAGGCAATTCTTTCTTCCGAAGCAAAACATTGCTTCCGAAGGTAAGAGCTGCTTTCCTAATGAAAAGTATTATAAGCTTCGGAAGTAGTTCTGATGTGAAATCAATCGCTTCTTCCGAGACTAAAAACTCTTTCGAGAAGAAAATTTCCATGGAGGAATTTGTCTTCGGAAGATATTTAGAAATATCTTCCGAGAGTTAATTCCTCTTCGGAAGAAATTTACACTTGGAATATTTCAAAGAGATCTTTTGTAACAGGGCTTAAATTGTATTGACACAAAACATTACACATTAAAAAGCTTTCAAAAGAGGTAGTTAATCAATGTTTATCATCCCAATAGCTGATATGAGATACTTAAATCTTTGTTCATCAAAAGCATTTGTGAACAAATCAACATATTGTTCATTTGAATCAACTTTGATTAACTTTATCAGATTTTTTTCATGAATATCTCTAATGAAATGATACCTGATATCAATGTGCTTTGTCTTAGAGTGCTTCACTGGATTTTCTGTGATGGAGATAGCACTGTTGTTGTCAATATGGATAGGAGTACTCATGAAGTTGAATCCATAGTCTAACATCTGGTTCTGAATCCACAGTAACCGAGCACAACAGCTAGCAGCAGCGATGTATTCAGCTTCAGCAGTTGATGTAGATACACAGGATTGTTTCCTGCATTGCCATGAAATGATCCTTCCACCAAGAAATTGACATCCTCCTGATGTTGATTTCTTGTCAATGTTGCAGCCACCATAGTCACTGTCAGAGTATCCATAGAGATTGAAATCACTATTTCTTGGATACCAGAGACCTAGTTTAGGTCCTCCTTTGAGGTATCTGAGAATTCTCTTTGCAGCAGCTAGGTGAGACACCTTTGGAGCAGCCTGATATCTTGCACAAATACAAGTGGCAAACATGATATCAGGTCTACTAGCAGTGAGATACATCAGAGAACCAATAATTGCTCTATACTGATGTTGATCAGTATCCCCCCCCTCAAGGTCAGGGCAAAGATTATGGTTTCTGGGTATGGGTGTCTTGGCTGGCTTACAGTCCTTCATCTCAAATCTCTCTAAGATTTCATTAACATACTTGGATTGATTGATGAAGAATCCTTCCTTTAATTGCTTCACTTGAATTCCTAGGAAAAAGTCCATTTTTCCCATGGAACTCATCTCAAATTTCTGCTTCATAGTGCTCTCAAAGTCCTTACACATTTGGTTATTTGAAGAACCAAATATGATGTCATCAACATAGACTTGAACGACAAAATGTCTTCTCCAGTCTTCCTGATGAAGAGAGTCTTGTCAATGGTACCTCTTATGTAGCCATTCCTCAGGAGAAACTGAGACAAAGTCTCATACCACAGCCTAGGTGCTTGGTGCAGCCTATATAGAGCTTTATCCAACTTGCACACATAGTTGGGGTGCTGTGGGTCTTCAAATCCTGGAGGTTGACATACATAAATTTCCCTATCTATATCCCCATATAGAAAAGCACACTTGACATCAAGTTGGTAGACTTTGAAGTTCTTGGATGCAACATAAGCAAGAAAGATCCTAACTGCCTCAAGTCTTGCAACAGGTGCAAACACATCAGTATAATCAATTCCTTCCTCTTGGGTGTATCCTTGAACTACTAATCTTGCCTTGTTCTTGATAATCAAGCCTCTATCATCTTTCTTGTTTCTGAAAACCCATTTAGTGCCTATGGGTACTTGACTAGATGGTAGTGGGCATAGATTCCAGATCTTCTGTCTTCTGAATTGAAGCAGCTCCTCCTGCATCGATTCAACCCAACTACTATCCTTTAAGGCATCTTCCACCTTCTTGGGTTCCATCTGAGATAAGAAGCATGAGTACAAACAGATATTCCCATGATGAGTTTGCCCTCTTATTCTCACACCCTCAGAGACATTCCCTATGATGTTCTCAGTTGGATGAGTGTTATGAATCCTAAGACGAGGAATCATTTCCAGTTGCAGAGATAAGTCCAGGTTGGACATATTCTGGTCAGGAACTGGATCACTCTTTCCAGCTGCTGTTTCAAAGTCATTCAATGAG
Organism: Flaveria linearis; assembly: GCA_024085815.1. Taxonomy (NCBI): domain Eukaryota; kingdom Viridiplantae; phylum Streptophyta; class Magnoliopsida; order Asterales; family Asteraceae; genus Flaveria; species Flaveria linearis. The sequence continues at coordinate 45,976,824 of CM044008.1, read as the reverse complement.
GACTGATTGAATGATTGAGAAACATCATCAATGGTTGGTTGTGAAGTGGTATTAACAGTTGCATGTTTCTTCAGAATACTACTTCCTTCAACCTGGTGTTGTAATGGATCACCTGAAGAGCTTTGGGGTTCATCAGGTGATTCAATTGTTGAAGCTTCACTATTCCTGGAGATTGTTACACTATCAGATCTGTGAATGGTTGGAGCTTGTTGCCTTTCAGCTCTTGGAGAATTTGGAAGAGGTCTGGGAAGCTCAAATAGTTGATCCGCATCAGCATCAGCATCACCTTGAGCACCTGTTCCAGCTGAAACATTCTCACAAGATGGTTTAGAATAGTTTGGAAACAATTCTAAATCAAAGATATAGTCAGGTCCATTCCCCCTAACACAAGGAGTGTGCTCATTAACAACTATATTGGATGAATCCTTAAATTGTTGGTTCTTAATGTTGTATACTCTATAAGCTTTGGAGCTAGAAGAGTATCCAACAAAGATAGCATCATCTGACTTCTCAGCAAACTTTGCTAAGTTGTCTTTTGTGTTAGGTATGGTACATCTGCAGCCAAAGGACCTTAGAAAGCCAATGAACGGTGGCCTCTTGTTCCATAACTCATAAGGGGTTTTTCCATGGGGCTTAACTACAACCCTGTTCTGCACATAGCATGCAGTGCTAACTGCTTCTGCCCAGAATGTTAGAGGTAGTTTTGAATCAGCTAACATGGTTCGAGCAGCCTCAATAAGTGTCCTGTTCCTTCTCTCAGCAACACCGTTTTGTTGAGGAGTTCTGGGAGCACTATATTGTCTGGCAATCCCTTTTGAGTCACAGAATGAGTCAAGAACAAAGTTCTTAAACTCAGTCTCTTGATCACTTCTAATGATCTTAACCTTGTGATCAATTTGATTTTCTATTTTAAGAATAAAAGATTTTAACGTTTCAGTAGTTTCATCTTTACTTCTTAAAAAGAATACCCATGTAAATCTTGTAAAATCATCAACAATCACAAGGCAGTATGATTTCCTTCCAATGCTCATTATACTTGTGGGACCAAAGAGATCCATGTGCAATAAGTGTAATGGAGTAGTGATGGAGTTGACACATTTGGATTTATGAGATGATCTGTGTTGTTTCCCTTTCAGGCATGCAACACAGTTATCTTTGCAGAAAAATTCCTTTTTAGGCAGACCATGTACCAAGTTGTTTTTAGCCAATTTATTCATTGTTTTAAAATTCACATGACACATGCGTTTATGCCATAGTATTGACTCATCACTATCAGCTTTGGAAAGAAAGCATGATACTTCACCCATTGGAGAAGCATTGTTCATATCTAGCTTGTACATATCCCCTTTCCTGGGAGATCTAAGAAGCACCAATTCCGGAGGATTTGTCATCCCTGGTCTGAGGATAATGCACTCATGTTCTGTGAAAAGTATTTGATGCTTTTGATCACAGAATTAAGAAACACTTAACAGTATGTGTTCAAGCTGTTTGACAAAGTGAACTTTGTCAATGTTTATTCTGCCATTGGATATACTTCCTCTGCCAGAAATATATCCTCCAGCCTCACCTCCAAATTGGACAGGCCCTCCATCATAGTTCTGGAATTGCGTAAGGAGAGATCTGTTCCCTGTCATGTGCCTGGAGCATCCACTATCTACAATCCAGACATTGTTGTTCTTGTCAAATGGATGTCCCTGCACATAAGATGAGATCGTTAGTTTTGTTTGGAAGCCCAAGCCTTGCAGGTCTTGGGCTTTTCCAAGAATAATGACATAATTGAACCAAAAGATATGCATTGGGGTTCAATAGAGGTCGTTGAAGAAGAGGTTTGGGCTGCAGCATCTTCCTTGATCTTCCAATCCATCCCTTGGTTGATCTTTGAGGATGAGCTTGTTGAAGCTTTTGCAGCATGGTTTTCTTCCGAAGCTTCTTTCTTTTCGGAAGAAGCCTTCACCACCTTTTCTTCCAAAGCAGTCTTCTTCTGGGATGGTTTCAAGGGAGCTTTCTTGTTCTTCCGAACTTTAGAAGCTTTGGCTTCCGAAGCCATTTTCCATTCGGAAGAAGTGCTTTCTTCGGAAAGCAACTTCGCTTCTGAGACCAACTTTCCCTTTTTCATCATTTGGACCGCTTGAAATGGTCCAAATGAGAAACCTTCCCTGACTCCTTCTTTTCTAACATTATTTGCATAATGTGTGCTTGTTGGATTGTAGTAACAATCTTTAGCCATGTGGTTGTGCAGACCACACATTATGCATGCAATGTTAGTCTTTTGGGAATTTGAAGGTTGCTGTTTCTTGGACTTACTCTCTTCATCAGCCACTTTTCCTTTCAACTTCTGATCCTTTGGTAGGACAGGAGTGCTGGTACTACACTCCTTTCCTAAATCAGAAGTACCTACCACTTGGAATCCAGCAGAGATGAAGACACTCTTTTGCTTTGGGTCAATCTTCAGCTTGGACTCTGCAACCTTCTTGGCAGTCCTTCTAGCAGCTTTAGCTCTGCTTCTTCTTGCCTTGGTGGTTAGGATTTGATCTTCACAGGTGGAGATGAGTGTATCTTCCTGTTTCTCCCCTGTGGTGGCCACTATTTTTGCCTCATCCTCTGGTTCTAATGGAGAAGGGTCAGCAGTTGGAACCTCTTGAACTTCAGTACCACATCTAGGTAGTCTGATAGACTTATAAGAGTGTGGTGGAGCTATTTCATTGGTTCCCAACCCTTCTTTGTTTTGATAAAACATTTTAGAATGAGAGGATGATGCAAGAATAGCTTGGAAGTTTTGCTCAGCAATAGCTTGCTTCCTGGCCTGAGCCTCAGCAGTGACCAACTGAACTTGAACTTCAGTCAGTTTGGATATCAGATCTTTAATTTGAGGCTTGTAGTTGGTCTTTTCATGTTTTAAAAGAGACACAGTTTTCTCTAACTCCTCAATTTTCTTTTGATAGTCAGATTCAGCTCTTTTAAAATCAGATTTTAAGATATTTAAAGACTCAACATCAGATCTGATTTCCATATTGTAATCCTTATAGAGTTTAACTTAAGCAATACAGGCAACAGTACAAAGATGTTCATATACTTGATCATCATCTGTTCCGGCCATGAGTGCTTGAGCGGGAGTCACATCCTGTACCATGAAGCTCCAGTCAACTTCTTGAGCTATTGCTACTGTTTCAATTGACTTTTCTTCATGCTTTGAAGCTGAGGGATGTGTGGAGGCCTGTGGGGTTCCCGGGTTGTTCTTGGGAGCCTTGCATTCCCTAGCAAAGTGACCAAGTTGGTTGCAGTTGTAGCATTTTGCTTTGCTCTTGTCAAACCCAAACTTGCTGTTGACAGGGTTTTGAGGGAATTGCCTTCCAGTTCTCTTGAAGAACTTCTTCGCTCTGTAAGTTAAGAGAGCCATCTGTTGGTCAATGTCCACATACTCCACATCATCTGGACTGAAGCACTCAAGATCATCGAAGCAATATTGAAAATCACCAGAGTGTCCACTTCCAGAAACAAAGGCACAACTATCCTGAAAGGAGTTGTGTTGAATCTTTTGAGACTTTGGTATCTCAGGTAGAGTAATGTAGGGTCCATTATGTGAGTTGTCAGGGTAGCACAGCAACTGATATTGTGGTTCTATGATTTCCCTTTCAACCACATGAAGGGCTGAACTTAGTTGGTTATTGGAGTTTCCAGAGGAGTTCTGCATGTTCATCTCCATCTGGAATGCACTTAGGATAACATACAACTCTGTGAGAGAAAGAGTTTAAAGGTCCGAAGTTCTCTTGATTACAACACAGTAGTGTGTCCATAGTTTAGGAAGGGAAGACATGAACTTCCTAACTATGTCTCTATTCTCAAGAGGTACTCCAATATCCACCAGAGTATCCACTATCTCAACATATCTGAAGTATTATTGAGTCAAGGTCTCTCCAGCCTTGAAAGTGAAGTTCTCAAACTACTGCTTTAAGAGATCCTTCTTGTTCTCATTAGTTTCCTTGGATCCTTCATACATGAGCTTCAGTGCATCCCATAGATCTTTAGCTGTCTTGCACTTCTTGAAGCCTCTGTAGATGGAGTTTGGAGAGCAGTTTGAAGAGAGGTCATAGCCCTTTGATCAAGCTCTATTCTTTTCCTATCTTCTTCTGAGTAATCATCAACATCATTTGGAATAATGCGATTACCAGTAGCAGAAGTAGAGCTTGGTATGAAAGGACCATTAACAATGGAGTCCCACATCCTTGAGTCTTGACAATTGATGAAGCCTTCCATTCTAGTGCACCATGTGTCAAAATCTTCAGGGGTGATCAGTGGGGACTTAGTCATGGTACCAGTTTCCATATCAGCTTTTGAGAGAGCAGCCATTTGAGTGAATGGGTTGTAGGGAGGAGTGAAAAACAAGTTGATTTGGATGGTTAGATCACTTAATCAAGAGCCAAAGCTCTGATACCAATTGCAGGATCGGTTTTGGTCACTCAACAAGTGGTTTCTTTCTCTCAAACTCACCTTGAACAACACTCAGACAGAGTCCTAAGAAGAGTTGATCACAATATAACAAGTATCAAGTGATAATAAACTCAGGAAGTAAATTTTCAAGGTACTTTTATATATTGATTCTCAACTCAAAGGATTACAAGACTCTTACAAGGCACAATCTCTCTATCTATTGAGTTATAATGAGAACTATATATAATACTACCTACAGCCGGATATACTTTGATCCCAGCTGGAAACCTATAACCAAAAAGCCTATACTACAAGACTATAGGTTAAGGTATCTCGGATATATTATCTGAGATTTGGTAGTCAGGACATGTCCCTGACTTACCTTTTGTCACCAACTAAGGTTGGTAACATGTACTATCATAAAAAGGTAAACAGTAGAATAAAGTATGGTCAACAACATGGCTCTTTGGGAAGAAGCAATGCTGTATCAGAGGTCTGCAGCGGTTTGTCAGAGACCATACTTATTTCTACTGGTCATAGCAATGTCTTCCGAAGGTTAAATTGCTTTGGAAGTATAACTTCTTCCGAAGCCACTTATACTTCGGAAGACTGCTTCTTCCGAGGCTTGGAGTCTTCTTTATCTTCGGACGTAGACTTTGTCTTCAGCACTTTCCTCAGACTTTGTCTTCGGAAGTGTTCTTCAGACTTTGTCTTCAGCTGTTGACTTCAGCTGTTATCATCAGCTGTTGACTTCAGCTGTTATCATCAGACTTCGGAAGATCTCATACTAAGCTTCAGAAGCCTTTGAATGTAGCACCAAAATTGACAATGTGAAGTGGTTTTGGTTGCACCAGCCTTATAATGACCCAACAAGTTTACATAAGGTTTACGTATACGTAAGTTTGTATACATATATGTAAGCGATACTAGTTCATAATTGTTAAAGTTTTCAAAGGTAAAACTAATAAAACAATACATCCAAAACAAACCTAAGTAAAATTATCGAGCAGAAAACTTCATCAATAATATCATCTTCATCGTTGTTCTTGTTTTCAAAATTTTTAAAGCCCAAAACCCTTTCCATTGTTATCGTCATCGACATCAATTCAAAAATCAGGCTACATGTATGGCCTTTTTATTATAACATCTATGAGTTTCTTAAACACATATAACAAGATCGTCAACATACAGTTTCAATTATCTAACAAAATAAATTGAATTAATAATATAAAGTCATTATCACAATGAACATATAATTCATCTAAAACTAAACGCTAAACATAAAAACAACAGGGATGAAAACACCTTCATATAAAGTGAAATTGTCAACTAAAATATTACATGGATAAATAGAAATAAGTTCGATGAACAACAGAAAATATCGCTACACAAATATAATCATAAACAAATTTTCATAAAATCATTTTGAAAATGCTCAGGTCCATAAAACTTAATTCTAACCTCCTCCGTTTGTAAATAGCGAACTCTTATTCTCGCATGTGACATCCGTAACCGAAAGGTCCGTCATTGAACGTGACTTCCGTTAACCTTTCTGTGATCATTCATTCCTTATCTTTATAAACTATTCGTGTGTACATTATTCTTGCTTATTATCATATTGCTTGTGTCCTCGTTGTTAGCGTTGCTATTGGTTTATAAATCTTCACAATCATCGTTATCGTTACAATTAAACCTATCGTTATTTATTATTATTGTTATTAATAAGACCATTTTTAAGTTATTAATACCACTATTTACATTTTATCATTAATATAACTAACCGATTTAAGGTCGTTTTTAACTGAAAACAAACTTGGGAATTTGGGGATTTAAGTGCAAGGACTAAATGTGTCATTTTCCAAACTTGAAATGGGTATAAATACCCCCATTTTTCCAGCCCTAGCCCTAGAATCTCTTCTTCCTCCTCCCACCACCCTTTTCTCCTCTCTTGCACAAACCGCCATTTTTCTTCGCGATTTCTCCGGCGAAACTCCGACATCAACCGATTCTACACTATTCTCGCAGGTAGACAGCCTTAGTTGTCCTCTTTCCTCATTGTTTCTATCCTTTTTGCCTTGATTCGGGTGCTTGGGACCAACCCGAGCATATGAGGTCGTGAGGTCGCGTGAAGTATCTTTCTTCGCGTCCTTCTTGCTTGTGTGTGTGCGAAATGCGTTTCTGGATGTGTTGGTGGTGCGAATCGGGTGCACGCAGCAGCCGAGGCTGCTCTGCACCTGCTGCAGTCGCGATCTCTGCACAGACGTCTGAGTCTGTCGTGCGAATGAGTCGTGCGACTAGGTGTGTCGTGCGACTGAGTCGTGCGACTATGCGTGTCGTGCGACTAAGTCGTGCGACTAAGTCGTGCGACTATGCGTGTCGTGCGATTGAGTCATGCGATTGAATGCATATGAATGTTGAGTCGTGCGATTAAGTGCTGTGTGGTACGACTGAGCTCCGAATCGCACGAATGAAGGTCCATTCGTACGAATGTAGCTGATTCGTACGAATGAAGGTTGATTCGTGCGGATAGAGTGATTGAGTCGTGCGTCTGGACCAGTCGTGCGACTAAATTTGTTGTCTGTGAATTCCTTCTTGTGTATGGTGTGTGTATGTCGTGTGACGTTAAGGTGACATCGATACGGTCGCCATTGCTAATGATAATATTAAAGTTAACACTATAAAACTTACTAACGTTATCGCAAATCTAATTAACGTTAACGTTATTACAATTATCAAGAAATGATTTGTAACCACTAAAATTTACTAAGTACTTCTCCAACAACAACAAAACCTTTAAACTAATATCATCAGCAATGACGACGATTCCAAGTACTTAGATCTATACAAGGGCTAACACTTATGTCTACTTGTGTGTGTTCAGCGTGACCGAACCGATACAACCCGACCGACCGAACGTTACTATTTTCATTAAACGTATCATTAATGCTTACCAATAACTGTTAATAGGTGTTTGACCTCTTATTGCATACAACATTTGGAACTTGATCATCCATACTTACCACTGAACAAGTGAGTCTCGTGGCCCCTTTTATGCTTATTCAATACTTCAAACATTTATAAACTTGGGGGAAAAGTATGCTCACCCACTTTTAAGCTGTACAACTTACATTCTTGGAATCAACGTGTTACTATTTTATGAGTACTTATCTGACACATACATGAGTTCGCTGTGTGGTACTTTCTTTACAACCATTTAATTCCGGTGTTAGAACCGACGGATAGGTATTGGTAGTACTACTGGGTTGACACCCCCACCCTTGTTGGTTGGTATACTAGTTAGTACCAACAGTGGCCAGGAACGGGCCATTGGGTGAATATATTCTGATAAGATTCTGTGTGTACGTCATTAGGTTTGGTTGTAAAGCTCGTTGTTATGTGATTTTGCTTACTTATAACTGTATACATGGTATTCCGCAGAACTATTATGCAGCATCAATTTACTTACTATTTAAACCTGCGAGCTCACCAACAAATTTTGTTAACCATTTTGAGCATATCTTTTCAGGTGACAATGCTAATTGAAGATCTAGGTGTGTTGTCTTAATGGAGACCCTAGGATGCATTTTTAGGACTATACAATACTTGACAAACATTCTTTTGAAACATTGTTGGTCTGATTACATACAATTATTCTTTTGGATACTTGTTCCCGGGTTGTGGGAATTACATTACAATGATATCATTTTTGGTTATGTGAATCAATTACAATGTTTATGCATATGGCTATGTTGTCGTGAATATTGACTAAACACGCCACAAGTCTCCTTTGTGTCGGGTGTCGTCATGACACGCTTACCATCATTTATTTATATTGCATCTCTGTTATTTACAATGTGTTATGACGATCTCGTCTCGTTACATCCCCGTGTTTCCGCTCTCAGCGGGGGTGTGACAGACTGATATCAGAGCCATTGGTTATAGAGAATTAGGCAAATCACTTGACCCAGACTATAACCTAGGAACCTTCATGTAGAATGCATGCTAGGATTGGCTTGCATATGATATTACATGTATGTTCCTCTATACTTGTTCTTTATCTCTATACTTGTTCTTTATCTCTACGTCTTGTTATCTGACCATCCCAAGGAAGGCACTATTACTCTTACTCTTTCCTCACGGGATGCCTTCTACTGGAATCTTCCATTCCTATGCGCGCCGCATTATACTATTAGGTTGGGATACCCAACCTGAAGGGATCCTCACAGATCACGTGAAGCGTTGATCCCGGATATTGAGTCCGACCCTGAGATAGTTATGCTTGAGGTCCGAAAAGAAGAAGGGATAGGCAACTCTTGTTATACTAATTGAGATTATGTGCTTGGCATCTATTTGTTATGACTGACTACTATTGGGATACTAATGATCATGGATATGAGAACTTGCATGATCTGTGTATGATGAATGGCGTCAACACTGTGATGTTAACTTGGGTAGGTGAAGCTGAGGGGGATCATGCAAGGCAAATTACCATTACGGGTGCACATGTAATTGCAATTTGCAGGGCTTGTGAAGCCTGGCGAATCTTACCATGAGGAAATGATCATGGTAGTACAAGCCTTCCGTACTATACCTTAGGACACTAGAATCATAATTCTAGTGAGACTCTGATAATGATGATAGAACATTCATAACCTTTACTATTACTTAAGTCCTGTTCTACTTGGAGCCTTTATGGGATTCAATTATGATATTAGCCTTATTCCCTATGAAACATTGCTACGTCTAGCATTTCAGTAACTATGGAACTGACTAAATGCTTAGAATGAAAGTGGACTTCAAAGAAATGTAGAAGAGTGATGATACTCCTTACACATACATTACGTTGTTCATGGAGATGATGTTAAGGAAAATCGGATGTCATGTAACCGGTTTAAGCATCGTTCTCGGTATATAGTGGATGTGGTGGGAACGCTGCGGGGAACCCTATTTATAAGCATCATCGATATAAGAAGAATGTGCTTAAATTGGGCTACGTGATGATCTTGATTGACTGGAGCATGAAATGTTGGAACTTGATGAGTTGAATTAAATGTGTATCTTAAAGTGACTAAAGTTTACATATTTACTCATTTTATGATTAGAAAATGCCACGTTGAAGAGTCACCCGCAGTACAAATCGTGAAAGTGAGACCTCACGGGCAGAGGTGGAGGTAGGCCACCAAGAACAGGTGGTGGTCCCGCTGGCAACAATCAGGGAACTGAAAACCTCGATATAGCTGTCATGATCGCTTAGCAGCTAGCCACACTGATTCCTACGATAGTGACCCAAGTGAGAGACACTCTTCTGAATCATAATGTCCACGAAGATAATGATACTTACAATGAGCATAACCAAGGAACAGGGGAAGATACTGAGAATGGTGGAACATCTGGTAATGAAACTGGGGTTGTTAATACGAGACGGGGATGTTCGTACAAGGAGTTTGTGGCCTGCAAACCAAAGGAATTTGATGGGAAAGGTGGAGCGATAGCCCTAACTAGGTGGCTTGAGAAGATGGAGGCTGTCGTTGATATCAGTGAATGCCTAGACAACCAAAGATTAAGTATGCCACGTGTTCACTACAGGGCAAGGCACTAACTTGGTGGAACACATAGATTCAAGCGAGGGAAGAGAATCAGCAATGCAGATGACTTGGGATGAGTTTAAAGCATTAATCACCGAAGAATACTATCCACTCAATGAAATGTAAAAGCTGGAACAAGAGCTCTGGAATCATGCTATGGTAGGAGCTGGGCACGCAGCTTACACTGATCGTTTTCATGAGTTGGCGAGACTGGTTCCACATCTGGTGACTCCGGAATCGAAGAGGATCGAAAGGTACATCTGGGGACTTGTGCCTAAAATCCGGGCAATGATAACAGCAGCACCCCCTCCTACTATTCAGAGTGCGATTCTAAAGGCTGGTACTTTAACCGATGAGATGGTGAGAACTGGGGTTCTGGGGAAAGGAGCTGAGAAGAGGAAGGATGTTGGAGAAGCGAGCAGGTCGAGTACTGGGAAATTCGACGGAAGGGCCAAGACAACCAGGAATTTTGTGGCTGTGACACAAGTCAAGAGGGAATATGTCTGGCCGCACCCCAAATGTGGTAGGTGTAACTTTCATCATCCCCCAGTGATGCAGTGCCGGTGTGTGTCAACTGTAGACGCCCGGGGCATCTAGCGAAAGACTGTAGAGTAACGCCAAATCTGGTTGCACCGGTTAATATTGATGATTTTGTGGTGTACTGCGATGCTTCACATCAAGGATTGGGATGTGTGCTAATGCAGAAGGATAAGGTGATCGCCTACGCCTCACGACAACTTAAGGTGCATAAAAAGAACTATACGACTCATGACCTTGAGTTGGGCGCTATGGTATTTGCACTCAAGATATGGAGGCATTACTTGTATGGGACCAAATACATCGTTTACACGGATCATAAGAGCCTCCAACATATTCTGGATCAGAAGGAACTTAATATGCGTCAGCGACATTGGGTAGAACTACTTAGTGACTACGATTGTGAAATCCGGTATCATCCGGGGAAATCGAACGTGGTGGCTGATGCTTTAAGCCGTAAAGAACGCGTGAAACCACTATGTGCATGAGCATTAGGATTGACTATTCAAACGAGCCTGAAAGCCCAGATCCTAACAGCACAAGGTGAAACGTTGAAAGAAGAGAACATTACGGGAGAAGAATTTTGAGGGTTGGATAAACAGATAATTTGCAAGGAAGATGGCTTAAAGTATTTCATGAATCGTTTATGGGTACCCAAATCGGGAGATGTTCATACCCTAATCATGGATGAAGCACACAAGACACGATATTCTGTTCGTCCTGGTACAGACAAGATGTACCACGATCTTAAAGATCTGTACTGGTGGCCAGGCATGAAGAAAGACATTGCTATGTATGTAAGCCGATGCTTGACATGCTTAAAAGTTAAAGCTGAACATCAAAAACCCCATCAGGATTACTGCAGCAACCAGAAATTCTTGAATGGAAATGGGAAAACATAGCCATGGATTTTATTACTAAACTTCCTAGAACGAGTAGTGGGCATGACTCGATATGGGTCGTAGTGGATCAGATTACAAAGCCAGCTCATTTCTTACCGATCTGAGAGGATTACAAGATGGACAAGTTGGCGAGATTGTACATAATGGAGGTCGTGACAAGGCACGGAGTGCCGGTGTCAATCATATCCGACCGTGACAACCGATTTACTTCACGATTTTGGCAGACATTGCAGAAAGCAATGGGCACTCGATTAGATATGAGTACCGCCTATCACCCACAAACAGCTGGTCAAAGCAAACGAACAATACAGACATTGGAAGACATTCTCAGGGCTTGTGTAATCGACTTTGGTGGTAGCTGGGACACTCATCTACCACTAATTCAGTTCTCTTACAACAACAGCTACCATACTAGCATTGGATGCGCTCCATTTGAAGCATTGTATGGGAGGAAATGTAGATCTCCAGTTTGTTGGGCAGAGATTGGTGAAAGCTGGCTGACAGGCCCAGAGATCATTCAGGAACAACAGACAAGATTTTCCAAATCAAAGACAGACTAAAAGCAGCCAGAGATCGCCAAAAGAGCTACACCAACAACCGTCAGAAACCTCTAGAATTCAACGTGGGAGATCGCGTTCTACTTAAGGTCTCTCCCCGGAAAGGGATTGTACGATTTGGAAAGAAAAGGAAGTTAGCCCCGAGATACGTAGGACCATTCGTAATCACGGAAAGAATCGGTCCAGTGGCATATCGATTAAGGTTGCCACCAGAACTCAGTGGTGTACACGATACATTTCACGTATCAAACCTCAAAAAGTGCCTAATGAATGAAACTCTTCATGTACCAATTGAGGAAATCAAGATCGATGAAAAGCTTCATTTTATCAAAGAACCTATAGAGGTCATTGGCAGAAACCTCAAACGATTAAGGCGCAGCAAGATACCGATCGTCCGCGTGAGATGGAACTCCAAACGAGGACCAGAATTCACATGGGAAAGGGAAGACCAGATGAAACTCAAGTACCCGCACCTATTCGTGGATGACACTCTAGGACCTAACTCCAGCAGAATTTCGGGATGAAATTCTCTCAACTGGGGATACTGTGACATCCATCACCGAAAGGTCCGTCATTTAACGTGACTTCCGTTAACCATTCGGTGATCATTCGTTCCTAATCTTTATAAACTATTCGTGTGTACATTATTCTTGCTTATTATCATGTTGCTTGTGTCCTCGTTGTTAGCGTTGCTATTGGTTTATAAATCTTCACAATCATCGTTATCGTTACTATTAAACCTATCATTATTTATTATTATCGTTATTAATAAGACCATTTTTAAGTTATTAATACCATTATTTACATTTTATCATTAATATAACTAACCGATTTAAGGTCGTTTTTAACTGAAAACAAACTTGGGAATTTGGGGATTTAAGTGCAGTGACTAAATGTGTCATTTTCCAAACTTGAAATGGGTATAAATACCCCCATTTTTCCAGCCCTAGCCCTAGAATCTCTTCTTCCACCTCCCACCGCCCCTTTCTCCTCTCTTGCACAAACCGCCATTTTTCTTTGCGATTTCTCCGGCAAAACTCCGGCATTAGCCGATTCTATACTATTCTCGCAGGCAGATAGCCTTAGTTGTCCCCTTTCCTCGTTGTTTCTATCCTTTACACCTTGATTCGGGTGCTCGGTACCAACCTGAGCATATGAGGTCGTGAGGTCACGTGAAATGTCTTTCTTCGCGTCCTTCTTGCTTGTGTGTGTGTGAAATGCGTTTCTGGATGTGTTGGTGGTGCGAATCGGGTGCACGCAGTAGTCGAAGGCTGCTCTGCACCTGCTACAGTTGCGATCTCTGCACAGATGTCTGAGTATGTCGTGCGACCGAGTCATTCGACTCTGTGTTTCGTGTGATTAAGTCATGCGGTTGAATGCGTATGAATGTTGAGTCGTGCGATTGAGTGCGGTGTGGTACGACTGAGCTCTGAATCGCACGGATGAAGGTCCATTCGTACGAATGTAGCTGATTCGTGCGGATGGAGTGATTGAGTCGTGCGGATGGAGTGATTGAGTCGTGCGTCTGGACCAGTCGTGCGACTGAATTTGTTGTCTGTGAATTCCTTCTTGTGTATGGTGTGTGTATGTCATGTGATGTTAAGGTGACATCGATACCGTCGCCATTGCTAATGACAATATTAAAGTTAACACTATAAAACTTATTAATGTTATCACAAATCTAATTAACGTTAACGTTATTACAATTATCAAGAAATGATTTGTAACCACTAAAATTTACTAAGTACTTCTCTAATAACAAAGAAACCTTTACACTAATATCATCGGCAATGACGCCGATTCCAAGTACTTGGATCTATACAATGTAAGGCCCTGTTCCTAGGACGTTTACAGCTGGTCAATCATCGCACATAAATCGTATGATTGATTAACTTTACCAAAACCATGCAACAGAAACTTTTAAATCAATCACTTCGTTTCCTTTAATAAACACTTTTGCAAAATAATACAACATTCATTACAAAACATAGTTTGTTCGCATTACAATGCAAAAGCGTTAAACAAAAGAATGCCATCCAAAAGAGCTGAGTAGCCATCCCGTGCCATCCTCAGCAACGTTACCTGCCAACTGGAAACACATAAAAAGTCAGTGTTGCTGAGTGAGTTCTAGTTTTATAATAAAACATACTTTTCTTTCGTTAAAACCGTTCTTTACTTACATGCGATCACACATCATACATACACATAGATAATATCATTATTATCTTCGTCATTTGTTCGCTAACTTTCGTTCGTTTAACGTACATCGTTAACATTCACATTCTTTACTTTCGTTCACATTCATTGATAAATTCTTACTTTCATTCGTACGTTCCTTACTTTCATTCGTACATTCATTACATTCGTTCGTACGTTCATTACATTCATTCGTACGTTCATTACTTTCGATGACATGTACAATACCTCGAACATTGTGCACGAAGCTGGTTACTGGACCTGAGGTCTTTCATAGACCTCGAACATTATGCACGAAGCTGACTCCAGTACCTAGGGCAAGTACGTTCACCACTTATCTTTTCTCTTTCCTTCCGGATCAATGCCATGTGCTATACCCCGAACATTGTGCACGAAGCTGGTTACTGGACCTGAGGTCTTTCATAGACCTCGAACATTATGTACGAAGCTGACTCCAGTACCTAGGGCAAGCGACAAGGATCCCATACATATGGTCAATTATAAGGATTGGACCCTAGTGTGCATCCTTTTGGGGTAGATAACCCGCACACAGTTGAGCTAACACCCTTCATTGGGTGTGAACGTCCACACATTTGCTTGCAAGCCTTTTCTTACTTTCATTCATTCGTTCATTAATGCATGCATTCATTCATCATGTTCCTCTTTCATTATCTTTCACTTTACGTTACATAATACTTTCATTTCATTCATTACCATAACATGTAAAGCCACGGGAAAGATAAACATACATCATAGTAAAGAACAACATCATACACTATAGCATTACTATACAGGGCATCATCATACATACATAACATACATCACGCATAAACATGCAACATCATCATCATCATGCCCAACATAACTTCTAAGATCCCAACGGCCATCTTACATGTACCTACGGGAACTTCCACGTCAAAACTTACATCTGCACTTTCCCTCGAAAGTCAGTACTTTAACTATGTCCCCCCTCGGGTACAACAGCCCTATTTGGACGTATGGGCACCCTTCAGTCGCATAGCCTCCATGCGACCGAACATCATGCGTATGGACCAATACGGATGAACACCAATGCGGATGAACACCCAATCATGCGTCAATCGTGCAAATGAACATTATGCGAATGGACCTCATGCGGTTGAACACTATGCGAATGGACCTCATACGGATAAGCACCCATGTGACTGGGCTCTCAGTCGCATGAATCCCCATGCGACTGGACCCCCAGTCGTGCGACTGAACCTCAATCGTGCGACTGAACTCCAATCGCCCTCCAGTCGGCCGTATGGCCTCCAGTCGGTCGTCTAGCCCTAACTAATGCAGAATGCAGTTCATCCCGAACCCAATCTGCCATTTTCGACCTCCAAGCTCATCCAAACCCATTCTAAGACCAAATCAACCATCCTAAACCTTAGGAATGCATTCTACAACACCGTTCAAGCACACACAAGCCCAAGAACATACTCCAAACGTATCACACGCAAACACACCCAAATGGGTCAAACACACACACATACAAAAACGGGTTACTATGTGTTCCTGCCCCAAATCAGTAGAAAACAAGTAAAATAGGGGTCCTAGAACTCAGACAAACTACAAGAAGAAGAAGAGCTTCGTGTTGACTCGCTACACGACGATTTCCAAGCCCAAACCTAGTCGAACCAAGCTTTTTCTCTCTTTTCTCTCTTCTTTCTCTCTTCTTTATTTTTTTTGCTGGGTTTTCACAAGAGTGGGGAGGATGTGGCTGCCCTCCCCCTTTTATTCCCCCACTTTTACAAATTTTCTCCCGTTTTGTTAAGTTTGGTCCCCCGACTTTGGACTTTATTTCTTTTTCTTCTTTCGTCGGCTTCAAAGAAAATATCCGGGTGTTACAAGTCCACCCCCCTTATATAGGTTTCGTCCCTGAAACCTGTTATTCCTCGAATAAACGTGGGTAATGCTGTCTCATTTCCTCTTCTGTCTCCCACGTTGACTCGGATCACTTCTGGTGCTTCCACTGTACACACACAAGAGGAACCACTTTATTTCTCAACCTCTTCTTTTTTCGATCGATGATCGCCACTGGTTGCTCCACATAATTGAGCCGTTCATCTACTTCGATATCCTCCAGTGGAACAAGCATATCCTCATCTGCCAAGCACTTCCTTAGTTGAGATACGTGGAATGTCGGGTGAATTCCACTTAACTCATCTGGTAACTCCAGTCTATAGGCCACCGCTCCCACTCGAGCAATGATTCAGAAATGGCCTATGTACCTTGGGCTCAACTTACCCCGCTTTCTGAACCAAATGATACCCTTCCAAGGTGAGACCTTCTACATAACCTGATCACCCACCTGGAACTCAATCGGCCTGTGTCGTTTATCAGCATACGACTTCTTTCTATCTTTGGCTGCCTTCATAAAGGCTTTGATCCTTTCAAGTTTCTCGGTCGTAGCCTCAATCACCTTGAAGCTCCCTAACTCTTTTTGACCAATATCACCCCAACAAACGGGTGTCATGCATCTCCTACCGTATAGCATTACATAAGGTGGCATACCAATGCTGGCATGATAGCTATTGTTGTATGAGAAGATTCGCCAACCTCTCGGATGAATATGTCTCGCGCATCGGTAGGAAGTGAGCACTCTTCGTCAAGCGGTCAACAATCACCCATATAGCATCATACCCTTTCGGAGTACGCGGCAGCTTCGTAATGAATCCATGGTGATGTGCTCCCACTTCCATTCCGGTATATCCAAAGGTTTGATCTTTCCATACGGCTTTTGATGCGTGACCTTCACTTGCAAGCAAGTAAGGCACTTACTCACATACTCCACCACATCATGCTTCATACCCGGCCAGTAATAATCTTTCTTCATATCTTGGTAAATCTTTGTAGCACCAGGTTGGATAGAGTATCGAGTCTTATGAGCTTCATCCATAATGTTCACCCGTAGATCCCCAAAACGAGGGATCCACATCCGCCCGAATCGGGTTTTAACACCGAGTGTGTTTTCACCCAATTCCGCAACCAGACCTCTCATCCTTTCAGAGTTAAGATGATCTTCTTTCAATGCCTCATCTTGAAACTCTTTGACTTGCTTCATCACATCAGAGGTCCTAATCAGTTGGTACGCCTTCACCCGAATCAGCTCGGGTCTTTCCTTTCGGCTAAGGGCATCCGCCACCATGTTGGCATTGCCCGGATGATAATGGATCTCACAATCATAATCCTTTATGAGCTCCAACCATCTCCTGTGCCTCATGTTCAAGTCTTTTTGCTCGAAGAAATACTTCAAGCTCTTGTGGTCAGTGAAAATGGCGCACTTCGTACCGTAGAGATAGTGCCTCCAAATCTTTAGTGTAAAGACCACAGCTGCTAGCTCCAAATCATGAGTAGGATAGTTAAACTCATGAACCTTCAACTGTCGGGATGCATAGGCTATAACCTTCCCTCTCTGCATTAACACGCACCCCAATCCCGAGTAGGAAGCATCTGAATAGACCACCAGATCTTCACTTCCATTGGGTAATGACAATACAAGAGCTTGGGTCAACCTCGGCTTCAATTCTTCAAATGCTTGCTCCTGAGCTTGACCCCACACAAACTTTACATCTTTCCGGGTCAACTTGGTTAGTGGAGAAGCGATCTTAGAGAAGTCTTGAATAAATCTTCTGTAATAGCCCACCAAACCCAAGAAACTACGGATCTCGGATGGCGTCTTTGGAGACTTCCATTGCATCACCGCTTCTACCTTTGCCGGATGCACCATAATCCCCTCTGGATTCACCACGTGACCCAAGAATTGAACCTCGCGCAACCAGAACGCGCACTTGGAGAACTTGGAATACAACTTCTCCCTTCTCAACGTCTCCAACACTTCTCGAATGTGACCGGCATGCTCTATCTCGCTCTTTGAATAAATCAGGATATCATTGATAAACACAATCACTGATTTATCCAACATCGGCCGACACACTCGGTTCATCAGATCCATAAAAGCAGCTGGCACATTGGTCAAACCAAAAGACATAACGAGGAATTCATAATGACCATAACGCGTGTAAAAGCTGTTTTAGGAATATCCTGCTCTTTCACCTTTAGCTGATGGTAGCCCGATCGAAGATCTATCCTTGAAAACCAACTGGCACCTTGAAGCTGATCAAACAAATCATCAATCCTCGGTAACGGGTACCGATTCTTCACCGTCAACTTGTTCAGCTCACGATAGTCTATACACATTCTCATACTACTATCTTTCAATTGCTCCATCAACTCCTTCATCTCAGTCGAAGCCAACCGATACGGTGCCTTGGCAACGGGTTGGGCACCCGGTATCAGATCGATCTAAAACTCGATCTCTCGGTAAGGTGGCACTCCTGACAAGTCTTCGGGAAACACATCTGGAAATTCACACACAACCGGAACATCGGATAGTTATGGTGTAGGCGTTTCCACGTCTTTTACATAACACAAGTTGGTGCTACATCCACGCCTCATACACTTTCCCGCCACCGCCATTGAGATCACTTTCGGGATCGTCGTGACCCGATCCCCGTAAACAGTTACCGAAGGCGCTATCAAACGAATCATCTTCTTGCGACACACTATATTCTCCTCGAACTCCGCCAACCAATCCATCCCAAGGACCAAATCGAAACCACCTACGATCATCATGAAACGGTCTAACAGGAAACCTATGACCTTCTAAATCCACATCACAACCCTCTATCATCTCTGAAATTCTGGTAGA
Organism: Flaveria linearis; assembly: GCA_024085815.1. Lineage (NCBI taxonomy): Eukaryota > Viridiplantae > Streptophyta > Magnoliopsida > Asterales > Asteraceae > Flaveria > Flaveria linearis. Next base: position 45,957,884 of record CM044008.1, on the reverse strand, counting down.
CTCACCTATGGCAGTTTCTACATCAAAGGGTGTGTCAACCCGTCTACTACTAACAGGCAGTTTAGCACAGAAAGCAGCAGAAATAAAACTTTTACTGGCACCCGAATCAAATAACACAGAAGCTAAATTTTGGTTCACTAAAAACGTACCGGACACAAAATCAAGATCCGTCCTAGCCTCCTCTTGTGTCATAGTGAATGCCCTGGCGCTCACCCTCGGTCCTTCACTCCCCGTCTTCTTCACCCCGGAACCCTCAGCCCTTGGCTTCTTACAGTCTCTGCTCATGTGGCCCTCCCCGCCACAGTTAAAACATTTCCTCGCTTTACACTCTCGTGCCATATGACCTGGCTTCCCATATTTGAAGCACACATTCAGCCCCCACCTACAGTCGCCACTGTGCTCCTTCCCATATTTGCCACACTTTTTCAATCCCGTACCCGGTGTGGCTACACGGTGATCATCCACTCGTGCCTTCTTCTTACCCATCGAGGCATCACCCCGATCAAACCTCTTCCCACTCCAGTTTCAATTACCACCACCCTTCTTACTATCTTCAGCCACCACCACTACTGTCCTCTCATCATATAACCTCCCTGCCAAGTCCACTGCCGACCTAAACGTGCTCGGTCGGGCAGCGATCATATGCCTGCAAATATCCGCAGGCAAACCCTGAACGTACCTCTTAATCTTCCGTGACAAAGGCGTCACCTGATCCGACAACAGACGTGCCATCTCGTTAAACCTTGTGATGTACTGCTGGTGTGTCATGGTTCCCGCCTCCAGTTGCAGGAACTCCCTCTCAACCTTATCCATCCCCTGGTGAGGACAGAACTCATCAATAACCAACTTCCTCAGTTCCGACCATCTCATTCTTCCAATGGCCCTGCTACCCTTGGCTTGGACTATGTTGTCCCACCAGCATAAAGCCGAGTTAACAAAAGAATGGGCAGCAAACTCCACCTTTTGGTCCTCCCGGCACTCGCTGATATTCAGAATAGCTTCCATTTCCCTCACCCATCGGTGAGCAGCAACAGTAGTGCCGTTTCCATCAAAAGTAGGGGGCTTACACCTTTGAATGCCCCGTAGTTACAGCCTCATGCTGACTCCTGCACAGGCTCCTCCTCCTCCTCATCATCATCATCGGAGGGAATCGTCTCAGTCTTCGGTTGCTCCCGATCTCCCAAGGACCTGTCCTCTCTTGCCTTTCCTCTTCCCATACTGCCTTAATCACTTCGGTCACCACAGACGGTAAAATTGTCTGCATGACCTGATGCACTTCTTCAACCACCGCCTCTTTCACCAAGGCCCTCAAATTTGCACTCTCATCACCACCCTCCGGGTGAGGGGTCTCGGGTCCCTCAGGAGCCACCTTCTCAACTCTAGGTCTGCCTCTTTTGGGACGCGATGGAGCACCAAGTCCACCACGCGAGGCTTTGGATGATCTACCACCGGCCATCCTCTATCACACACTGAAAGATTCAAACACCAACACGGTCACTCAAGGGAATAGCTCAGTTTATGTCAAGTATAGTAAGTCCCTAATTACAGTGGCTAGTTATGATTAGCCACTTACTTTACTCTTCGTACCTCGAACATTACTTGTCCCGACTACATAAGTATCTAAATCTACCGACAACACATAACCCACATAACATGCGCACATAATACCGGTTAGCATTAAGAAAATACCTGATGGCACACAGCTACTCAGATTGGCATCCCTTCCCTTTCCGTCCCATTCTCAGTTTAAGTTAAGGTTTACTTTGAAAATTTACCCATTTCACTTAAACCTGGTTCTGATACCAACTTGTAAGGCACCGTTCCCGGGACGCTTACAGCTGGTCAATCAAACAAACAAACAAACCCAGTATATCCCACTCAAGAGCAGGGTCTGGGGAGGGTAGGTGTAGGCGAGTCTTTCCTCTATCTTGTTAGGTAGAGAGACCGCTTCCAATGAGACCCCCGACTACAGCTGGTCAATCATCGTACATAAATCGTATGATTGATTAACTTTACCAAAACCATGTAGCGGAAACTTTTAAATCAATCACTTCATTTCCTTTAATAAACACTTTTTCAAAATAATACAACATTCATTACAAAACATAGTTTGTTCGCATTACAATGCAAAAGTGTTAAACAAATGAATGTCATCTAAAAGAGTTGAGTAGCCGTCCCATGCCATCCTCAGCAACGTTACCTGCCAACTGGAAACACATAAAAAGTCAGCGTTGGTGAGTGAGCTCTAGTTTTATCTATACTATCTTAATAAGCAAATGAGAAGGGCAAAAATGTCATTTCATACAAATCTCTTAAATTTAAGAGATTTATAACCCTTAAAGCTCTATGTACAACTTCAAAGCACAAAGAGATCTATAGAATTCAAAATTTAAACCCTCAACCTTACTCATTCAAAACACAAAACACAGATGAAGAGAGAGAGAGAGAGAAATCGGTAGTATCGGGATGTAACCTTGCTAGAAGCATCTTCTTCTCTCCCACAGGCCTCAACAGAAAGTTGTGCTCACCGTCGTCAACATCAATTCCAGTTACAATCAAACCATGGTTAGTACGTACGATTTCATCTCTCAAAATCCTAATCATTAATATGATTTATACACACTAAGCTAGCTTCATGATTGCAGGAACAACAAAGTCCCTCAATTGAAGACTGCTTGAAGCTATTGAAAGGAGAACGAGACGAACATCGTCTCGCCGGTCTCCTTCTCGCCACCAAGTTCTGTAAAAATGACGATTTAGAGTCCATTCTCGCCACCGCCTTCTGCGAACAGGTAATCAATCAACAGAGAGACTTCAACTCCATTACATATGCTTTGATTTTGAATGTTTCTCTACTTTAGTTGTTACTTCCATTGTTGGATGTGAAGCAGTAGGCTTTTAACGTAACGTATTTGAAATTTATGTTGCTTTTGTTGAGGTCAAGGTGTGTTAACTCTGTGTTCTTTAATTTTATATATGTATATTTTTCTCGGACAGGGATGGGTAAAGGAAGCTCAACTGATAATCGTCGAGATAACCAGGATGCTTATTTACAGCTATCTGTTACTATTTTGGCTGCATTCTGTCGGGTTTCTAATATTGTTTCTTCAGATGATATGGCCAACAAGATTCCACTCATGCTGGAAATTCTTTCTAAAGAGTAATCATTTATAAATGACTTGGTTCTATTATCTTTAATCAATAAATTAAGTGACTAAACAATATTCTTCTTATGTTATTGTTTAATTTCTTAAATTTCAAATTAGGACCACCACTTGTTGAAGAATGCTTTGAATTTCTGTACTTGGTGTCAACAGCCCACAGTAATGGGGTTCAAATCTTTTACAAGTCCGGTGGCATGACTGCTTTAGCTTCTCAGATGTCAAATTTACCAGATGGTATCTTTCTTTTAAATTATGACCAAAGTGTTTAATTTTAATTTCAAGGTTTGAAAATCCGGAGATGGACTTAATATCCTTAAAACATATTTAGGTGCACATCCAATAGAGATAGGGATAAAACTCCTTCAATTGACCATAAGTTAACTTCCCCTGGACACAATCATAAAAGAGTACTGTTTGGCATCAGTGGTAAGCTCATAAATCACTGTAACATCATAGATTCATAGATTCTTCCATGATAATTTCATTATTGAATGTTATAAATTAAGATGATATTCCGTATTCTGTATTCATGAAACATGGGTTCTTGTTGCAGGTTACAGTCCTAGCGAAACAGTTTGCTTTGTCTCACAATGCTCTGAAATTTGAAGCACTTCATCTTCTATCAATGATCCTACACTCAGTATATGCTGTATGTATATTTTGTATTAAGTTTATCCAAATTATTTTTTTTATTTCATTATTTCACATCATCGCTTGCAGACGATGTTACCTAAAAGGCAATTTGCTTTGCGTGGTACTATCAGGCACCTGTACATGAAACTCTTCGTACAATGAGCAACAAAATTTGGACAGCCTACGTGCGTGTAGGTGTTGTTGCAGTTTTGCAGAACCGTGTTTGTAAGTTTTGAAGTTATTGTATGTTTGATTAATCATTTTTGAAAGCTTGCAAATTAAATATTTTATCTCTAATTCGTACAACAAAAATGTGGCGTGTGGACTTTTTCCCTACATATTTTAAGAAAATATGTAAATATTTGCCAAGTTAATCACACTTATAATCCTTTAAAAGATGCTTACATTTATGAGCGGGAAGAAATATTAAAATTTCATAACAATTTCCAGGCTTCAAATTGTAGTTAAAAAAAGATTTTATCTTAAAAAATGCAGTCAAATAATACTGTTTGCATGTTTATAAGTACTTTCTTCTAAACTTTCAAGTGAGACAAATTCTTATGGTTTTAAAAAGTTATTGATCCAAGATTCTATCTTTTATATGTTTACAAGTGTAAACCTGACAAAAACTTTCATCTTTTTAAGACCATGTAGCATATCGTATATTTACTGTATCATAACAGTAAGGAGGTGTTCTTTTTATAATCTTTTATTGATCTATGACTATGAATATCATTGAAATTGTATCCAGCACCAAATCAAAGGCTTGAAGCTCTTATTTTTGCCATTCAAGAGGCAAGGGTTCACGATGGCCATTCAAGAGGCAAGGGTTCACGACCGCTACCGACAGAACCCTTACCGCCGCTACCACATAAGCCCCCATGCTTGCAGCATGGTTCTTCTGGCATTCATGATATCGGACCACCATCGTAGCCTCACCACTATTCGACGGTGATGACGGCAGCTGAGGCGGCGGTAGAGGTGGATCTGGATCTGGGTTTGATTCCATTCTTTCTCTTGGTGCTCCGATTTGTTGTAAACCATGATAAGTTTCTCTTTGATGCAGATGCACCTGATCTAGGGTTTTATTTGATGAATTCACAGGTGCATAAGTGAAGATTGAAGATGAATTCACAGGTGCATAAGATTGAAGTTTCTCTTTGTCATCGAGTTTCTTTTTTTCTTCAATATTCATATTTCTTCATCAAATTGTTCGTCTTTGGATCTAAATGTAGTTGTCTTTGGACCCTATTACAGGTTGAAAATAAGCTTGAAGTTATATGTGTGTTGTCTAAAGGTATCATCGAGGGTAAGGTTATTTAGTTTGATCTGTTTTACCAAATAGTTTGCTATTTGAGCTAAATGTGTGTTTCTTATGATATATTGTATTATACATGTATTAGTTTGCTATTTGGAAGGCTTACAAGCCAATGTTATGACCACCAGCAGTTAGTTGATTCTTTTTGTGTCCCAGGTGAGGTTGTTGATTCGTCCACAATTGTTCTTTGTTTCTCCGAGTAGTTTGGCTAGTGACAAGTAATAGTTCGTAAATTATTAATCTAAACCCATTAGAGTGGAATATGTTCTTCGAGCCATATTTAAGGATAGCTTAATCAAAATGTTTTGGTGTGGTTTTCATGTTCTATTCATTGTTCATAAATCAATACAATTTGATTAAGTTGTTAAAGTTGGTTTTCCGTTGACCCATATAACATTAGTGAACTTCCATACATTTATGTTGACCCAATAGTATTTGGTTATGTAAATTGCTATAGGATTTGGCCCGACTCAGTTTTGTTTTCTTTTGCATCAAACCACCCCTTGAATAGTATTTTATGCCTAAGTGGTGCATTGTTGATAACCTGGAAAAGAATAACAAGTACAAATTAAGGCTCTCTGAAAATAAGTAAGAGCAAGTGATTGCTTACATCAACATGATTGTTTTTGACTTTTTGTGGTCATCACATATGCTTCTCTGCTTCTGGTTGTTGTTACCATTGGACTGGTTTTATGTCTTAATGTTATGCATAAGTTGCTTTTGTTATCCTTTATATTTAACTTGTTTAGTTATTAATTTTATTATGTCTCATTCATTTTATGAAATCAAAGCAGAGGCTACAGATTCATGATTCTAACAAAGTATATGTCTTTTAGTTGATCTATTATTTTTTATATTTAATTTGTTTAGTTATTAAAGCATGTTCTTTTAGCTGATCTGTGAATTCAGTTACATTAAAGTGAAATCGTTAAGTACTAACTACTAAATGACCCATTTGATCAATGAATAATAAAAACTCATTTGATAAAAACTCATTTACTATTGAAACTTGTTTGTTTGTTTTTAGATTTGAAATTTGGCTATTAAAGATGAAGCTGTAGAAAGCTGGTATCACAGTGAAGCTGTAGAAAGCTGCATTCTACTTGGACGGACCACCAGGTTGTGCACCCTTTTAGAATCAATGTGGGTCTTGCAGATACCACCAGGTATGTTTCTTCACATATTAACAACTAAAAGTGGAAATATGCAAGCAGACCAATAGGGTTACTGTTGTTTCACAGTGTACCATTTTGGTGAAATCTTCAAAAAAGAAAAGAAAAGCATTTTGAACCATTTTCAAAAAGGGAAAATTCTATTTTTTTTTCAGGTTGATGAGTCCAATTCAGAAGCTTCACTACTTCAGCCTGATGTAGAACCGTGCTTACCACTGGAGGATCAATCTAATATACATCTTGGTGAACAGACGCTTGATTCCTAAAATCCTTTAGTTTTGGAGTCTATTCCACAAGTTCTAAATCAAGGTGTGATACCGCTTAGGTCAAACCAGTCGGATGGTGAACATTCTGGCAACTCTAACCAAGGAGCCCCACGGAAGAAGTCTTATGACCCACTTCTAGCTTAAATGCATAGATTATGTGAATTGAAGAATGCCGTTGTCAAATATCATGACAACATGGTCGGTTTTCTATTTAATTTACTTGAACTAGCTTGTAGAAGTTTTGGTGTATGCCTTTAATCATATGCTTCTGGATGTCTTTCTGCAGAAGCTGAAGATAAAGTCTGATCACGAGAAGGAATTAGCAGAAATCACTGCTCTGATCAACGCGAAATACGAAGTTAAAAATCAGGACGCAGAGGCAGCATTTCAGTCAAGAATGAAGGAAACTGAGACTTACGTCAACAGAGTGTTTATGATTTATTGCTCTAAAGATTGTCATTGAATCAAAGCCCAATCTCTGGGATCTGAATTTATTATTTTCTTGCTAAAAATTTCGAGAACGTACCTCATGTTGCGTCAGCTTGTAATATTATTCAGATCCTGGATGTTATGATACTTAATACTTGTTTTATTGACATGTGAAAATAGCCAACTTCACTTTATTTCAATATATAATGCATCGTGGTGTTAGATTCACTTTGTTTGTTCTTATGGAAATCAAAAGTTATATCATAGGAGTTGATGTTGGGAAAATAACCAATTGTACCTCAGGTGTTTCACATTTTGAGTCTGCATCACAACCCAAATGAAATAAGTTTCTTGAACATACCTCATTTCCAAACACTTCTTTAAATGGACGTCCAGTTGATGCTTCAGGACACATTGATTTTCTAATTTTCTAGGCCAACTATGCATATGTTTATATTAATAAACTTTCTATTCATGAATGTTGATTTATCTATGTTATTTTGACTTTGAGATATACCAAGCAAACACGCATGTTTCTTTACATCTCATAGACTCTTATATTTCTGAAATCTTTTTTATTGTTTATGTAGGGGATCTCAGATGATGCTAATGGGTTTATGATCTAATGGATCAAGTAACTTATTTAATTTTGTTTAGTTTGTGTTATTTAACTTGTAATGGACCTCAAGTCTCGAGTATTGCTAGCCATTAATGTAAGGATTAAGTAATGTTTTGATCTTGCCGATATGCTTTCATCACTCGGCTAGCAAATGTCTTCATTTGCCTATATTTGAAATCTCGAGCCAAAGCGGTATCGTGTTGTAAATATCGCCCCCGCCGCATCACGCGGGTTCCCTGCTAGTAATAAAACATACTTTTCTTTCGTTAAAACCGTTCTTTACTTACACGCGATCACACATCATACGTACACATAGATAATATGATTATTATATTCATCATTTGTTCGTTAACTTTTGTTCGTTTAACGTACATCGTTAACATTCACATTCTTTACTTTCGTTCGCATTCATTCATAAATTCTTACTTTCATTCGTACGTTCCTTACTTTCATTCGTACATTCATTATATTCGTTCGACGTTCATTACATTCATTCATGCGTTTATTACTTTCGATGACATGTACAATACCCCGAACATTGTACACGAAGCTGGTTACTAGGCCTGAGGTCTTTCATAGACCTCGAACATTGTGCACGAAGCTGACTCCAGTACCTAGGGCAAGTACATTCACCACTTATCTTTTCTCTTTCCTTCCGGATCAATGCCATGTGCTATACCTCGAACATTGTGCACGAAGCTGGTTACTGGGCCTGAGGTCTTTCATAGACCTCGAACATTATGCACGAAGCTGACTCCAGTACCTAAGGCAAGCGACAAGGATCCCATACATATGGTCAATTACAAGGATTGGACCCCAGTGTGCATCCTTTTGGGGTAGCTAACCCGCACACAGTTGAGCTAACACCCTTCATTGGGTGTGAACCTCCATACATTTGCTTGCAAGCCTTTTCTTACTTTCATTCATTCGTTCGTTAATGCATGCATTCATTCATCATGTTCCTCTTTCATTATCTTTCACTTTACGTTACATAATACTTTCGTTTCATTCATTAACATAACACGTAAAGCCACGGGAAAGATAAACATACATAATAGTAAAGAACATCATCATACACTATAGCATTACTATACAGGGCATCATCATACATACATAACATACATCAGGCGTAAACGTGCAACATCATCATCATCATGCCCTACATAACTTCTAAGATCCCAACGGTCATCTTACATGTACCTACGGAACTTCCACGTCAAAACTCACATCTGCACTTTCCCCCGAAAGTCAGTATTTTAACTATGTCCCCCCTCGGGTAGAATAGCCCTATTTGGGCGTATGGGCACCCTTCAGTCGCATAGCCTCCATGCGACTAAACATCATGCGAATGGAACAATACGGATGAACACCAATGCTGATGAACACCCAATCTTGCGAATGGACTCTCAATCGTGCGAACGAACACTATGCGAATGGACCTCATGCGGTTGAACACTATGCGAATGGACCTCATGCGAATGACCTCATTTGGATAAGCACCTATGTGGCTGGGCTCTCAGTCGCATGACTGCCCATTCGACTGGACCCCCAGTCGTGCGACTGAACCTCAATTGTGCGACTGAACTCCAATCGCCCTCCAGTCGGCCGTATGCCCTCCAGTCGGTCGCCTAGCCCTAACTGATGCAGAATGCAGTTCATCCCGAACCCAATCTGCCATTTTCGACCTCCAAGCTCATCCAAACCTATTCTAAGCCTAAATCAACCATCCTAAACCTTAGGAATGCATACTACAACACCATTCAAGCACACACAAACCCAAGAACATACTCCAAACGTATCACACGCAAACACACCCAAATGGGTCAAACACATACATATACAAAAACGGGTTACTATGTGTTCCAGCCCCAAATCAGTAGAAAAAAAGTAAAATAGGGGTTCTAGAAATCACACAAACTACAACAAGAAGAGGAGCTTCGTGTTGACTCGCTACACGACGATTTCCAAGCCTGAACCCACTCGAACAAAGCTTTTTCTCTCTTTTCTCTCTTCTTTCTCTCTTCTTTCTCTTTTTGCTGGGTTTTCACAAGAGTGGGGAGGATGTGGCTGTCATTTTCTCCCGTTTTGGCAAGTTTGGTCCCCCGACTTTGGACTTTATTTCTTTTTCTTCTTTCGTCGGCTTCAAAGAAAATATCCAAGTGTTACATACAAGGGCTAACACTTATGTCTACTTGTGTGTGTTCCGCGTGACCGAACCGATACAACCCAAATCGACCGAACGTTACTATTTTCATTAAACGTATCATTAATGCTTAACGATAACTATTAATAGGTGTTTGATCTCTTATTGCATACAACATTTGGAACTTGATCATCCATACTTACCATTGAACAAGTGAGTCTCGTGGCCCCTTTTATGCTTATTCAATACTTCAAACATTTACAAACTTGGGGAAAAAGTATGCTCACCCACTTTTATGTTGTACAACTTACATTTTTGGAATCAACGTGTTACTGTTTTGTGAGTACTTATCTGATACATACATGAGTTCGTTGTGTGGTACTTTCTTTACAACCATTTAATTCTGGTGTTGGAACCGACGGATAGGTATTAGTAATACTACTGAGTTGACACCCCCACCCTTGTTGGTTGGTATACTAGTTGGTACCAACAGTGGCCAGGAACGGGCCCTAGGGTGAATATATTCCGATAAGATTCTGTGTGTACGTTATTAGGTTTGGTTGTAAAGCTCGTTGTTATGTGATTTTGCTTACTTATAACTATATACACGGTATTCCGCAAAACTATTATGCAACATCAATTTACTTACTATTTAAACATGCGAGCTCACCAACAAATTTTATTGACTATTTTGAGCATATTTTTTCAGGTGACAATGCTAATTGAAGATCTAGGTGTGCTGCCTTAGTGGAGACCCTAGGATGCATTTTTGGGACTATACAATACTTGACAAACATTCTTTTGAAACATTGTTGGTCTGATTACATACAATTATTATTTGGATACTTGTTCCCGGGTTGTGGAATTACATTACAATGATATCATTTTTGGTTATGTGAATCAATTACAATGTTTATGCATATGGCTATGTTGTCGTGAATATTGACTAAACACGACATAGTCTCCTTTGTGTCGGGTGTCGTCATGACACGCTTACCATCATTTATTTATATTGCATCTGTTAGTTACAATGTGTTATGATGATCCCCTCTCGTTACATCCCCGTGTTTCCACTCTCAGCGGGGGTGTGACATCGCATCTCACTAAGGCGGTAGCATCGGTCCATCAAAACTGAAGATTCTATGAGCATTTGCTCCCAAACCGTAACTCTCGTTTACACCGTTCAAAATCGGGACCGAGGAAGAATCAAATGGAGATGAGATATGAGGCGGCTAGGAATGCATGTCCAGTCCTGGTACGATCCTAGTCCATACGGATCTTGACTGTGTATTGTGAATAAATATTGAAGATATAATAGTAGATCCGGAGTGTATGAGGATAAATATTATGTAGCGTTTGATACGCAGTAATGAGTGTCGGAATGCAACGAAACATTGATGGTGAATGAAAAATACATGTTTGGTTGGTGGAGGTAATAGAATTGATCATTAAATATTTGACTTCATACCCTCAAATTCATTTCATTCACACCCCTTCTTTTTTTTTCATTCCATTTTTTCTTCCATCCTTAGTCACCAACATCACCCACTCACCTAGCACAACAATCACCATCGATCACCAAGATTGATCGTCACCAGCCACCACCACGCCGCCATCCACCGTCACCTGCAACCACCACCACCGCCCACCACCGGCTACCACCAGCAATTACGACTAGCGACCCCCAGTACCACAATCACCACCACCGTCACTGCCTACCGCCACACGCCCACGCCCCGCCCACCACCAGCCAGCGGCCACCAACCGGCACCTGCCACCGCCGGCACTACGCATCACCGCCGCCGCACACCGCCGGCAACGACCACCGCCACGCCCACCGCCGCGTCGCTGCCGACCACCACCGCACCCCCGTCGCCCACACGACGACCACCTACCACCGCCTCTGCCCACCACTGCCACCGGCCACAACTATCGCCGCCCACCACCGTGACCAACCACTGGCCACCACCGCCACCGCCACCACCGCCACCGCCACCAACACCAACCACCACCCGGCCACCACCACCATTGGTTATCAATAATTACCACTTTTGTATTCCACTACTCTATATTTTGTTACCTAACAAAAAATATAGCGTAATGATTTATTTCATTCATATATGGTAACCAAACAGAAAAATAGAATGCAATGATGAGTTTCATTTATTTATCCATTATATTTTTTCATTCATTCCATTACACTATACCACACACAACCTTAATAATCGTTCAATCAAGGAAGAAGTGAAAATCATAAATATGCATGATTAGTATGGAATCCCGTATAGACGTTTAAAATGGCTAAACCAATAACATGTAAAATATCAAATTAGGAGAATTATAAAAGGCAAATTTATGGCTTCAACTAATTTTTATTCTCGTTTAAAAATCCATTAATATATGAATGGATCAAACTTAATCGCATGCGAAATAACGTGTAATTTTGTAATTCTTAATGTTTTTAACCGTTTCATGTCATTTGAACTTTCTCCTAATCCGCATTAGGGCTTTTCAAAGCGCTCGACGCTGCCTCGATGTTTGTCCGAAATTTACTCGAAAAATACTCGTTTGAACTTCTGCTCAGTTGTAAACAAACCAGTCGGCTCGGATCGGTTTGGAAACGATCCAAACATGAGCAAAGGTCCGATCGCCTCGGTTCGGCTCAAATAACTACAAGAATTTATTTTGATTTAATTTGTTGTTGTGACAACAAAAAAAGTCATTGTACACCCTTAAAGTTTTACCCTACTTGCTTTATACTCCTCTTCCTAAGCACCATAAACCGATTAATAATCACTAAAATAGTTTAACACATTTATATCATTCAACTAAGTTAAACAATCTTAAATAAGTTAAACATCTCAACTAAGTTAATTATCCATGTTTTCATAACAATATAAACTTAAAAAGCCCAAATAACTACAAATTAACATAAAATTAACACACTAGATACATTCATTCTTAAATACATACATACACACATATTACTTTATCTCAATATTATAACCCTAATTTCAAAATATTAACTACAAATTAACATAAAATTAGGCAAAATTAGGGTTATTACTTGAAATCAGAAGTGGTTGTGGTGGCTATGGTGCAAATGAGACGACGAACGGAGGTGGAGCAGCGGCGGTGATAAGTGAGCAGCGGCGGTGAAACTTGCAACGGTGGAACCGGCGGTGGAGGGGCGGTGGAGTGGGGTCGACCGCCTGATTGGAACCGGCGGTGAGGCAGTGGGGGCGGTGGAGCCAGGGGTTTGCGGGTGGGGTGCGCAGGCCGGTGGGTGGGATGTGGTTTGTGGTTGATATGGCGGTGGGGGAGTGGCGTGGGGCCGGCCGACGGTGGAGCCTGTCACACCCCGACCGATGGCGGAATCATCGAGGCGGACGAATGTGAGTCGATTGTTCATAGCACAAGGTAATAAATACGTTGAAATAACATTTAATAACCATTTATTTATTGAATAATGTCATTCAAGTCACACATTACAACGCAATTAAAGTAAAACCATGAAATATAATATTGTCTTCTTTATTTTTGACTAGGTCCAATCCTATATGAGCAGAGAGAATTCCACTAAATAGCATTTCCTGAAATCATGTGAAAAAGTAACGAGTCAGCTAAAGAATTAGCCGGTAAGTAATCACAGGTTTAAACACACACAAAATTTGATTGAATACTTGAAAACAATTCAATTCACATGGTAATGTTATAACTAACATGCAACAATGTATCATAAATGACAAACAACACGATCAAACCTATTGACTGAATTGACTCGGTCCACAGACGAAGCCTTATAGAATGTATGTTTCCGGTTTCAATCACCACGCGACTAAACAAATGTGGTGGGTTGTCAAACCAATAGATCTATCATTGTTACCGTGGTTGTTTGAATTAATGATCATGTTCTCAAGTTTATCTAAATATGAACACATAATTGCAAGTAAATAACATAACATGTATTGAATTGAATTTTAGTATGAAATAGAATAAAAATGAATAAGCATGGTTGCGTATGGTATCACATGATTTCCCCAAATAATAAAACATGTAAAATGGGCAATGAATACTCACTTGATAATTATAAGTGTTTTGGAAACAATAGAATAGTAGGCGTGACACCAAAGAAAACTTCTCGAGGTTCAACCTAAGGAATAGCCTAAATTTTAAAACAACGTAATGATTGAAGACTAGATTGATTTGAAAAACTAGGGTTCTAATTTGGGATTTAGGGTTTACAAATGTTTTAAACTAATGTATTTGATTTAATATGATTAAATAAAATAGAAAAAAAATAAATTTAAATAAAGAAAATATTGATTGATAATATTTGAAATAAAGTAACTAAGTATGTTTTGGAACATTTAATAAAAACGTTTGAATGAATTTTAAAGTGTAAGAGTTAAATAATTAATTTTAAATTAATTACTTGAACTCTTGATCAAAATAATTAAGTGACTAGTTAACCATTTAAATTTTATAAAATATTAATTTAAATGATTTGAAATAGTTTAAGTTTGTTTAAACGCGATTTTCTTTATATAAAATTAAAACTAATAAATAATTTTTTTACAACATTTAAAACTTTAATAAAAGTGAGATTATAATTTTTAGAATTTTCAGAAATTAATAGATAATTTCTAAAATAATATTAATTAGCAAAACAAATATTATAATGATTTCTGAAATCTAATTTAAAAAGAAAATAAAAAAAACTGTTTTAAAAATACATGCGGGTGCCAAGGGTCGAACCCTGGTCTCCCCGTTTGTATGTTATGCGTTTTACCAATGGGCCACAGCCCTGAACTTGTTTTAGTTTGGTTTTTAATTAACAAAAACACTACTTTAACAATCCCCCAATTCCATAGAACCCTAAATCAAATTTGTTTCGAATTGAACTTGAAAACTTGATCAATAGCCAAATTAAACATAGGGCTTTTGATTAGCATCCAAAAACGAGTGTAATCATATATCTAATTACCTGAATTGAGATTGAATCGATGGTGTACAGGTTGAACGAGTCACGACGGGTGAATAATCGATTCAAGCTGATTTGGTTGGTCTTAATCGAATTGCTTGCTCAGGGAGTTTCTATTGGTCAATATGATCAAAAGCCCTCAAACAATTTCTGTCGAGGTTGTCTCTGATACGAAGTTCGATTAGTTGCAGCTTCGACGTGGAGATGGTGTTTGAAAGTGATGATTGAGTGATGTATAATTGAAATTGGATGTACAGAAACTTTGAAAAGGTCGTTTAGAACCTTTAGCTTCTGTTATATAGCACCAATTTTGTCTGTTACATTTTGAACAAGTAAAGGATTTGAATTGGGGGTTTCGAGTTGGATTTTAAATGATTTGGGCGTTGTAGGATCAAATTGATGTGTCAATTATGTTAGAATTGGTTACAGGATTATTGCGAGTCAATGATCTTGATGAATTCGGTTACTAATCGAAGTGTAACAGTTTGAATTTAGGAGGAAGAATCAGTTTTGATTTGAACACATCGTCACAGCTTATCGACTCGGTTTTAGAACCATTTAAGGTTCGAATCTTTGCCGCGAAGAAGAAGGAACGGTTTAATTGGGTTATTTTGAAGAGAAATCAAGTTTTTCTTGGTCTCGCCGGAGGTTTGGCCGGACGGCGGTCGGCCGGCGAAGGGGAAACAGGGGGGGTTTGGGTTGTGCTTTAAAAATTTACACTTTTGGTCCCTGCATTTTGAATTCTTATCATTTTATGTGAAAAGCTTATAATTCAAGTTTGGTTTTTGACATTTTTAACCCTACCTAAAATGCTTATGTATTTTATTAATTCAAATAATAGTTCCATCTATTTACTAAAATTTATAAACTTTTATAAATTTTTAATGAGATTTTTAAGTTTGACAAATCAAACTTTCAACAAACTATATATATATATATATAAATGTTTATGACCTTCTTTGTTCAAATGAATAAAAATTTGGATAAAATCATTTATAATATTATTTAAACTATAACGTGATACCTTGGATTCATTGAAATAAATAATCTGAACAAAATAGCTTCGGGTTACAATTTTTTAAATGGGTCAAATGTTACAGTCTCCCCTACTTTAAGAAATTTCGTCCCGAAATTTGATCACGAGGAGGCTGAGACAAAAAGATGAGGATACTTGGATTTCATTTGGTCTTCACGCTCCCAAGTGAACTCTGGGCCACGTTTAGACTCCCAACGAACTTTGACGATAGGTATTCGGCTACGCTTTAGTTGTTTGATTTCACGGTCCATGATCTCCACAGGCCTTTCGATGAAGTGCATGGATTCATCGATTTGAACTTCATCAAGTGGAATGTGGAGGTTCTCATCAGCAAGACATTTCTTGGGGTTGGAAACATGAAATGTTGGGTGAATGTTGCTGAGTTCTTGAGGCAGTTCAAGCTTGTACGCTACTTTCCCAATACGCTCAAGCACTTTGAATGGACCCACATAACGAGGTGCTAGTTTCCCTTTCTTCCCAAAACGGATCACTCCTTTCCAAGGTGATACCTTTAGAAGTACGAGATCCCCGACGTTGTATTCCATGGGTTTTCATCCCTTATCGGCATAATGCTTTTGGCGATTTCTAGCGGCAAGCAGGTTATCGTGAATCTTATGAATCTTATCGGTTGATTCCTGAATCAGTTCAGGGCCGGTGATTTGTGCATCGCCTATCTCAGACCAACATATGGGAGATCGACACTTGCGACCATACAAAGCTTCAAATGGTGCCATTTGAATACTTGTATGATAGCTGTTGTTGTATGAAAATTCGATTAATGGTAGGTGAGAATCCCAAGAGCCACTAAAGTCAATGACACATGCTCGAAGCATATCCTCAAGAGTCTGTATTGTTCTTTCAGTTTGCCCGTCGGTTTGAGGGTGATAAGCTGTGCTGAGATTGAGTCGGGTTCCCAAGGACGTTTGAAGGCTTTGCCAGAAATGGGAGATGAATCGACCATCACGATCGGAGATGATATTCAATGGCACACCATGACGGCTGACTATTTCATTGATATAGATACGAGCTAATTTCTCAACCCGATAATCTTCACGAATCGGTATAAAATGTGCCGATTTAGTCAATCGATCAACGATGACCCAAATGCTATCATGACCGCTAGAGGTTTGAGGCAATTTGGTAATGAAGTCCATGGATATGTCTTCCCACTTCCACACTGGAATATCAGGTTGAACAAGTAATCCCGACGGACGTTGATGTTCGGCTTTAACTTTTGAACAGGTGAGGCATTTGGACACATACAAAGCTATATCTTTTTTCATGCCGGGCCACCAATACTGATTACGGAGATTCATAAACATCTTATCCGCACCGGGATGGATGGAATAACGAGTTTTGTGAGCCTCGCCCATGATGAGGGTTCGCAGGTCATTGCGTTTAGGAATCCAAAGACGGTCTAGAAAATACAGCAAACCATCAGGTTTTGTTTCCAATTGAAGTTCAGCGCCGCATGACATTTCATCGTAAATGTTACCCTCAGTGACTGACTCGTGTTGGGCTTCGAGAATTCGGGTTTTAAGTTCGGATTGAATCGTCACACTTTGGAGTATGACATAGTCCTTACGACTCAATGCATCGGCTACAACATTCGCTTTTCCAGGGTGATAGCGAATTTCACAATCGTAGTCATTGAGTAACTCAACCCATCGCCGTTGTCTCATGTTTAGTTCTTTTTGATTGAAAATGTGCTGAAGACTCTTATGGTCAGTGAATACAACACACTTGGTGCCGTAAAGATAGTGTCTCCAGATTTTGAGTGCGAAAACCACAGCTCCTAATTCGAGATCATGAGTTGTGTAATTTTTCTCATGGATTTTGAGCTGTCTTGAGGCATAGGCTATGACTTTTCCTCGTTGCATGAGGACACAACCAAGACCTTGCTTGGAAGCATCGCAGTAAACAACCAAATCATCATTTCCATCAGGGAGGGTCAAGATTGGAGCATTGCATAACTTTTGTTTGAGTGTTTGGAATGCTTTATCTTGATCTGGTCCCCACTAGAAAGACTTATCCTTGTGGGTCAAGGCAGTAAGAGGCACAGCGATCTTTGAGAAATTTGGGATGAAGCGCCGATAGTAGCCGGCCAAGCCAAGAAATGAACGGATCTCAGTGGGAGTTTTAGGTTCTACCCAATTCTTTACCGCCTCAATCTTTGCAGGATCCACATGAATTCCTTTATCATTTACGATGTGACCAAGGAATTGTACCTCTTTTAGCCAAAATTCGCACTTGGAAAACTTAGCATATAGTTTCTCCTCCTTCAGAAGCTCAAGAATCAAACGAAGATGATGTTCATGCTCGGATCTTGATTTTGAATAAATCAAAATGTCATCGATGAAGACGATCACGAACTTGTCCAAGTATGGCTTACACACGCGGTTCATTAAATCCATGAACACAGCTGGTGCATTGGTCAAACCAAATGGCATAACCAGAAATTCGTAATGACCATATCTTGTACGGAAAGCTGTTTTGGGAATGTCGTCATCATGCACTCGTAGTTGATGATAACCAGAACGAAGGTCAATCTTGGAAAAGTATGAAGCGCCTTGAAGTTGGTCAAACAAATCATCGATTCTTGGTAGAGGATATCGGTTCTTAACAGTAAGCTTGTTAAGCTCCCGATAATCGATACACATTCGAAATGAGCCATCTATCTTCAGCACAAACAACACCGGGGCTCCCCAAGGTGAGGAACTTGGTCGAATGAAACCTTTATCGGAAAGTTCTTGAAGTTGACTAGTAAGTTCTTGCATCTTAGATGGTGCGAGACGATATGGAGATTTTGCTACAGGTGTTGCACCAGGCACAAGATCGATACGAAACTCGACTTGATGAACAGGAGGGAGTCCAATTAAGTCATCGGGGAACACTTCCGGAAAATCACGAATGATCGGAATATCCTCGACTTTCTTTGACTTCTCATTCGTTTTCACGACATGTGCTAAGAAAGCCACATAGTGCTTGCGAAGGTACTTTTGAGCTTTGGTACATGACATGAGTCGAAGGCCTTTGGAAGGTTTTTCTCCATAAATATTTAACATCTTTTCGGGCGCAAGAGGGATCCGGATGATTTTCTCAAAACAAACAACTTCAGCATGGTTCTTAGATAGCCAATCCATGCCTATAATGACGTCGAAATTTCCAAGTTGCATCGGTGTGAGATCGATAGGAAAATCATGCTCGCTAAGACTAAGGATACAGTTTGGAATAATTGAATCGATTGTGATAGGTTTCCCGTCGGCTATCTCTACCGTAAATGGTTTTCTCAACTTAGTCCGTGCACTAGCAAGTAAGGGCTCAAATTCTAAGGACACAAAACTTTTGTCGGCGCAGGTATCAAATAAGACTGAAGCATAATGATTATTGATTAAAAACATACCGTTCACCACATCGCTATTGGTTTGAGCTTGATGAGCATTGATGTTAAAAGCACGTCCTTGAGCCGTAGGCACCGTGCTGACAAGTTGAGGGCATCGATTGCGGAAGTGGTTCGGATCACCACATTGATAGCATGCACGACCCTGAGTAATTGCAGGAGGATGTTGAAGAACAGGTGCGGTAGCCGGAGTCTTAGCTGCGCTCTTACACACGTTGAAAGTATGACCGAAACGACCACAGTTGGTGCAGCGACGGCATTGTGCATTAGCAGGGTGGTGGTACTTGCAAATATTGCACTGTGGGAAAGTTCCGGTGTAAGGTTTCTTTGCCGGGACTTGATTGTTAGAGACTGGTTGGTAGCTTGGTGCGACTTGATTAACTGGAACAGTAGGGGTAACCACAACAAAGTTTTGGGATTTAGCCTTCCTCTTCTTGTTTTGAGAAGGTTCAGGTTTTTCCTCCTTAGGAGGTTCAGCTGAGGGTTTCTCGGGCACCTTCTTAGCACCCTTCCTAGTCAGGGTTCCAGCCTTGACATGATTGTCAGTTAGCTAAGCAGCTAACCGGATGGTATCTTCCAAGGTTGCAGGATTCCTACCCCACACCGTGTCTTGAATTTGCATAGGTAGACCACCGATGTATTTCTCGATAGCCCGAGATAAAGGGGTAACCAGGTGAGGAACAAGTAGACTCAGTTCATGAAATCAGTTGGTATAAGCTAGATTTTCTCCACTTTCTTGAGTTAAGTCCCAGAACTCAGCTTCTAATTTCTTGATTTCATTTCTCGGACAAAATTCCCGAGTCATGAGCTCTTTGACTTCATCCCACGTCAATGCCAAGGCAGCATCAGTTCCACGGGTTCGTTTCTCCCCGTTCCACCAAGTGAGTGCTCTCTTTTGAAGAACACTTGTAGCATAGCGAACCTTGAGATTCTCGGGACACTCACTATTGAGAAAAGTGTTCTCGATACTCTCAAACCACTGTAAAAGACCAGTGGCTCCTTCGGTCCCGCTAAACTTAGTGGGATTGCAAGAACTGAAGTGCTTGTAAGTACAAGCTCGTGGAGGGTTTGATGCAGCTTGATTTTGAACAACGTTGTTGCCTTTGTTCAAATGAGTAAGCAGTGTTGGGATGACCACAGCAACTTCACGTGCCACTATAGCAGCAATCTAACGGCCAGAGCTTCTAGATCAGGAGCGGTTTTGACGGGAAGTCATGCTGTATAATATGGAAAGAAGAAACCTTTGTGAGAAACGGGTAATTGGTTTTTAAAACTTTTCAATAAAATCGTTAATGAGATTGTTTAAAATAACAATGAGAGGTGAGGAGTGTAAACGTTCGGTTCGCATACCAAAACGAATACGATGACTTATCAAAGTATTTGTGTCCACCACAACCTTAATGAGGACATGCGTACCTATAAGCGAATACTCATCTCGAGGGTTCCCAGGTAAGGTAATCAAGTTGTATGAATACCTTGCCTAGACAGAACACCTTAAGATACAGGTATCCCACTCTTCCAGCATTGCATGTTCTCGATCATGTGACACAGACTTTGACGAGATTTGAAAAACCATGAATACCAAATCAAAATTTAAAATTTGAAAACAATTTGATTTAGGCACATAATGCCATATAATATGATTTGAGAATTTGTATGTGAAAGGTAAGAATCAAGATATAAGGGAATGTCATAATCACATAAACATAATAGGCATAAGTGACACATATAAACCCTATCTAAACATATAGAATACATGAGAGGACTCATGTGTAAAGGTACTTAGTTATAGTCTAGGTCATTCCATTTCTAATAACCTAATTCCCTATAACCTTGGCTCTGATACCAATCTGTCACACCCCGACCGATGGCGGAATCATCGAGGCGGACGAATGTGAATCGATTGTTCATAGCACAAGGTAATAAATACGTTGAAATAACATTTAATAACCATTTATTTATTGAATAATGTCATTCAAGTCACACATTACAACGCATTTAAAGTAAAACCATGAAATATAATATTGTCTTCTTTATTTTTGACTAGGTCCAATCCTATATGAGCAGAGAGAATTCCACTAAATAGCATTTCCTGAAATCATGTGAAAAAGTAACGAGTCAGCTAAAGAATTAGCCGGTAAGTAATCACAGGTTTAAACACACACAAAATTTGATTGAATACTTGAAAACAATTCAATTCACATGGTAATGTTATAACTAACATGCAACAATGTATCATAAATGACAAACAACACGATCAAACCTATTGACTGAATTGACTCGGTCCACAGACGAAGCCTTATAGAATGTATGTTTCCGGTTTCAATCACCACGCGACTAAACAAATGGGGTGGGTTGTCAAACCAATAGATCTATCATTGTTACCGTGGTTGTTTGAATTAATGATCATGTTCTCAAGTTTATCTAAATATGAAAACATAATTGCAAGTAAATAACATAACATGTATTGAATTGAATTTTAGTATGAAATAGAATAAAAATGAATAAGCATGGTTGCGTATGGTATCACATGATTTCCCCAAATAATAAAACATGTAAAATGGGCAATGAATACTCACTTGATAATTATAAGCGTTTTGGAAACAATAGAATAGTAGGCGTGACACCAAAGAAAACTTCTCGAGGTTCAACCTAAGGAATAGCCTAAATTTTAAAACAACGTAATGATTGAAGACTAGATTGATTTGAAAAACTAGGGTTCTAATTTGGGATTTAGGGTTTACAAATGTTTTAAACTAATGTATTTGATTTAATATGATTAAATAAAATAGAAAAAAAATAAATTTAAATAAAAAAAATATTGATTGATAATATTTGAAATAAAGTAATTAAGTATGTTTTGGAACATTTAATAAAAACGTTTGAATTAATTTTAAAGTGTAAGAGTTAAATAATTAATTTTAAATTAATTACTTGAACTCTTGATCAAAATAATTAAGTGACTAGTTAACCATTTAAATTTTATAAAATATTAATTTAAATGATTTGAAATAGTTTAAGTTTGTTTAAACGCGATTTTCTTTATATAAAATTAAAACTAATAAATAAGTTTTTTTACAACATTTAAAATTTTAATAAAAGTGAGATTATAATTTTTAGAATTTTCAGAAATTAATAGATAATTTCTAAAATAATATTAATTAGCAAAACAAATATTATAATGATTTCTGAAATCTAATTTAAAAGAAAATGAAAAAAAAAACTATTTTAAAAATACATGCGGGTGCCAAGGGTCGAACCCTGGTCTCCCCGTATGTATGTTATGCGTTTTACCAATGGGCCACAACCCTGAACTTGTTTTAGTTTGGTTTTTAATTAACAAAAACACTACTTTAACAATCCCCCAATTCCATAGAACCCTAAATCAAATTTGTTTCGAATTGAACTTGAAAACTTGATCAATAGCCAAATTAAACATAGGGCTTTTGATTAGCATCTAAAAACGAGTGTAATCATATATCTAATTACCTGAATTGAGATTGAATCGATGGTGTACAGGTTGAACGAGTCGCGACGGGTGAATAATCGATTCAAGCTGATTTGGTTGGTCTTAATCGAATTGCTTGCTCAGGGAGTTTCTATTGGTCAATATGATCAAAAGCCCTCAAACAATTTCTGTCAAGGTTGTCTCTGATACGAAGTTCGATTAGTTGCAGGTTCGACGTGGAGATGGTGTTCGAAAGTGATGATTGAGTGATGTATAATTGAAATTGGATGTACAGAAACTTTGAAAAGGTCGTTTAGAACCTTTAGCTTCTGTTATATAGCACCAATTTTGTCTGTTACATTTTGAACAAGTAAAGGATTTGAATTGGGGGTTTCGAGTTGGATTTTAAATGATTTGGGCGTTGTAGGATCAAATTGATGTGTCAATTATGTTAGAATTGGTTACAGGATTATTGCGAGTCAATGATCTTGATGAATTCGGTTACTAATCGAAGTGTAACAGTTTGAATTTAGGAGGAAGAATCAGTTTTGATTTGAACACATCGTCATAGCTTATCGACTCGGTTTTAGAACCATTTAAGGTTCGAATCTTTGCCGCGAAGAAGAAGGAACGGTTTAATTGGGTTATTTTGAAGAGAAATCAAGTTTTTCTTGGTCTCGCCGGAGGTTTGGCCGGACGGCGGTCGGCCGGCGAAGGGGAAACAGGGGGGTTTGGGTTGTGTTTTAAAAATTTACACTTTTGGTCCCTGCATTTTGAATTCTTATCATTTTATGTGAAAAGCTTATAATTCAAGTTTGGTTTTTGACATTTTTAACCCTAACTAAAATGCTTATGTATTTTATAAATTCAAATAATAGTTCCATCTATTTACTAAAAATTTATAAACTTTTATAAATTTTTAATGAGATTTTTAAGTTTGACAAATCAAACTTTCAACAAACAAATATATATATATATATAAATGTTTATGACCTTCTTTGTTCAAATGAATGAAAATTTGGATAAAATCATTTATAATATTATTTAAACTATAACGTGATACCTTGGATTCATTGAAATAAATAATCTGAACAAAATAGCTTCGGGTTACAATTTGAAAATGGGTCAAATGTTACAGAGCCGGTGGTGGAGCCGGCGGTGGGGCAGTGGGGGCGGTGGAGCCGGCGGTGTGGGGTGGGGAGCGCAGGTGGGTGAGATTTGGATTTGGTTTTGTGGTTGTAAATGCTGAAAGAGAAAGAAGTCGAACTTAAATACTGGGTTTATCTTTTGCGGCGACATATCGCCGCAAAAGACATATTGCGACGACACGAATACTTTAATTAAAAAATATTAAATTTAATAATTAATTTGCATTTATTGCGACAATAAATCACCGCAAAAGAGAGGGCGGGATTTTTGCCGCTATCAGAAAAGATTTTTGTGATATTAATAAATTGAAAAATAATTAATTGTTCTTTATTGCGACGAAATGTCGCCGCAAATAATACCTTTGACTTTTAAAAGTCAAAAAAGTTAATTTTTTTGTCGTTTTGTGTCTTTTTTGCGATGATTTATGAATCGCCGCAAAAGACATTGACGCAAAAATTCAATTTTCTTGTAGTGAATTATTTTTCATTATATATATATGTGTATATATATATATACATATTTTATACATAACACTCTAGTAGAGTTGACCCACAATATACAAATATACAATTATATTTAAACATACTAGATCAATCAACCTAATATAAAATTTAACACTAAGCATAATAGTAAAATCCAAAGCCACTAAAAGACAATTTTTGACTCCGCTCTTACCCTTAATCTATCATCTCCCTCTCATAATCCTCGTACTCTGCAATATGTTCACCGTCTCATCGGCTACAACCTTAGCCTAATCATTAACCATAACGTATCGTTATTCATGAAAATATTATGTTATGAAATGTGCTTGCATTTTAGGTTATCAAAACTTAGGATCTAACATTGTCACCGTCTTTCATTGCAATATAAATCGGATGATACACTAGATAGTTAGATCATACAAAATGTTCTCCGCATAACCATCTCTAGTCCTCTCTCCTACTATATTTATCATTTGATATGTACAAGAATTTATTGTTGTCGATGTTTTCTATTTAAAATTAGTAATGTATTAAAGTGGCACATACACACATATGAACCCACATAAAGGTGGTTTTAATACATAAACATTTTTAAGTAAAAATTACTACTGTATAAACACCTTACGTACTCCTAACCAAATGTATTTTGAGGGAAGTTATGTTGTTTCTTATTTAATTTATATTTTATTATTAAAATAATATGTACAAGTGTTTACATGGTATTCACTACTAGAAAAACTGCAATAGATGATGCGCATTGCGCGTCATCTTTTGGGTCAGATGACGCGCAAATGCGTGTCAAGGAAGGGGTAGTCATAAATGATAGATGACGCGCATCCGCGCGTCATCTGTTTATGACGCGCAAAAGATGACGCGCATTTTATGACGTGCAAAAGATGACGTGCAATGCGCGTCAAGGAAGGGGTAGTCATAAATGACTAGATGACGCGCATCCGCGTGTCATCTATGAAATTTTTATGACGTGCAATATATGACGCGCAATGCACGTCATAAAATTAGCTGCATTTTTTAATTTTTTTATTTTTAATAAATTTACCTGTTGTTTTCTAAAACAAATTTTCGAAAAACATTAAAAGCGAAATCCATTAATTACCAACAAAGTTTACAAAAGTTGTTAATTAACAACTACAAAGCATAAAACAAGTCCAAATTCAATTAGTACCAATTACAAGTCCAACAATACTAACACAAGTCCAACAATACTATCATTTCAGTCCTACATATAAATGAAATACATAGCGCGCCCAATCTTCACGAACTTCATCCAAATCACCATCACTGTATTCTTCTTTACCTTCTCCAACCTAAGACAACCAATTTCATCACATTAAAGTTGTCAGTTTTGACCCAAAAACCCTTTATGTAAAACACTTATAATTTAGTTGACTAGTTTATATCAACTACAAGGCAACAACAATGGTAATTTACCTATAATTTACTTGTAATTTACTTGACTAGTTTATGATTGATCATTTGACTTTTAACTAACATAGCTACTTTTATCACCAGAATATCAATGTAGGTATATTAGTGGTGCCTTACTCAAAGAAAAGATCAATAACCCTTTGAATGGTTCCAGAGCTGATTAACTCCTTCTCTGCAATCTCATTCCCAGTTTTCAATAGAATTGCAATAAATTCCACAATCTGCAAGCAGATAGTATCACATCATAAACTAGTTGAGGTAACAATTTAGACCCATTTACATATGGTTTATTCAGGTTGCGTTTCATCTCCAACCAGTCAAAGGTAGCCTAAAGTTCACTTTTAAATCGTATAATCTTCTAAATGGTTTAATTAAAAAATATATTACTAATGCAATTAATTAAAAATATATATTACTAGTGAAACAGTATAGTTCTTGTAACTGTATTTACACACCAACATCTTCACAAAAGTTATAACTTTTAAACATTACATGTTTCAGCTCAATATGGCATGTTTCAACCTTGAGCCGATTTAGCCAAAAACCAAGATTATCATCATCACAAATTTGTTCTCAAAAGAATGAAAATATGCAACAAATAAAATCAACATATATTGAGTAAACCAACCTTTAAACGATGCTTCCCTAGAGGTGGCTTCAACTGGCCATATGTTGTTGGCAAACATATTAATATCTGTAGACCTGCACAACAATTTCAGAAGATAACATATAACATCAACTAACAATGGATATAGATTAGTCTAATAGCATACTGATTAGAAAACGAACCTTATCTTTCAACAGTGGCGGAACCAGGAATTTTTTCATATGGGGTCACTAGTTTTTTTATAATTAGATATATAACGACAGAATTTATCATTCACTTTTACCAGCTGATCAAAGAATATTCCATACTAGCATAACCCTTGCTCCTTGACTTCAGCTGATCAAAGAAATCACCTACCATCTGCAAAAGCCAAAAAGGAAACATCACCTTTCATATTTTAAAAAAGAATTCATAAGGCAAGATGTGGTAGACCTCCTTAAAAGGTAATATACAATATAAAATATCGACAAGCGGGTCTTAAATTTATGTCATGGAACAACCTCAGCTAGTGGCATCTCATAGGTGAGTGAAGCTCTAGTTTCTGTAATAAAGTTCATTCCTTTAAATTCTCCACGTCTGTCTTTATAAAGTTCCATAAGTGAACCAATATAGTCTTTAGGGGTTAACATTTCAATCTACAGAAAGGATATAAACCATCAAGATTTAAACAGAACATAAGGTGTGCAAGATATTATAATACCATAATAGGAAGATCAGAATAGTGACAAACCTTCACCATGGGTTCTTCAATCGACTTCCTCTTACCTTGTTCAGGAAGTGCTGATGGGTTTGAACATTCAACCTAAACAAGTGAGAGGAAAAATAGTTCATGTGAATTCTGTTAAAACATATTACCATAATAGTGATGGTGCATACTGTTTAAAATATATCAAGCATGTCACTTTAAGTCCATTTGCTCTATTTCATACATAACTTTCGCTGTTTTATCCCCTTCCTAAATTAATCACAGTGTATTTTTTACAAGAAGCATTTTTTAAACATACAAATATATCAGAATAGAGAGGAAAGAAAAAGGAGAACATTGTGGAGAAAGAAACGAGATATAACTAGAACTTACAGTTTCACCATTGACACAGTGCACCCTGTATACAACACTTGGTGCAGTAGTTATTAGAGTTAGATTGTATTCCCGTTCAAGTCTTTCCTGTGCAATAAAAACTATCATATCCATGATGAAGAAAGTTATCATGATGTAATAATGAAAATCATAGATAAAAGACATCACATACCTGAACAATTTCCATATGAAGAAGACCCAAAAGCCCACATCTAAATCCAAAGCCCATAGCACTTGATGTCTTTGGCTCAAACTGAAAAGCATTGATTAAAAAGAAACAAACCATTTCCATCATGAGTAATAAATGCAAACAGCACAGTATGTGTGCTAACTAATTATACAGAGATGAGATGACGCTAAGCACATAAAAATAACTCTGGTAAAAGTGAATGATAAATTCTGTCGGCTGACACTAAGCTTAGCCGTAGTCGATGGTTCAGCATGTTACCAATCAACATGATCCAAGATAACATATAGTTTTTTTATAATTGTAAATTATTTACCAATTTGCACTGAAATCAATTTTAACTTGTTTTATGAATACTTAAACTCAAGGGGTTATAAATTGTGTTGCCAAGTTTATGACTGGATGTTCAAGAGGACCTTTGCTAGAATTCAAGTACTTGGAACCATTATTTAGTATACAATGGTATGATGCCTCCCTTTGATGGTGAAACTTATTATGATGTTTTAATTTTTGTTTATTGTATCATTGCTTTTACAGAGCTGCTTGTAGTGCATCTGAAGAAGCTCTTGAGCAGTTACCAACATGAACAACTTGTATGAATCTGCTAAAGCTTCCTCCATACAAAAGTTTCATCATTGTTTTCTATTATGTTAAATATAACCATTGTGGCTGGTAAAAATCTAGGGTTTGAATATTCTATTCTAGACAAAAAAATTAATAAACAAAGAAACAACCCGAGTAAGGCTTGAAGTCTTGAACACAATCTAGAAACCTAACCTTGAATGGAGGAGTTGCCGATAGGAGGATCCGGAGCTTGCTGGTCGCTGCCACCGGAGACTGGAGATCTCGAAGATGCTCAGAAACAATGGTAATGGTCGATTGGGTCGAAGATGCTCCATAGAACCAATCCACCAAGAACATGATTACTCACTCTCCCCTGTAATTTCACACAACTAAACAGCTGATTTCCACACAAAAAACACAAAATTTGCAAATCTGCTAAACCAAATCGATCGATTACATGAACACAGAGGTCCGCAATTCTCCCGATTGATGATTCGATTCAAAGGGTTCTCGAATCACCACCATTGTGGGTCGATTGGGGCTGCAGGTCGAAGGGTCGATGGTGGTGGTGGGGGGTTGCGGCCGGCGGTGGAAGGTCGGCGGTGGCAATGTGGTGGTCGCGACCGGCGGTGGAAGGTCGGTGGTGGAAGGCGCGTCCGGCGGGAGAAGTGGCCGAGTGTGAAGGGGTCTGTGGAATGAAGTCGATTTAGGGCTTTGAAGCGGGAGAGGTGTTTTGGAATGAAGCAGGTCGCGCGCGAAGTTATTATAAAAATTTTAAAAAATGACACATTAAGATGACACGCAAAAATGCGTGTCATCCTTTCTAAGAAAATTTTAAAAAATGACAAATAATTTATGATACGCGTAAATACGCGTCACCTTTTTTCGCGCGTCATCTTTTGCGCGTCATCTATTAACTGTTTTCTAGTAGTGATTTTTAGTTTTCTACTTTACTCTGTTCTCATGATTCTTTTCTTTATATTTGATAACCATCCTTCATGAAGAACTTTTGAAACCAGGAAGAGAGACGTTCAAAAACACCGGTCATGAACTAAAGACAATAGTGATAATCTCCCTCTTCGTGTCCCAAGCAAATAAAAAAACATGGACCGAATCATGTATGAAAGAGATTCTGTAGAAATTTTAACAAAAAAAAAATCAAGAGAAATTATGTGTGAAGAATGTTTTTTCACACACTTCACACATCATGTCCTCTCCATCCTTTTATCCTTTTCATTTTAGAGTATCTCTTACACGAAAAAGTTGGCTAGGTGCATCATGATTTCAATACAACTCATATGTATGATAAAATATCTTGGGAAAAACATCAAAGGACTAATGTTACAAAGTGTTGTAGACAATTTTCTTTTAGTGACGTCCTATCGATGAGAGTTCATTTGTGTTACATTAAAGACCGTTTGTATTATGTTTGACCAAAGAGTTAGACGAAAGGTGTGAAAAATAAAGCTAGGGAACAATGCCACAATAAAGAGGAAGGCTATTATTCAAGGTATGTTTTCCGTGCTAAGTGTATGAAGTTCTTACGTGATTATTATCATTCTTGCGTGATAATTTCATTAATGATTTCATCATTCTCGCGTGATAATACTACCCATCACGTGATAACTCCATCACTTCGTAATAATTATCATGCAAGTAAAAATCATTCTTGCTTGATAATACCACCTCACTTTATACACTGATCTTATGAAAGTATCACTTTTTATACTAAACTTTTCCTCATAATAGGAACATACACTTTGACTATTCGTGTATTTAACTCATAAAAGTTTAAGATGTATTTTCTAAAGTAATTTCAATAGAAAATTTAAGGGTACATATTAATAAGTTTAACTAAATGTTACAACAATATAGCTTTAACATTTCCAATTAATTTTTTCATAAGAATAATCTAAGATTTAGGGAGCATCTGGTTCATGAAGTTATTTAAGGAAATTAAAACTAATCAAATGAATTGAAATTTAAAAGAATTAGAATGGAAATAAAATTTGCTAAAAGAATTTGATGGCTGCAGGTTGGCGAATGTGATGACAAAATTCATATAATTTCAATTGCTTTGACTGAAGTCCATGGTTTGAGAGTATTGTTGAATTATTAAATGGATTTAAGTAAATTCATTTCAATTTTAGTTCTATTCATTTCTTAACAAATAGTGTTATATTTAGAATCTAGATACTAATTCTAATAAACTATACGAACTAAATAAATTATGAATAAGTTAGGGATTCCAATATTATTGAATTGCATTAGATTTTAACAGACAAAAAGCACCCTTGCAATTCACATAATAATTTTTTCCTTTATATTCATTTTTTTTCATCATTTATACTTCACAACTTTAAAAACTGGTTTCAAGATATAATGATAACGTCCGCCCATGGTGATATCTACTTAAGTTTACAACAGAAAAAAGAACACAAGACTTGTGTCCTTATACATGCTTTATTGAGGGTGAAGCCTTAGACTACCAGCATCTTCCTTTATTTGAATGTCTTTTTCTTGGTTTACCCCTTTTTTTCACTTTTTACATTCCAATGATGGATACAACTGCATGTTAGTAGATGTATTATTATTAAAATGTAACACACCTAACATTCACTATGATTATCTACCCATGTTGTTATTAGGTAGAGTATAAATAAAAATAATTTAAAATATAGTAAGTGTGAGAAAAAATCTTAATCTTTAATATTTTAAATTAATGATTGAAATAATATATTTTTGATGGATATTTTAGGTATGACCATGTTTCAAGTTCTGTTATCCTTTTAAACGTTCATAACTTTTATATACTTTATTATTATTTTTGATAAATATTACCCAGAAATACCAAAGTTTTTTTATCTCTAAAACGAGTACCCTATCGTTTTCATAAACATATTTTTTTACATTTTCAACTCATATAATATCTACTCGTTATTGTGTCTTTAATACAGTTCATTGTTTCTTTTCGTTTGTTACTATGTTTTAAATGATGAATTTAAAAAAATACTGATGAAATAACACAGTTTTGTACCTTTAGTTTGTAAACACGATACTAAAATAACAACTAATTAATATAATGCACTAACAACAATGATAAAATAACATAAAATAATATAGATAGTAAAACACATTGGTGCCAATGATGTAAGTGGTGGAGTGGTTAAAGAGTTAACCTAATGAACTAAGTGACCCAGGTTCAAATCCTACCCTCCCCATTTAACTTCTGTGGCATCCAGGTGAGGGTTTGGCTCGGAGTTTCATCCCGGGTTCGATCCTGATAGGGGGCGAGGGTTTACTGATTCAATCCGGTTCCCGCGTATCTGGGGGTATGACTTACGACTGACGGCTAGTTCCAGGGTAATCAGTCACGATAGATCCTCAGGTTCGGAGTCCTCTGCTGTTAAAAAAAAGTAAAACACATTGGTAAACTATCTCATTGTGTTTTTTCTACACGTCAATGTGTTTTCCTGAATATTATTTGTTTTGAAAAACACATTGATAAATAATATTATTTAGACTTTTAATTGTAAACACAATGATAAAATAACCAAAAGTTATATAATTTATAAAAAAAATAATGACAAAAATAATATCAAATGATTTTTAAAATATAAAACACAATAATAATGCATATAAAATAACAGAATTACAAATGTTTAGCACAATTTTTTAGCCTTTTTAATTAAATGTTGTTTTTATTATAGCCTTACCCATGTTATTATATAATGTGAATCTAAAGATCTCAATTCAGGAATTATCAGTATTAAAATAATGACAAGTTAATGATCGCAGAATAATCATTAATTGCTGTTTAATTGTGTTAATTGTTAACTGAATAACACAATCATAAAGTCACAGTAAATACGAACACAATAATTGATTCAAATGTATTTCACTAATATTGAGTAATGATTACAAAAGAATAATTATAAAACTATGAACAATGATTTCTTCAACCGAATTGATGTTGTTGTTAATGTGACAACGGCTAGGGTTGCACAATGATGTGATAGTCGACAATAGTATATTGCTAAATTGTGTTCCCGAGATGTGAAACCTAGGACTCATATTTATAGACATCTTTGAGTCAGTTAAGGAAACACCGGATCTCTTGGGATTTGAAATTGACGTTGACTTGTTGACTTGTTGAATTTTGACAATTTCATACAAGTGTCTTCGTCTTCCGTAGGAAACTTGTCTTCTGTAGGAGTTCTTGTTCTTCCGTAAGAAATTGTCTTCCGCAGAAGTTCTTGTTCTTCCGCAGGAAACTTGTCTTCCGCAGGAGTTCTTGTTCTTCCGTAGGAAACATATAAGAATTATATCTATGGATTAACAAAATTGTTCATCCGTAGATGTGTCTTACACTTTGCCAATTACAGGAATTCTCCAAGTATATTGTTTTGTCTGTCATTGTAACACCCGAAAATTTATGTTTGGAATGTCAGGCGACTGGAGGCCCATACGCATGGAAGTCATGCGACTGAGGCTCCATCGCATGATAGCCATACGACTGGAGCTCAATCGCATGACTGAAGCTCCATACGCAGGGGAGTCACACGACTGAAGTGTCCAATCGCATGGAGCTCATGCGACTGAAGGTTCAGTCGCATGGGAACTCGGGCGACTGGACTGTAGGATTTAAGGGAGAGGGCAGCCCTTACCCTCTCCCCACACTTGTGAAATCAGCCAGAAAGAAGAGAAGAGAGAAAGAAGGGAGAAAGAAGAGAAAAGGGGTGGTTCGAGCTCGGAATTCATTGCGTGGCGAGTCAAAACGAAGCTCTAACCGAGGAGGTTGCTAAAGTGAGTTCTAGGACCCCTCATTTATTTGTTTTCATACGATTTTGGGGCTGGAACACATTCAAACCCGTTTTTGGAAAAGTATGAGTTTGACCTATTTGGGTGTAATTGCATGTAATGTGTTTAAGGTACGATTTAGGACTTGCTTATGCTTGTATGATGTCCTAGTATGAATCCCTGAGGTTTGGGAGGGCTAATTTGGGCTTGAAATGAGTTTGGAAGGGTTTGAAGGCCGTAGGTCGCGGCTGCAGTTCGTGATGAACTCCAGTCGCTGCCCAGTTAGGGCTAGACGACTGAAGGGCCAGTCGCACGACTGAGGAACGACTGATGTTCAATCGTACGATTGAGGCCCAGTCTCACGATTGGGGACTCAGTCGCACGACAGGCCATGTGACTGAGGGTTCAGTCGCATAGGTCCATTCGCATAGCTGTTCAGTCGCACGGCTGAGGGTTAGTCGCATAGAAGCCCATTCGCATAGTGTTTATTCGTATGATAGGAAGTTCATTCGCACAACTGTATGCCCATTCGCATAGTTGTCCAATCGCACGGTTCAGTCGCATGGAGGCCATGCGACTGGAGTATGTCGCTGCTGTGTACGAGAAGAGAGGTAGTACTGCATGTATATGTATGATGTATGTAGGTTAAGTATGATGTTGCCATGATAGATGGTGAATACTGATGACTTGTAAATATCGATGTTCCTTGTGTCGATGTATGTTTATCTTCCGTGACTTTACGTGCTATGATAATGAATGAAACGAAAGTAATAATAACATAAAGTGAAAGATAATGAAAGAGGAACATGATGAATGAATGCATGCATTAATGAATGAACGAATGAATGTAAGAAAGTCTTGCAAGCAAATGTATGGAGGTGCACACCCCTGGCAGGTGATAGCTCAACAGTGTGCTGGTTAGCTACCCCGAAGTATGCACATTGGGGTCAGTCTTTGTGATTGACCATATGTATGGGATCCTTGCTGCTTGCCCTAGGTGACTGGATCAGCAGTAGTGCACAACGTTCGTGATTGATCATCACAGGTCCAGCACCCGTATTAGTGCACAATGTTCGGGGTATAGCATATGGCATTGATCCAGAAGGAATAAGGAAAGATAAGTGGTGCATGTACCTACCCTAGGTGACTGGATCAGCAGTAGTGCACAACGTTCGTGGTTGATTACCACAGGTACAGCACCCGCAGTAGTGCACAATGTTCGGGGTATTGTACATGTCACCGAATGTAATGAACGTATGAATAAACGCATTGAATGTGTGAAGGAATGTAACGAACATATGAATGAACGTATGGAGTGTATGAACGAATGAAATGAACGTAAGAATGAATGAAATGAATGTATGAATGAACGCAACGAACGTACGGTTAAATGTAATGGATGTATGAATGTATGTAAGAGACGTATGAACAAAAGGAGAGTATGAATGTTAATGATGAATGGTACACGAACAAAACTAATGAATGAATGATGAAGATAATAATAATATTATCTACGTGTACGTATGTTGTGTGATCGCATGTATGTAAAGACGGTTTTAACGAAAGAAAAGTATGTTTAATTATAAAACTAGAACTCACTCAGCAACGCTGACTTTTTATGTGTTTCCAGTTGGCAGGTAGTGTTGCTGAGGATGGCACGAGGTGGCTACTCAGCTCTTTTGGGATGGCATCCCTTTGTTAATATTTTTGTAATATATAATATTGAATGTATTTAGAAAACAAGGTGGTGTTTGTTGAGGATTCGGATAAACGGGATTACTTAAAGAATCCTCTCACCACCACCAGTCTCTGTTTATGACTATTTTGTAACCGATTACGGTGTAGTACTTTGTAAAAGCTTTTATAATGAAATGAGATGTCTCGTTTGAATGCTTCTGCTGAAATGTCTATTTAAAATAGTTGTAAAATGTATGTTTATGTGCAATGAATGACCAACTATGAGCATCCCGGGAACGGGGCCTTACAGTCATCATACAAAAAGCAACATAGATTATATGGGTTAACCTATATACTCAATGCATATATTACAAGAATTGATTAAAGTTCTAAGCTTATACAAATTGATCTAGACCTATTTTCTCTAGATCTAACAATACTCCCCCTTAGGCTTAGATACTTCTAATCATTCCTTCCAAACTGAAAGCTCCTTGACTCTGGCAATTATTTTGTTATAAAAGTAGGATACAACAGACTTCTGATCATTATATTTGGAATTGATCTTCATCTTGCTGATCTTCTTTAGTGTTTCATAGCTTAGTCCTAAAATATCTTCTTCTGTTGTGAGGGATTCCAGAACATTGTTGTTGTTACAATTTCCAATTCATCTTGTTCTGAAATCCTTAGCTCTGAGACTTCTTCATAGTGTGTTCCCTTCAGTATTCCAGCATTGTGTTGTCTTCTCTTGTAAGCTTTTGCATGTAATTTGTCAATTACTTGTATTATATGGACATGCAGGAATAGATCATTTTGTGCTAATTCATCACTCAGCTTGGGAAAAAATTTGTCATGTAGGTAAGAGGATAGCTGGGATGAAGTAGTTTGATTTCCACAAGATCAAAGATCCTGATCCGGTCTGCTTTCTTGTTTTCTGCATTCCTGAGCATCACTAACTCCTTTGTTTTCTCAACATATCCCCATTCAGTTATGGGAAATGTGTATTGAGTTCCTTCAATGGACTTGATGGCTGCTATTTTTCTACTGTTGTATCCAACCCTCTTCAAGAAGTCATCATCTACTGATTCTGAGGCATTGGACTTAAACCTTTTAAGACCTTTAATTCTCTTCTTATGCTTAACATCTTCTCTTTTAGCCTCAGCAAGCACATCATCCTTGAACTTTGTCTTAAGTTTGTTCATTATAGTTTAGAAGTCTCTACCTCGTGGGTGAATTGGGTAATTGCTGATGGTCAGACTTTGTAGATCTTTGATGTCATTCTCCGGCAGGCACACCACAGAAAATACATGATGGAAGTATTCAACTCTTCCTGATGTTCTCTTAATAATAGCACAATCCCAGTCTGGATCATATTTCCAGGCCATAATCCTGTTCTCTTCAACAGAGCTAGGAGTTGTGAGGTGGTCTATCAGTTTTATCAAGGTGGACTTTTATTCTGTTATCTCCCTTACTGTAGTTTCAAGAGGCCACACTTTCTCTGGAATTACTTCTCTGGGCTCTCTGATAAGTTTATCATTTTCTTTGTGTTGATCTTTGCTTTCCACCAAAACTGGTTCAGCAACCATTTTGTTATGATGCTCAACAACAGGATTAGGAGCTTCAGTTCTGAATCTGACTTCTGTATCAAACTCAACTTTCATCACATGTTCCATCATTCTTCTCAGTTCACCAGTTGTTCTCCCTTTCAGCTCAGGTGGTTTGTAGTTATGCCCCTGCAGCCAGCAAGTCATGTTATATTTGCTCAGTTAGGCTATGTCACAGTGACCTAACACTTTCTTTGTCTTCTGAATTGATTGAAAAGTATAGAATGCTTCATAATCACAGTTTGGGATCATGAATCTTGCAAGCTCGAATTCCTTAAGCACATCTTTCAGTTCAGTGACATTCATTCTTTCAACCATGTCAAAGGGGAACCCATGGTTTTAAGAGTCATAAACATGGTTGACTCAGGCCTCTCTTCCAGATTATCTTTTGTTGTTTGAAGATCATCAGCCTTTGATCCTTTTTGATCTGTTAGAGAGTCCATATTTGTCAGCTCATTCCATTCATCATCACTGTCACTATCATTATTGGATTTCAACTTCACAGTAGATAAATCTACTGAAGGAGTGTGTTCAGCAGATATGGGCTTTGGCTTCTCAGGAGAATCTTCTACAATGATTACCTTCTTTTGAGTAGCACCCAAGTATTTTCTCTTCCGTTAATACATAATAAGTTTCTTTGAAGCTTCAGAAGATTGTTGTGTTTGTTTGACAGATGGGGTATCTTCCAATGCACAAATCTTCATCTTTAATAGCTCAATCTCTTGACCTTTCAGCTTTATCAGCTCAGTTTTTACTGACACATCATCAATGATTTCCTCCACTTTAGAGATCAGCTTCTCTTTTTCATTCTTCTCATGTTTTACACATTGTTGCAATTCTAGTTCATGTTAAAGCAGAGCATCAATCACTTCAGTGTTACTTTGTGCATCATGTCTAAGCCTTTTTAGTCTGGCTTCTTGCTTTATTAGTTCTTCATCCTTCTCTTTGATGATCCCTTTCAGCTCTTGAATTCTTTGTTTTCTTCTATTTGATTTGAGCACCAATTTATTGTACTCAGCAACCAAATAGCTCTTACTCATAGGGATGTCTTTGTCACTCAGGTCATCTTCATGATAAGCAACAACATCAACAAAATTGTCTTGTTGTTCTTCTTCTATTGGTTGACCAGTAGTTTGATCATCAAAATTATCTTCAAGTTGAGGTTGAGACAGTTGCTGAGTATCAATAATTGGAGATATTGGTTCAGTGTGATCTGACAAGACAGTGTTTTGGAAGTTAGAGACTGAGAGTTTTATGGTGCTAGCTTGAGATATTAACTCAGTCTCACCAGAGTGAACTGAGTTCTGAGACTGAGATATGGGTAAGGGCTCAATATTGGCACTCTCAGAAGATTGTTGTTTAGGAGTATCATGGAGCGGATGCAGAGGGGATATGGTTTGGAAGGGTGAGATTGGCTGAGTGTTTTGTGATGATGAGAGTGAAATCATTAATAATTCTTGAAGTATAGGAGAGATAGGCTGGGTGTTTTAAGTGGAAGTGGATAGTTGTTGTGGGGATACATGATGATGAATAGGTGAGATGGGCTCAGTGTTTATGCTAGCTGGTGATTGGTGTTGGTGAGGGGGTGTTTGATTTGGTGAGTGTGATGCTTGACCAGAATCAGCAGATGTCTCTCCTTGTTCATCTATCCATACCAATTCTTGTGGTATGTCAGCCTGTGCATCCACTACATGTGCAAACATGGGCATATCTTCCCCTTGATATTTCTCACTTATCTTGTTTAGCACAGATCTACGCAGATGAGCTTGCATAAATACATCTCCTTCCCTTGCAATCCTCGGAAGTTCAGTATTGATGATTAGTTGTAGAAATCTTGGGAACATGTACATCTTGTCTGACCTTTGCAATTTTACTTGGTCACAGAGACAATTGAAGATGTACTTTGCATAGTTATAAGTTCTTCCCTTAAAGATTCCTATGATGCCTGAAGAGATGTGCATTGAAAATCTATCCAGCCCAGACTTCCTGTTAGAGATGCACTTCAAATAAGTGTGGCACAAAAATATATAGGGCTTGCATAGTCTTCCCTTCTTTATTTCCCCCTTGTCATAATCACCATCGTAACCCATCACATTAAACACCTTCTCTATGTACAAGGACAGTCACATGCTTTTCTTTGTTGATGAAAATTAATCTAAGTTAATCATACCCAAAGACTCAATTAGAAAGTTAAATCTAACTGAATCAAAGGCTTTGGTGAATAAATCAGCAAGCTGATTTGTTGTATCCACTTTGATTAACTTGATTAACCCTTTTTCTGAACAATCCCTCAGAAAATGATATCTGATTTCAATATGCTTTGTTTTGCTATGTTGAACTGGGTTAGCAGTTATAAACATAGCAGCTGAATTATCAATATGAATTGGTGTTTGAAGGAAATTGTAACCATAATCAAGTAATTGGTTTTGCAACCAAAGTACTTAAGAGCAACCAGCTGAAGCAGCTATGTACTCAGCCTCAGCTGTGGATATAGACACATTGGTTTGCTTCTTGCACTGCCATGAAACAAGCCTTGGTCCTAGAAATTAGCATCCACTAGTTGTGGATTTTCTATTATTGTTGCATCCTCCAAAATCACTATATGAGTATGAGTAAAGACTAAAATCTCCATCTTTTGGATACCACAGTCCTAGAGCTGGTTTTCCTTTCAGATATCTGAAAATTCTCTTGACAGCATTCAGATGAGACTCATTTGGATCAGATTGATACCTGGTGCACATACACACAGCAAACATTATGTCAGGCCTACTGGTAGTTAAATACATTAAGGATCCGATCATTGATCTATACAATCTCTGATCTATAGATTTTCCAGCAGGGTCAGACACAATCTTGTCTATTGTTGAAGCAGGTGTTTTGCATGAAGATGTATCAGCAAAATTGTACTTCTTCAAAATCTAATGTATGTATTTTTCTTGATTGATAAAAATTCCATCTGTTTTCTGATGAACTTGTAAGCCAAGGAAGAAGGTCAATTCTCCCATTGAGCTCATCTGAAACTCAGATTTCATTACCTCTTCAAAACTTTGACAAAGCTTCTTGTTGGTTGATTAAAATATGATGTCATCTACATATATTTGAACCACCAAAAGATCTTGATGTTCTTGTTTGAGAAAGAGAGTCTGATCAATAGTCCCTCTTTTATAGCCATGCTTCAGCAAAAAGGATGATAATGTTTCATACCACTTCCTTGGTGCCTGATGAAGTCCATACAAAGCTTTATCTAGCTTATAGACTCTATGTTGGTAGTCAGGATCCTCAAATCCAGGGGGTTGAGCCATATATACTTCTTCATCAATTTTTCCATAAAGGAAAGCACACTTGACATCCATTTGATACATAGTGATCTTCTTGAATGAAGCATAAGCTAGAAAGACCCTGATTGCTTCAATTCTTGCAACTGGAGCAAAGACTTCATTATAGTCTATTCCTTCTTCTTGAGTATATCCTTAGGCAATCAGTCTAGCTTTGTTTCTCACAATTATACCTCTGTCATCCAGCTTGTTTTTGAAGAGCCATCTTGTTCCAATTAGATGCTGACCTTCAGGCAAGTCTACAAGATTCCAGACCTTTTGTTTTCTGAATTGTTGTAGTTCTTCTTGCATAGCTTTAATCCAGCTATTGTCCTTTAGAGTAGCTGTTATGTTTGCAGGAACAACTTGAGATAAGAAGAAAGTGAACAATCAAATGTTTGCCTCTCCCCCTTGCTTCTGGTAGTTCTTGCATTCAGGTCTCCTATGATATTATCTGATGGATGAGGCTTATGAATTGTGGTTGTTGAAATAGTATCAACTGATATGGTTGATTCTAAATTCGTGAAATTCATTGGATCAGAGGGATTTAGCAGTGATGATGAGCCTATGAAGTAGTCAAAGCGTTCTTCAGGTTCAACAGGATCAGCTTGAACTTTAGCTGCAACATGGTATTCTTCCGCATGAATTTCTACGGAGGCGTTTTCTTCTTCCGTAGGAGTTACAAAAACATCTACGGATTGAGTTTGTTGATCTGCTGACAAGTTTTTTTGATTCAAAACATTCTCCACACCCCTAGGAGCATCGGTTGAAGCATTATTTACATCTACGGATGAAGGATGATCATCTACGGATGTATGTTCATGAACTGCGGATGAATGATTTGCTTCTCCGGATGTATCTTCATTTTGCTGACTTATCAGATTATTTGATTCTTGCTGCAGGATTTTGAAGGTTGTGGCCATGAAGGATCAGCTGATAGTGACACTTCATTCAAACTTGGAGGAACAAACGGATAGCATGTATCAGCAGAACCTGCATTGATTAAATATCCAGTGTTAAATGACTCTGTTAATGCATCTATATCAAATAACCAAGATGATCCTTTTACAGTTGTTGTAAAAATGGATTCATCAAAAGAAACATTAGGGGTTTCTTCAACAATGTTATGTTTAGGAATGTAAATCCTATATGATTTAGATGTGGATGAATATCCAACAAAGAAACCATCATAGGCTTTTCAGAAAATTTTCCAATTGTTCTTTAGTGTTTAACACAGATACATGACACCCAAAAGCTCTAAGATATCCTATAAAAGGCTTCCTTTTGAATAATAACTCATAAGGAGTTTTATTATATTCTTTGACAATTAATGTCGTGTTTTGAACATTGCATGCTGTGTTCACAGCTTCTGCCCAGAATGTTATGGGCAACTGAGAGTCAGCTAGCATTGTTCTGGCTGCTTCTATGAGAGTTCTATTCCTTCTTTTAGCAACTCCATTTTGTTGTGGAGTTCTTCGTGCACTAAATTGCCTTGCAATACCTTTATTCCTGCAAAAAGAATCTAGATCAGCATTAACAAATTCAGTCCCATTGTCACTCCTGAAAATATTAACTTTTAGATCAAGTTGATTCTCAATCTTAATGACAAAGTCCATTAATGTTTCAGATGTTTCACTCTTTTGTTTTAAGAAAAAGACCCAGGTAAGTCTAGTGAAATCATCTACTATCAGCAAACAATATTGCGTTTTTCCAATGCTCATCACATTGGTTGGACCAAAAAGATCCGTGTGAATTAATTTGCGTGGTGTAGTGTTAGTGTTGATAGTTTTGGTTTTATGAGACACTCTATGTTGTTTTCCCTTGTAACATGAAGAACAGTGATTTGAACAATAAAATTCTTTCTTTGGCAGACCAATGACTAAGTCATTTTTCACCAATTTGTTCATATTCTTCAAGTTGGAATGAACAAGTCTTCTATGCCACAATTGAGATTCATCTTCAGAGGACATGGATAAAGACATGTTTCATGATTTGTGAGTGTTATGTTGTTCATATCCAAAACATAAGTGTTTCCTTTTCTTGATGCTTTAAGAAGGATCCATTCTTCTGGAACTGAAAAACCTGGCTAAAGAATGTAACAATTAGTGTCATTAAATAATATTGTGTATTTTTTATCACAAATTTGAGATACACTAAGTAAATTGTTCTGCAAATTTTCACAATAATTCACTTTTTCAAATGTTAGTACACCATTTGTTACCATTCCTTCACCAACTATTTTACCTCCCTTCTTATCCCCACCAAATGCCACATATGAGGCATGTTTATGTTTGAAGTCATGGAGAAGAGAATAGTTTCCTGTCATATGCCTGGAACAACCACTGTCAACATACCACTTGTTGTAAGCTCTCCATGATTGTTCCTGCACAAAAGAAGAAATCAATTAGGATTGACAACCCAAGCCTTAATTGTCTTGGGTTTGCCAGAAGTGTCTAAAATTGTTACTCCTTCATGAATTAATCTTGAAGTTTCAGCATTAATTTCAGTCCTAGTTGATTCATTTTGATTTGATGGTGGTGAGGATGATTCTGTTGAAGATGAGGCAGATTTTTGGATGTCTTCTTTCTTGATTAATTCTATCTTCATCTTATCTTTCTTTGGTTGATATTTTGATTTTGAGGTTGATCCTGAATTGCTGAAAATTTCATCATCTTTCAATTTTGATTGAGTCATAGGAATTCCTTTTTCAAACTTATCAAAAAAATCATCATTCACATTTGTCTTCTAGTCTGACAGATCCACCTTTTTACGAGGTGTTTTGGACTGATTTGACACTTTTTTCTTCAAAGGTTTGTTCTCAACAGATGTTTTCTGCGTGAATTTTCGTTGAACTTTCTTGGACTTTGATTCTTTGTCACTTTCAGAAGATTAAGAATCTGATTCAGTCACTTCAGCATTTGACTTCTTTAAGCTCTTTGTCTTGTTCTTCTTGTTGAAATAACATTCCTGAGTTGAATGATTATTTTTATTGCAGATTGCACAATGTTTGTTGAAGTAGCAATTAGAAGTCATGTGATTGTTCATATTACATATGGAACAGTAACTGCTGAAGTAGCAGTTATCTGTATTGTGATTTTTCATATCACACCATTTGCAGTATTTTTCTTTTGAATTTTCTTCAGACTCAGACTTCTTTTTCTTGTTCAGCTTTTGGGACTTCAACTCCTTTTCCAATGGATCACTTGATTTCTCCATGCTTTTGCTAGAAGAACCATCCACTGAGTCTTGTTTAACTTTAGCTAACCTTGTTTTCTTGAAATCCAACTTTTCCTAAGCATGTTTGTTGCCAGTCATTTTTGATGTTTCTTCCGTAGATTTAGCTTTACTCTTCCGCAGATGTTCTACGGATTCATCACATTTTGCCTTCCGCAGATCTTCAACTGAAGAGTTTTTCTTATGTTTAGTTGATACTTGTTTCTTTTTACCTTTATCTACATGTGATGAAGGTACTTCCTCACTTGATCCGTAATTACCAACTTCCTTTGATGATAAACTTTTGTGAAGATTCAATTCTCGAAGTCCTTCATTTAGTTCTTCAGTCCTCTTGCATATTGTCTTTAGCATGTTTCTTTGCTTTGGAGGATATAGCAGCTTTGATTCTTCAAGAACTTTTGGAAGACCAGTTTTAACATGAACATTCTTACCAATGTTCAGTTGATCAACATCATGTTCATCGGAATCATCCAAGTCATCACATTTATCATAATCAAATTCTGAAGCATTATGTTTTAAAGATTCTAATTCAGAAGACTCAGTTTCACTCACCTCAGCTTCATTGTTAATGTTGATTTGATTTGTTTTTATTTCAATCTTGGTGCTAGGCACAAAATGATTTGACAATGTGTTTGTCATGGTTTCAGGTAGAGTTGTGTAATTATCATTTATTGGTGGTGAAACAACATTGTAACCCAACCCATACCTGTTCTTTGATTCAATATGAGAGTTTAACAGCTTCTCATATTGCTGAGATGAAAGTTGAAACTTCTAAAGTTTCACTTCAGTTGATGCATGATCATCCATGGATTTAGTTAAGGAAGTGGCCATATGCTTAACTTGGGCTTTTAGGCTGTAGTATTCAGAAACAAATTTTTCTAAATCCTTTTGTAAAGAATTAATTTTGATTTGATATAATTTATGCTCTCTAACATGTGATTCATTCAAAATCATAGTTTCTTTTACTTTGTCAGCCAACTGTTGAGCATGGACTCTATAACGTTCAACTTCCTCAACACATGATGATGAACACAACCTTTCTCTTACCTCTCTTGACATTAGAGGAACTTTATTTTCCATGTGAGCCATCAAAGCTTGATTATCTTCCAAGATTTCCTTTTCATACATACTCCAGTCACATGTTCCATCTTGAAGTATGATCAGCCTTGACTCCTTTAAGTTACTAGGTCCTGCTGATTCATTTGTGGCTGGTGGGGATGTATTGATCAGCTGAGGTTGTCTGTGCAGAGCTCTTTGAGAGTTTGATTGTTGATGAGATTGAGTCTGATGTTGCTGATGTTGCTGATGTTGTCTCATCTCCGGGTTTGATTGTTTATTGCATTCTCTAGAGAAATGTCCATAGAGATTGCACTTGAAGCATCTTACCTTCAACTTTTCAACACCAATCTTTGATGTTTTGCTTGCTGCAGCCAAGTTATTTTTTCTTTTGAGATATTGCTTAGCTCTGTAAGCAATCATTGCCATCTGCCATTGTAAATCCATCTCTTCCACTACATCAGGATGTAGTT
Organism: Flaveria linearis; assembly: GCA_024085815.1. Taxonomy (NCBI): domain Eukaryota; kingdom Viridiplantae; phylum Streptophyta; class Magnoliopsida; order Asterales; family Asteraceae; genus Flaveria; species Flaveria linearis. Next base: position 45,913,604 of record CM044008.1, on the reverse strand, counting down.
CTTCCAAGTCTTGTTGGCAGATATTTGCTGAAATTAGAGTGTGTGACATCCGTCACTGAAAGGTCCGTCATTTAACATGGATTCCGTCAACTTCTCATTGAACGTGCATTCCTCATTTTTATAAACTATTCGTGTGAATATCATACTTGCTTTATCATCTGTTACTTTGTGTTCTCATCGTCAACGTTTCTATCTTTGAAACCTTTACAAATGCCCTTATCATTATCATTAGATATACCATCTTTATATATATTTATAGTTATTAATAAAACCATTTTTAAGTTACGAATATCATTATTTGCACTTTTATCGTTAAAATAACTAGCCGATTAAAGTCGTCTTTTTAACCGTAACAAGTTTGGTAAGCCGGGGGCTAAGTGCAGGGACCAAATGTGACATTTTGCCAAACTAGGGCTGGGTATAAATACCCATATTCCAGCCCTAGCCTCCATTTCCCCATCTTCTTCTTCTTTTTCATCTTCTTCCATTCTTCTCCTCCCCCTTGCACCGAACCGCCCAGTTTTCTTCACATTTTCATCGGCAAGACCTCGGCTACAGCTGAGACTACTCCTTTCTTGTGTTGGGGTTTAACATGTTTATCAAAGCTTCATATATCTTGATTATATGAAAAACGCAGCGGAATATAAGATTTAAAACATGTTAAGATTTGATTATAAAACCCATTTTATAACAACCCCAAGCCATGGATCTACATATACAATGCATACAAATGTAAAACACTAGATAATAAAAGAACCACAACCTTTGTAGCTTCCTAATCTCGAAAATGAGGGCTGTGAAAGATGTCTTGATGGCTGAAACTTCAAAGAAGAAGCTCTCAAGATAGCATACCCCAAGCCTTGTACAAACACCTTGCTTTGCTAGGCTTTGAACACCACCTTGTATTCCCCTCTTTCTTGTGTGAATCTTCAGCCAAGAACCTTTCTTTAGAAGCTGAAAATTCGTTTTTTTTTTGAAGCTGAAATTGCTTTGTTCTTGCTTCAAAAAACCGTGAAAAACAAAGGGAGAAAGAGAGAGATGAGAGATATTCTTGTGTTGGTTTTCAAGAGAATGTTTAAGACAAAGAGTGATGGTCTTTAAAGCATGCAATTAAAGCATGCAAGGAAGTTCCCAAGGGAATATATGGGCGGCCAAATTGCCTCCATATGTCCCCACACTCTTGAATTTTTTATAAAACCATTTTTATAAAAACATTCTCTTTCTTTCACCTTTTATAAAATTAACCCATTTTAATTTTATAACACACATACAAATTGTCATTTGTCATTGTTTAATTAATTTAAACAATGAACAAGTAATCCCTCATGAACAAATTAACATTTAATGATGTTCATATACAAAAGTAATAATTTAGAAAATCCAATTTTCTAAATTGGTGTCACTACTTACTTGTATGATTTTATCAACAAGTAAATTATCTTTCGGTGTTTGTTTGGCTTGTTATTGGGTATGACCCGACTTGGATCATATCACACTAGCCACATCAATTTAATATAAATCTTGGGCAGATCAATTCCTTCAATCTCCCACTTGCACAAGATTTGTAGAAGATTGATGCAAGCAGCAAATAACGCCTAGCAACGGTTTGCTACCCCTAATGTATATGACTAAGTGCCATTCAATAACATCATCCTTTTCAAGTTCCTTACTTGAATATGTTTTAGGTGAATTAATCATCTATCCTTTTGTTTCAGATGTCATGTTAAATCCAAGAGACATAGAATCGTCATTCTCCGATGATTTAACTTTAATAGGCCTTAGACATCTAACTCTCAACGAATAAGAGGAACAAATTCCATCTTGACTACATACGTCTCTCACAATCACCTCATATCATACCTGAACTTAGCCTTATGTACTGCCAATTTTTCAGAACAGCAAAGTACTAAGTCAAAGTACAATACTTGGTGAATATCAAGACCCAATATGTATCTCAGGTCTGAGGATACAATGATATTCGCCTTTACTCAATATCTCTTATGACTAATCACAAAGATTCCATGCAGAAATAATTGAGAGCGGGTCAGTCCAATATCTATATCCTATAGATATCAATGAACCTTGGTAGCAACCTCTTGCTTTATATTCATACCTTATGAATATCAACCAATCCAATTTCATTATAGTCTTACATTCATAATTGTTCCCACAAGTATGATCGACTACGGACGTTTAGAATAACTTATTTATTCACGGATTTAAACATGCTAAAATAGAAGAACAAATGATAATAATTATCATATAATTAAGTCAAATAACATAAGTTCTAATATCTAAGTACAAAATACAACATCAAACCCAGTCACTTGAATATCTAAGTCCCATGGCACAAGCATGGCCTTCATGTTTTGCCCTTTCAAGGAGCTTTGTGAGTGGATCCGCAATGTTTTTATCAGTGTGGACTTTGCGAATACATATCTTTCCTTTTTCAACTTCATCCCTTATGTAGTTGAATCTCCGTTCAATGTGCCGAGTCTTTTGATGAGCACGAGGTTCCTTGATTTGAGCAATCGCACCCTCGTTGTCACAAAAGATCTCTAGGGGATCCTGAATGGAAGGGACTACCCCTAGATCGGCTATGAATTTCTTCAGCCATGCAGCTTCCTGTGCTGCCATTGAAGCGGCGACGTATTCAGACTCTGTAGTGGACAATGCTACGACTTCTTGCTTTGAGCTTTTCCAAGAAACAGCTCCGCCATTCAGAATAAAGATGTACCCTGATTGAGATCGTGAATCATCTCGATCAGTTTGGAAACTCGCGTCCGTGTAACCTTTTACAACGAGATCCTCTTCACCAGACCCGTAGATCAAGAACATATCCTTAGTCCTCCTTAGGTATTTCAGAATGTTCTTGACAGCCATCCAATGACTATCACCAGGATTTTGCTGGTATCTACTTGTCATGCTTAAAGCGCATGACACGTCTGGTCTAGTGCATATCATTGCATACATGATGGATCCTATAGCAGATGCATATGGGATTGCCTTCATTCTATTTTGCTCCTCCTTTGAGCTTGGACATTGAGTCGTACTCAATATTGTCCCTCTTTGAATAGGTACACTACCTTTCTTAGAGTTTTCCATCTTGAACCTTTTCAAGATTTTGTCAATGTATGCACTTTGATTCAAACCAATCAGCCGCCTTGATCTATCCCTATAGATCTTTATTCCCAGAATATAGGCAGCTTCACCAAGATCCTTGATGGAAAAACAACTTCCAAGCCAGGTTTTTACACCTTCCAAGGTTGGGATGTCATTTCCAAATAGTAGTATGTCATCAACATACAATACTAGGAAGGTTATTATGCTCCCACTAGCCTTCTTATACACACAAGCCTCATCAGCGTTTTTGATGAAGCCAAATTTCTTTATCTCCTCATCAAAACGGTGATTCCAGCTTCTCGATGCTTGCTTCAATCCATAGATTGATTTCTTTAACTTGCATACTTTATCAGGATGTTTTGGATCGACAAAACCTTCAGGCTGAACCATATAGACATCTTCCTCAAGATATCCATTTAGGAAAGCGGTTTTGACATCCATTTGCCAAATCTCATAGTCATAATGAGCAGCTATGGCAAATAGTATCCTTATAGACTTTAGCATTGCAACAGGTGAGAAGGTTTCATCATAATCAACCCCTTGAGTTTGAGTGAAACCCTTTGCTACAAGTCTAGCTTTGTAAGTATCCAAGTTTCCATGCATATCAGTTTTCTTCTTGAAAACCCACTTACTTCCAACTACTTTGGAATTAAGAGGTGGTACGACAAGTTCCCAAACTTGATTGTCATACATGGATTGCATCTCAACGTTCATGGCTTCAAGCCATTTGTCACAATCCAAATTGGACACTGCATCATGATATGTGGTTGGTTCATCTGAATCTACCACGTAGCATCCATCCATGAAAAATCCATATCTTTCAGGTGGATTACTAGTTCTACCACTTCTGCGAACGTTTTGTGTGTATTGATCAACCGCTTGATCATTCTCAACATCCTCATGTTGAGTGCTAGTTTCAACCAAACGTGCATCGGGCTGTGAATCTTGATCCTCCTCAAGATCCACTGTTCTACTGCTAGTTCCTTCCATAAGGAACTTTTTTTCTAAGAACTCGCCCTTTCTGGCAACAAATACCTTTTGTTCCAGTGGATCATAGAAATAATATCCCATAGAATCTCTAGGATATCCAACAAAGATACACTTGGTGGATCGGACATCTAATTTGTTTGGGGTGGGAGTCTTAACATAAGCCTCACAACCCCAAACCCTTAAATATGATAGGGATGGAACTCTTCCATGCCATATCTCAAAAGGTGTCCTTTCCACCTTCTTGGTTGGGGCCATATTCAGAATACGGGCCGCGGAGAGCAAAGCGAAACCCCAAAATGATAGAGGCAATGTGCTTCTAGCCATCATAGATCGAACCATATCCAATAGGGTTCGATTCCTCCTCTCAGACACACCATTATGTTGTGGTGTTCCAGGTGGAGTGAGTTGTGAGATAATCCCACAACTCCTAAGATGATCTTGAAAAACATCACTTAGGTATTCACCGCCTCTATCGGTACGGAGAACTTTAATTGATTTGTTGAGTTGATTTTCTACTTCATTCTTGAAGATTTTGAACATTTCAAAAGCTTCATCCTTGTGCCTTAATAAGTACACATACCCATAGCGACTATAATCGTCGGTAAAGGTAATGAAGTATCTCTCACCATTCCTAGTTATTGGCTTAAAAGGACCACATACATCAGAATGTATGATACCTAATAAATCTTTCGCCCTTTCGTTAGTTCCACTAAAGGGTGCCTTAGTCATTTTTCCTTGTAAACAAGATTCACATACATCAAATGAATCACATTCATTTGTTTTTAAAAGACCATTCTTTTGAAGCGTTTGTATACGTTTCTTGTTTATATGACCAAGACGGCAATGCCAAAGGTAGGTATCACTCAAATCCAATTTGAGTCTTTTGGTGGTTGCTTGGTATATTGAGCTATCATATGTTGTGTTTTCATGAACCAATTCATAAATGCCATTACAAGGTATAGCTTTAAAATAAAATACATGATTTAAAGAAACATGAATATCATTGTCAACAAACTTGAAATCATAACCATATTGTCTTAAACGGGAAACAGAAATTATGTTCCTAGTCAAGCTAGGAGCATATAATACATTACTTAAAATAACTTCCAAACCACTTGGAAGCTTCAAAATGTAGTCTCCTTGGGCTTCCACATGAACCTTTGCACCATTGCCCATGAAGAGACTTATTTCCCCTTTATCATAATGCTCATTTCTTCTGAACCCCTGCAACAAATTACAAATGTGAGTTCCACATCCGGTATCTAATACCCATGTGTTAGAAGAAATAACATTCAGCTCAACATGTATCATATAAGTTATACCTGAGGTTTGCCCCGCATCCCTCTTTTCTCTCAACTCTTTGAGATAGACTGGACAATTTCTCATCCAATGCCCTATCTCACCACATTTGAAGCATGGGTCGTTCGCGGCAACCTTTTGCTTCTTCTCCTTGGGCTTCGGAGGTTGCGCCCTAACAGCCATCTTTCCCTTTCCCCTAACATGACCCTTTCCTTTGGCAACAGTTACCTTAGGAGGGGGTAGAGACTTTCTCTTTTTCCCACCTTCACTTATGGTGAGAACGGGTAAAACCCTCTTACCCATTCCCGCCTCAGCTGATTTGAGCATAGAATGAAGTTCATTTATGCTCTTGTCCCATCCGTTCATGTTGTAGTTCATGACGAATGCCTCAAACCTTTTAGTTAGGCCATTAAGGATCAAATCCGTGGCTAACTCTTTTGAGACGGGACAGTTCAGCCTTTCAAGGCGGTCGATGTGGCTTTTCATCTTAAGAACATAAGATGAAACTGATTGGGATTCCTCCATCCGACATGCATTAAGCGCTTGAACCGTTTCGTAGCGCTCCACTCTTGCTTGTTGCTGGAACGTTTCCCGCAACTGAGTGATCATGTCATAAGCTGCATGGAGCTCATACTCCTTTTGAAGTTCGGGTGTCATACTTGCTAACATTAGGCAAGAGACTTGGACGGAGTCTTCCACATATCTAACCCAATCATTATACGCTTCCACATCTTCCTCGTCAGGTTCATCGGGGATGGGGTCATCAAGGATGTAGGCCCGCTTTTCTTGTTTGAGAACAATTCTCAAGTTGCGGTACCAATCCATGAAATTGTTAGGTGTTAGACGATCCCTTTGAAGGATCGCCCTTAGGGATTGGTTGTTTTGGTTTGGTACATCATTATTAGCGTTGTTGTTGTCGGCCATCTACAAGATTTTACAAAGTTCCATTAGTAATCGTTGATATAATTATATTTTATTTATCAATACCCTTTATGTCTCATAGATCATTAATAAATAAAATTTTAGAATCCAACGTTATATTTAAATATTGGTTAGGTGACCTTTATCCCATTATTTAAATAAACAAGGTAGTCATAAATGACAATTACAACCTATTGTAACTTCTAATGGTATGGGATCGTTTGAACATCTTATGTTTATAACGACATGTTTATCCCATCAACACCCTTTTGTAAAACATATTTTAGGTGATCCATTCAATATATTTTACAAATCAAGTTGTCCTACTTACACATACGTGTGAGTTTACTACATAAGTGGTTAGGTGACCTTTATCCCACAAACATGGTATTCTCACCTCAAGTTACAAGTTTCCTCAAAGTGGTTAGGTGACCTTTATCCCACTAAGAGTTAGCAAGTAACCTAAGTGTTGTGTAAAAGGGTGGTGTTTAACTTGTTTTTCAAAAGGGATTTACAATTTCACAATTCTTGTTTAGAAAAGTCTATGTACCATATGATTGTATGCATTCAACCATATGGTACCCTATTGGTTCTTTTAAATAAAACCCATTTTATTTTGTAAACCATTAATTCCTTTTATAGAACCATTCTACTTTTGCTTAATGATTTGAGAACCAATTACTTGTTTATTGTTTGTTTTAGTTGAGGTTTGTTACTCACATCCAAATATTCATAAACAAACATCATCATATGCATTCAACCAAACATAAACAAAACAAGTCATATATGCATAACAAAGCATACTAAGTTGATCACACTTGTTTAGCCAAAACAAGTGTGTCAAATGGTCATATCCTAAGGGTTTAGAATCATGACACATGGTTGACCAAAGAGACTCCCACTTGAAACCATATCTTCAAGAATTCTCTTTGTCCATCTTTTCTTCAAGTCTTGATCTTGAGCTTCCTTACAAGATATGTATCCTAATACAATTTTCTAGTAAAGAAAGAACTCCTAATCTATTTATTACATGCCATATGAATAAATAAATTACAAAACAAAACTTAAAACCAAAGATAAATTATTACATGCCCAAATTAATATAACTACACAACCAATCAACCAAACAATCCATATGGTCAAGGCTTTGTTATGCATAATCAACAAATAATATACTAAACCACATCATAGTTCACGGTTTTGGCAGCCCCTTTTAACCCACTTTCTTGGCCAACATTAACCAAGAACATATGGGTTTTGTCCAAACAAACAAGCATTTTATAACCTTGATTTTTTAAAGACCATTACATGCATAAGTAACATCTTTAAGAAATCAAAAGGGGTTACCCAAAAACAGCCCTAATCCCACGGTTTTGGTGCTTTCAAGAATGAAAGACCAAGTGTAAAACATGTATGCATATGTATAAGTGGCTCTTGATGCCATTGTTGGGGTTTAACATGTTTATCAAAGCTTCATATATCTTGATTATATGAAAAACGCAGCGGAATATAAGATTTAAAACATGTTAAGATTTGATTATAAAACCCATTTTATAACAACCCCAAGCCATGGATCTACATATACAATGCATACAAATGTAAAACACTAGATAATAAAAGAACCACAACCTTTGTAGCTTCCTAATCTCGAAAATGAGGGCTGTGAAAGATGTCTTGATGGCTGAAACTTCAAAGAAGAAGCTCTCAAGATAGCATACCCCAAGCCTTGTACAAACACCTTGCTTTGCTAGGCTTTGAACACCACCTTGTATTCCCCTCTTTCTTGTGTGAATCTTCAGCCAAGAACCTTTCTTTAGAAGCTGAAAATTCGTTTTTTTTTTGAAGCTGAAATTGCTTTGTTCTTGCTTCAAAAAACCGTGAAAAACAAAGGGAGAAAGAGAGAGATGAGAGATATTCTTGTGTTGGTTTTCAAGAGAATGTTTAAGACAAAGAGTGATGGTCTTTAAAGCATGCAATTAAAGCATGCAAGGAAGTTCCCAAGGGAATATATGGGCGGCCAAATTGCCTCCATATGTCCCCACACTCTTGAATTTTTTATAAAACCATTTTTATAAAAACATTCTCTTTCTTTCACCTTTTATAAAATTAACCCATTTTAATTTTATAACACACATACAAATTGTCATTTGTCATTGTTTAATTAATTTAAACAATGAACAAGTAATCCCTCATGAACAAATTAACATTTAATGATGTTCATATACAAAAGTAATAATTTAGAAAATCCAATTTTCTAAATTGGTGTCACTACTTACTTGTATGATTTTATCAACAAGTAAATTATCTTTCGGTGTTTGTTTGGCTTGTTATTGGGTATGACCCGACTTGGATCATATCACACTAGCCACATCAATTTAATATAAATCTTGGGCAGATCAATTCCTTCATCTTGCTGGTAGACGACCTTGGTCACCCCTTTTCTTGCTTGTTTACTTCTGCATTTTTTAGGGTTTCGGGCGCTCGGAGGCAACCCGAGCACATGAGGTCGCGTGGGTGCGTGTGTTGCCTTTCTACGCGTTCTTCTTGTTTGTACATGTTTGAAATGTGTTTCTGGAAGTCCTTGAGGTGCAATACCTGTGCACGGAGCAGCCGAAGGCTGCTCTGCACTTCTGCAGTCGTGATTCTACTGTTCACGCGACTGGGTCTGCCGTGCGACTGAGCCGTGCGATTGGGTGAGTCGTGCGACTGAGTCATGCGACTGGGTGTGTGTCGTGTGATTAAGTCATGCAACTAGGTGAGTCGTGCAATTGAGTCATACGAATGAGTGTACTCGTGCGATTGAGTCTATGCGGATGAATGTGTGCGATTATGCGTGTATCGCACGACTGAATGCTGAGTCGTACGAATGAAGGTTCAGTCGTACGAATGGAGCTGATTCATGCGAATGAAGGTTGATTCGTACGTATGGAGGTTGAGTCGTGCGATTGAGTATTGTGTGGTACAACTGAAGGCCCAATTGCACGAATGGAGGTCTATTCGTACGAATGTAGCTGATTCGTACGAATGAAGGTAGATTTGTGCAAGATGAGTGGTTCAGTCGTGCGTCTGATCTAGTCGTGCGACTGGAGTTGTTGTGTGTGAGTTCCTTCTTATGTGTGGTGTGTGTTTGTCATGTGATGTTAAGGTGACATCGACACGAGAACCGTTGCTAATGACAATCTTTAAAATGGACACTATCAAACTTATTAATACTATTCCAAATCAAACCAACATAACGTTTTACACTTATCAATGATTGATTTTTAACCACTAAAATTCACTAAGTATTTCTCTGATAAAATTGAAACTTTTACACAAATATCGTCGGCAATGGCAACGATTCAAGTACTTGGATCTACATCAGATCTAATACTTATGTCTGTTTGTGTGTGTTACACGTGACCAAACCAATACAACACGAACCAATCAAACGTTACTATATACTTTATACATATCATTAACGCTTAACAATAACTGTTAATAGGTGTTTGACCGTTTACTACATACAACGTTTGGAAACTTTGATCACTCATACTTACCACTTAACAAGTGAGTTTCGTGGCCCCTTTTTATGCTTATACAATATTTCAATCTTTTACAAACATGGGGGAAAAGTATGCTCACCCACTTTCTTATGCTGTACAATTTACATACAATTTTACATACTTGGAATCAACGTGATACTGTGTTGTGAGTATTTATCTGATACATACATGAGTCGCTGTGTGGTACTTTCTTTACAACCATTTAATTCCGGTGTTGGAACCGACGGATAGGTATTGGTAGTACTACTGGGTTGACACCCCCACCCATGCATGTTGGTATACTAGTTAGTACCAACGGTGGCCAGGAACGGGCCCTTGGGTGAATATATTCCGACAAGTTGTTGTGTGTACGTTATTAGGTTTGGTTGTAAAGCTCATGGTTATGTGATTTTGCTTACTTATAACTGTATGCACCGTATTCCACAACAATTACTATACAACATCAATTACTTATTTACTATTTAAACCTGCGAGCTCACCAATAATTTTGTTGACCATTTTGAGCATATCTTTTTAGGTGACCATGCTAATTGAAGATCTAGGTGTGCTGACTTAGTGGAGACCCTAGGATGCATTTTTGAGACTAAACATACTTGACAAACATTCATTTTGAACCGTTGTTGTAGTCTATTAATCAATCTTCATACTTTTGATACTTGTTCCCGGGTTGTGGGAATTACATTACAATGATATTATTTTTGGTTATGTGAATCATTTACAAGTTTATGCTTATGGCAATGTTGTCGTGAATACTGACTAAACACGACACAAGTCACCATTTGTGTCGGGTGTCGTCATGACACGCCTTATCATCAATAACATACATTGCATCTCTATTGTTAACAATGTGTTATGACGATCCCGTCTCATTTACATCCCCGTGTTTCCGCTCTCAGCGGGGGTGTGACAGACTGGTTTCAGAGCCATTGGTTATAGAGAATTAGGCAATTCACTTGACCTAGACTATAACCTAGGAACCTTCATGTAGATTGCATGCTAGGATTGGCTTGCATCTGATATTACATGTATGTTCCTTTATACTTGTTCCTTATCTCTATACATATTCTATATCTATATGTCTTGTTATCTGATCATCCTGAGGAAGGCACTATTACTCTTAATCTTTCCTCACGGGATGCCTCCTACTGAAATCTTTCATCCCTATGCGCACCACCATATACTATTAGGTTGGGATACCTAACCTGAAGGGATTTCCACATATCACGCGAAGCGTTGATCCAGGATATTAAGTCCGACCCTGAGACAGTTATGCCTGAAGTCCCGAAAGAAGAAGGGATAAGCAACTTTTATTAGACTAATTGAGTTTATGTGCTTGGATTCTATTTGTTATGACGGACTACTATTGGGATACTACTGAACATGGACATGAGAACTTACATGATCTGTGCACTATGAATGGTGTCGATACTGTGATGTTAGCTTGGGCAGGTGAGGCTAAGGGTGACCATGCAAGGCAAATTACCATTACGGGTGCACATGTAATTGCAATTTGTAGTGCATGTGAAGCCTTGCTAATCTTACCATGAGGTAAAGATCATAGTTAGTACAAGATATATATTCTACCTTAGAACACTAGAATCATAATTCTAGTAAGACTTTGTTAACGACGATGAAACATTCATGATCTCTACTATCACTTAAGTCCTATTCTACTTAGAGCCTTCATGGGATTTCAATTGTAATATTGATTTTATTCTCCATGAAACATTTCTCCGCTTAGCATTTCAGTAACTATGGAACTGATTAAATGCTTAGAATGAATGTGGACTTCAAAGAATTGTAGAAAAGTGATGATACTCTCTACACATACAATACGTTGTACATTGAGATGATGTTAAGGAAAATCGGATGTCATGTAACCGGTTTAGGCATCGTTCTCGATATATCGTGGATGTTGTGGGAACGCTACGGGGGACCCTATATATAAGCATCAACGATATACCAAGAATGTGCTTGAACTGGGCTACATGATGATCCTGATTGACTGGAGCATGAAATGTTGGAACTTGATGAGTGGAACTAAATGTGTATCTTAAAGTGACTAAAGTTTACATGTTTACTCCTTTTATGATTAGAAGATGCCGCCTCGAAGAGTCACCTGCAGTACAAATCGCGAAGGTGAGACCCCACGGGGTAGGGGTAGGCCACCAAGAACAGGTGGTGGTCCCGCCGACAACAATCATGGAACTGAACACCCTGATATAACTGCTATGATTGCTCAGCAGCTAGCTGCACTGATTCCAATAATAGTGACTCAAGTGAGCGATACTCTTGTGAATCATAATCTCCAAGGGGATAATGATACTCATAATGAGCATAACCAAGGAACAGGGGAAGATACTGCAAATGGTGGAACAGCTGGTAATGTAACTGGGGTTGTTAATACTAGGCGGGGATGTTCTTACAAGGAATTTGTGGCCTGTAAACCGAAAGAATTTGATGGGAAAGGTCGAGCGATAGCTCTAACAAGGTGGCTTGAGAAGTTGGAGGCCGTCATTGATATCAGCGAATGCCTCGACAGTCAGAAGATTAAGTATGCCACGTGCTCACTACAGGGCAAAGCCCTAACTTAGTGGAACACACAGATTCAAGCAAGGGGAAGAGAATCAACAATGCAGATGACTTGGGATGAGTTTAAGCATTGATTACTGAAGAGTACCGCCCACTCAATGAGATGCAGAAGTTGGAGCAGGAATTCTGGAACCATGCCATGGTAGGAGCTGGGCACGTAGCTTACAGTGATCGTTTTCATGAGTTGGCAAGACTGGTTCCACATCTGGTGACACCGGAATCCAAGAGGATTGAGAGGTACATATGGGGACTTGTGCCTCAAATCCGAGCTATGGTGACAACAGCAGCCCATCCTACTATCCAGAGTGCAATTCTAAAAGCTGGTACATTAACAGATTAGATGGTGAGGACATAGGTCTTATGAAGAGGGGCAGAGAAAAGAAAAGATGTCGGGTAAACGAGCAGGTTGAGTACCGGGAAGTTCGATAAAAGGGCCAAGACAACTAGGAATTTTGTGGCAGTGACACAACGCAAGAGGGAATATGTCGGGCCACACCCCAAATGTGATAGGTGTAACTTTCATCATCCCCCAGCGATGCAGTGCCGGGTGTGTGTGAACTGTAGACGCCCGGGGCACCTAGCGAAAGATTGTAGAGTTGCGCCGAATCTGGTTGTACCCGTTAACGCAGTTAACCCCGCGGGGAATGCCAGGGTCTGTTATGAGTGTGGAAACCCGGGTCACTACCAGAACATGTGCCCCAGACTGAATCGGGTGCCGGGACAGCAAGGAAACAACCAACCACCAGTGACGGCCATAGCCGGTAATCAAGGCCAGGGGAACCAAGGAAATGCTGCCAGAGGACGTGCGTTCGTTATTGGAGCAAATGACGCCTGTCAGGACCCGAATGTCGTTACGGGTACATATTTGCTCAATCACCACTTCGCATCTATTGTAACACCTCTGAAATATGCCCAATTGGAAACCTCAAAACATTATAAAACTCAATAAAGGTCCGAATTAATTTGGGCTCATGAAAGAAATCTTGGAAAACGAAACTAGCCTTTTTGGGCCCAATAAGCCCAATAAGGGCCCGAATTTATAAACAAGGCCCATTTAAGGCCCAAATGCATGTTTACGAACTAATTACATGAGAAACCATGAAACAATGAATTATTAAGTGATTTGAAATAACTATGGAAAGATCCAAACTAAAAACAGATTCAGAACCCATACTGGGTAAAATCCGGCAATTTAACGCGTAGTAACGTCTGAATTCCATCAGAATTTCTTATAATGGCTTGTCATCCAATCTAAATCATTTTTAATGCTAACAATATCATAAATAATTCTTGCTAAAAGATTTTTCATCAAACATGCATAAGCAACGAAGATACGTAAGTGAACCGCGAATACTAGTTTCACCGGCATTTAACTGACGTCTGTTATGACAACCGAGCCTTGTAACTCTATAAATATTCATCTAATCATTGTTTATTATCATAACATATTAAATTTGGTGAGTGATACGTTTTCCGGAATAAATGCGTTACGAAACGTGACCGTGACGTGAACCGGGTTACGATCAAGTCAAACCGTGAATACGTCAGATAAGGTTTTAACGTGAGCAACATGGGAAGTTAACGCACTAAATATCATTTTGATACTTAATTGCATATATCTTGATACCAAAATGATTATATTAACGCTTATTCGAGGAAAACGCGTAAAACAGTTGAACGTGTTAAATACGCGTTAATTTACAACCCCGTTTAATTATTTGGTAGGTTTTTAATATGATAAAAATTTATAATCTTAGAATATTTATAACGTTTTGTATAACCGAATCTAACGAGAAATAAAACTTATTACGTTACGTGAAAAACTAAACTGAACGTGTACGAACCGACCCGTTAACGAACCCATTTCTTTAACCCTACTATATAAACCAACTTTTCAACATTTTAGGGTTTAAAACAAAAATCAGAGAGAGAGAGAGAGGGGCAGCCACGACACACCCCCCCCAAACCGAGCTCCGGCCGGTTTTCCGGCCATCGGCGACAACCTCCGGCGAGTGGTGGCGAGTGCCACACCTCACCGGACTCCCCTCGACGCCCCGGTCATGATAGTGGCTTTAATTTCTCCTAAACGCAACAAAGTTACGGAAATCGAAGGCGATAAAGATGGTCGCAGGTCGGGTTCGGAGGTGGTAATGATTCCACTCAAAACACAGCAACAGTGGCGCGAATCGAGGGCAGTGATGATGGTTGAAGGTGGGTTCCAGCGATGATTATAGTTGCAGGGGTGAGGGTCTCCGATGGCAGTGGTAATCGCGACTGTGACAGCGGTGGTTCCCTTTGGGGTTGTCGGCCGCTGGTGATAGTAGTCTCGGTTTGGGGTTGGTGGTGGTCAGTGTCGGCAGCCATGGTACGGCTGTGATGGTGATGGTGGTTACGAGGGCTGTCAAAGTGGTTGTGAGTGTGGTGGTTGTCGGTTGGGAGAAATGTAAGGCCCCGTTCCCGGGCACCTCACAGTTGGTCATTCACAGCATAAAACATACATAATATAATTTTAAGCAGCGGAATTATTTAAACAAAAACCATCCATTCATTTAAAACACTGTTGTTAAGCAATACATTTTAGTTCACAAGTCACAAAATGTAGATGAATGAATTACAAAACAACAGTATCGTTAAAAACATAATGGATGTCAGTCTTGCCCACCAAGTAGCCACCTCTGTGTGCCATCCTCAGCAACCTGTCACCTGCCAACTGGAAAATACATAAAAGTCAGCGTTGCTGAGTGAGTTCTAGTTTTATAGTTAAAATACTTTACTTTTCGTTCAAAAACCGTTCCTCATTATCACAGGTGATCATACATCGTACGTACACATAGGTAATACTTTCATTATCTTCACCATCGTTCAATTCGTACTTTTATCATTCCTCTTTAATTAAGCTGTGAGTCTGTTGCGACACCAAGTCGCTCACCTCTAAGTCAATCACAAAGATTGACCTACATACTGTGAGTCTGTTATGACACCAAGTCACTCACCTCTAAGCCAATCACGAAGACTGACCTACATTCCTGTGAGTCTGTTGTGACACCAAGTCACTCACCTCTATATCAATCTCAAGGATTGATCCTGTGTGCATCCTTCGGGGTAGCGAACCCGCATCACAGTTGAGCTAACACCTGCCAGGGGTGTGCACCTCCATTCATTTGCTTGCAAGACTTTCGTTCATTCGTTAACGTTCCATTCCTCTTTATCATTAATCTTTCACTTTATTAATGATAATAATTATTGATCATGATCATTCCACATAGAAACATATAGTATTATTATTAATAAGCATATTAATAATAATAATACTAATAATATTATAAATAATATTATTCATACTCTTAATAATATCCCTAATCATAATATTAATTATAATATTAAGAAGAGGATATTATTACATTCAAAGCTCATCATTCACATTCAATAATGTCCTAGTCAACATTCAGGTGAAACCCTACTGCACAAACTCCAAGGGAAATATGTTAAAAAGTCTAAGTATTTTGGGCGTATGAGCCCTGTTCTAGGCGTTTCACCACTGTCGGACTCATCAGCTACACTTAGAAAAATTTCAGGTTCTGGGCGTATGAGCACTGCTGGGCGTATGACCCCTGTTGGTCGTTTTAGCCCTGTTGGTCGTATTAGCCCTGTTGGACTTTTGAACTTACACTTAGAAAATTTTCTCTGGTCATACGACCAAGGTCCAGACTTTTCACCCTCATACTTAGTAAAATTTTCAGACTTATAAGTCTGGGCGTTTTAGGACTATTGGACATATTACATGCTTGGACTCATAACCTTACTTAGAATATTTCTAAGGCAATTTCCTGGGCATATAAGCACTATTGGACACATTACCTTGCACTTAGTTATTCTAAGTCCAAATTTCAGGCGTATTACTACTATTTGGGCTTGTTAGTCGTTTTAGTAACCTGCTCATATGACTAATTCATTTTTCAAATTCCCAAACATCAGAATGCCTAGTACTAAACATATACACATGATTCTAGGCATAAATCTAACATAAACATAAACATACATACATTCATATCATACGGGTATTATACCCAAACTTATAAAAACATACTTACATGCATTTTCCAGCCCCAAAACAGTTTAAAAACAAGTAAAAAGGGGACCTAGAAACTCACCTTTGCAGTCTCTCGGGTATGACTCCTTCAAAACCCGTTTGCTACAAGTTGAACACCTATAAAACCCAATGAACGCACCCGAACACAAAAACACACATATAAGAACATGCATTCTCGGTTTCTTAGCCAAAACACAACTTAAAAACACTAATTCTTACCTTGAATCTGATTCCTTCTTCTTTCTCTTTCTAAGAATCGAAGTCCCTGCTGTTTCTCTCTGTAAAAACCGAATGCAAAGAAGTGTGAAGGGGGTTATGGGCGGCCATACCTTCTTTTACACAGACTTTTCAATGATTTTGTCCTTTTGGCACTTTTTACCCCTTAACTTTAAGTTGACTTCCGTTTCCTTCCTTTTTCTTTCTATTTTATTCTTTTATTTCTTTAAAAGAAATTACGGGTGTTACAAGTCCACCCCCCTTATATAGGTTTCGTCACCGAAACCTGTTATTCCTCAAACAGATGTGGGTAGTGCTGTCTCATTTCTTCTTCAGTCTCCCAAGTAGACTCGGATCCCTTCCTGTGCTTCCACTGTACACGCACAAGAGGAACCACTTTATTCCTTAACCTCTTCTCCTTACGATCAATGATTGCCACTGGTTGCTCCACGTAGTTGAGCCGTTCGTCTACTTCAATATCCTCCAGTGGTACAACCATGTCTTCATCAGCTAAGCACTTCCTCAGATGAGATACATGGAATGTGGGATGAATTCCACTTAACTCATCTGGCAATTCAAGTCGATAGGCCACCTCTCCTACCCGTGCGATAATTCGGAAAGGTCCTATGTACCTCGGGCTTAGCTTACCTCGTTTCCTGAATCTAATGATTCCCTTCCAGGGCGAGACCTTCAACATGACTCGGTCACCAACCTTGAACTCTATCGGTCTTCGCCTCTTGTCAGCATACGACTTTTGCCTATCTTTCGCCGCCTTCATGAAGGCTTTGATCTTTTCTAATTTCTCAGTCGTTGCTTCAATCACCTCAACACCTCCCAGTTCTTTCTGCCCAATGTCTCCCCAACATACGGGCGTCCTACATCTCCTACCGTATAGCATCTCGTAGGGTGGCATGCCAATACTGGCATGATAACTGTTGTTATACGAGAATTCTGCTAACAGCAAGTGATCATCCCAACTTCCTCCAAAATCGATCACGCCCGCCCGAAGCATGTCTTCGAGTGTTTGGATCGTCCTCTCAGACTGACCGTCTGTCTGAGGGTGATATGCTGTACTAATGTGTAGCCTCGTCCCCATTGCATCATGAAATCTCTTCCAAAACTTGGAGGTAAACCGGGTGTCACGATCAGACACAATAGACACCGGTACACCATGACGAGCTACAATTTCTTTGATGAATAGATCCGCCAATCTCTCGGATGAGTACGTTTCGCGGATCGGTAGAAAGTGGGCACTCTTTGTCAAGCGGTCAACTATCACCCATATGGCATCATACCCTTTTGGGGTACGTGGTAACTTCGTGATGAAGTCCATGGTGATGTGCTCCCACTTCCACTCGGGTATATCCAACGGTTGGATCTTCCCGTAGGGCTTCTGGTGTTCTGCCCTTACTTGTAAGCAAGTTAGGCATTTACTCACATACTCCACTACGTCACGTTTCATACCAGGCCACCAGTAATCTTTCTTCATATCGTGGTACATTTTGGTAGCACCGGGGTGAATGGAGTATCGAGTCTTATGGGCCTCATCCATGATCTTTTCACGTAAATCCCCGTATCGAGGAATCCATATCCGCCCAAATCGGGTCTTAACACCTAGAGTGTTCTCACCCAATTCCGTAACTAGACCTCTCATCCTTTCGGAGTTAAGACGATCTTCTTTCAAAGCCTCGTCTTGAAATTCCTTAACCTGTGTCATCACGTCGGAGGTCATGATTAACTGATAAGCCTTCACCCGGATCGGCTCAGGCCTTTCTTTTCAGCTGAGGGCATCTGCCACCACGTTGGCCTTGCCCGGATGGTAATGGATTTCGCAATCATAATCCTTTATTAGTTCCAACCATCGCCTCTGCCTCATGTTCAGATCTTTCTGCTCGAAGAAGTACTTCAATCTTTTGTGGTCGGTGAAGATTGTGCACTTCGTCCCGTATAGATAGTGCCGCCAAATCTTCAACGCAAAACCACCGCGGCTAATTCTAGATCGTGTGTGGGATAGTTGACTTCGTGGGTCTTCAGCTGTCGAGATGCGTAGGCTAGCACCTTTCCACGTTGCATCAACACACAACCTAGCCCAGAGTAAGATGCATCCGAATAGACCACTAAGTCTTCATTTCCCTCGGGCAATGTCAAAACAGGAGCTTGTGTTAGCCTCGTCTTCAACTCCTCAAAGGCCGTCTCCTGCTCTCGACCCCACACAAATTTCACGTCCTTGCGAGTCAACTTAGTCAAAGGTGAGGCTATCTTGGAGAAGTCTTGAATAAATCTCCTGTAATAGCCCGCCAATCCCAAGAAGCTACGAATCTCGGATGGCGTCTTTGGTGATTTCCATTGCATCACGGCCTCAACCTTTGCTGGGTCCACCATGATTCCCTCTGCATTTACCATGTGACCCAGGAATTGCACCTCGCGTAGCCAAAAAGCACATTTGGAGAACTTAGCATACAGCTTCTCCCTTCTCAAAGTTTCCAACACTTCCCGAATGTGGCCGGCATGCTCTTCTTCGCTCCTCGAATAAATCAGGATATCATCGATGAACACAATCACTGATTTATCTAACATTGGCCGACACACTCGGTTCATCAAGTCCATAAAAGCAGCTGGCGCGTTAGTTAGACCAAATGACATAACGAGAAACTCATAGTGTCCATAACGCGTACGAAAAGCTGTTTTAGGAATGTCCTGCTCCTTCACCTTCAACTGGTGGTAGCCAGATCGAAGATCTATCCTCGACAACCAACTGGTACCCTGGAGCTGGTCGAACAAGTCATCGATTCTCGGTAACGGATACCGATTCTTTATGGTCAACTTGTTCAATTCACGGTAGTCGATACACATTCTCATGCTACCGTCCTTCTTTTTCACAAATAAGACCGGAGCACCCTAAGGAGAGATACTCGGTCTAATGAAGCCCTTGTCAAGCAACTCCTGCAGTTGCTCCATCAACTCCTTCATCTCCGTAGGAGCTAATCGATACGGTGCCTTGGCGACAGGTTGGGCACCGGGTATTAAGTCAATTTGAAATTCGATTTCGCGGTCAGGTGGCAATCCCAATAAGTCTTCCGGGAACACATCCGGAAACTCACACACAACCGGAACGTCGGATAGTTGTGGTGTTGGCGTTTCCACATCCTTCACATAACATAGGTAGGCGTTGCACCCACGCCTCATGCACTTCCCCGCCACCGCCATCGAAATCACTTTAGGGATCATCGTTACCCGATCCCCGTATATTGTTACCAAACTTCCGTCAGATGCCGTCAGTCTAATCATCTTCTTTCGACATACGATATTCGCTTCGTAGGTTGCCAACCAATCCATCCCTAGCACTACATCAAATCCACCTAGGGGCATCACATGTAATCTAGCAGCAAACCTATGGCCTTCTAACTCTATGGTACAGTCCTCTATCACATCAGTAACTTTAGTGGACTTACCAATAGCGGTTTCTACTTCAAAGGGCTCATCAATGCATTTACCACTAACAGGCAATTTAGCACAGAAAGTAGCAGAAATGAAACTCTTACTAGCACCAGAATCAAATAACACAGAAGCAGAGTTTGATTTACTAGAAACGTACCTGACACAACATCAGGGTCCGTTCTAGCCTCCTCTCTGGTCATGGTAAAAGCTCTGGCGCTCGCCTTCTGCCCTTCAGTCCCGGCCGTCTTCTTTGCCCCGGAACTCTCCACCCTCTGCTTCCTGCAGTCTTTGCTCATATGGCCCGCCTCGCCGCAGTTATAACACCTCAGCTCCTTACAGTCTTTCAAGATGTGGCCCGGCTTTCCGCACTTGAAACACACGTTGAGTCCCGATTTGCACTCACCCGTATGCTCCTTCCCGCACTTGCCACACCTTTTGGGCCTCGAGCTTGATGACCCCACCCTACGGTCATCCATTCTCATCCTTTTGTAGTTCGTGGTAAAGCCACCACGCCCGAACCGCTTCCCATTCCAGTTTCGGTCACCCCCACCAGCCTTCTTCACCTCCGCATCTGCTACCTCCCTCTCATCGTAGAGTCTTCCAGCCAAATCCACTGCCGATCTAAACGTGCTTGGCCGAGCAGCAATCAAGTGCCTACGAATGTCGGCTGGTAGTCCCTGAATGTACCGGTTAATCTTTCGGGACACCGGCGTCACTTGATCCGGCACCAGCCTCGCCATCTCATTGAATTTGGCAGTGTACTGCTGGTGGGTCATGGTTCCCGCTTCGAGTTGTAGGAACTCCCTCTCAATCTTATCGAGTTCCCTGTGAGGATAGAATTCCTCAATTACCAGCTTCTTCAACTCGGACCACTTCATCTTGCTTATGGCCCTGCTGCCCTCAGCCTGGACAATATTGTCCCACCAACATAGGGCTGAGTCAGTAAAGGAGTGGGTGGCAAACTTCACCTTCTGATCTTCCCGGCATTCACTGATCTCGAGTACCGCCTCCATCTCCCTTACCCACCGATGGGCAGCCGCAGCATTGCCATTTCCATCAAAAGTCGGGGGCCTGCACCTCTGGAATGCCCCGTAATTGCATCCCTTGGTTGTCACCCCTACCACATCATCTTCCTCTTCATCAGATACTACTATCTCTGGATCTGGTCGTTCCTCTCCTCCCTTGCTTTCCTTCCCAGTTGACCCTCTCCTATCCTCCTTCTCCTTCCTTTCCTCATTCCTCACAGCACGAATAACATCAGTCACCACAGATGGCATAACTGCCTGCAGGACTTGGTGTACCTCATCAGCAAACGCCTCCCTAGCTGAGGCATTCATGTTCGCATTCTCGGTTTCTTCATTCCGGTTAGGAACCTCAGGGTTCACAGGAGTCGTCTCAGGAGCTTTAGTGTTGTTCCTAGTCGTACGCGGACGACCTCTACCTCTAGCAGCCTTAGAAGGTTTCTTCCCAGCCATTTTCCTATGCACTATAAGATTCAAACACTAAAACAGTCATTCAAGGAAACAGCCTAGTTTATGTCAAGTATAGTAAGTCCCTAACTACAGTGGCCAGTTGTGATTAGCCACTTACTTTACTCTTCACACTCCAAGCATTTCCTATCCTGACTACATCAGTATCTAAATCTACTAAGAACACATAAATCACATATAGCACACGCACATAAGTCTGGTTGATTTTTAAGAAAGCAATACCTGATGGCACATGGCTACTCTGGCTGACATCCCTCTTTCCGTCCCATTCTCAGTTTAAGTTAAGGTTTATTTTGAAAATTTACCCATTTTACTTAAACTTTTGCTCTGATACCAACTTGTAAGGCCCCGTTCCCGGGCACCTCACAGTTGGTCATTCACAGCATAAAACATACATAATATAATTTTAAGCAGCGGAATTATTTAAACAAAAACCATCCATTCATTTAAAACACTGTTGTTAAGCAATACATTTAGTTCACAAGTCACAAAATGTAGATGAATGAATTACAAAACAACAGTATCGTCAAAAACATAATGGATGTCAGTCTTGCCCACCAAGTAGCCACCCCTGTGTGCCATCCTCAGCAACCTGTCACCTGCCAACTGGAAAATACATAAAAGTCAGCGTTGCTGAGTGAGTTCTAGTTTTATAGTTAAAATACTTTACTTTTCGTTCAAAAACCGTTCCTCATTTTCACAGGTGATCATACATCGTACGTACACATAGGTAATACTTTCATTATCTTCACCATCGTTCAATTCGTACTTTTATCATTCCTCTTTAATTAAGCTGTGAGTCTGTTGCGACACCAAGTCGCTCACCTCTAAGTCAATCACAAAGATTGACCTACATACTGTGAGTCTGTTGTGACACCAAATCACTCACCTCTAAGCCAATCACGAAGATTGACCTACATTCCTGTGAGTCTGTTGTGACACCAAGTCACTCACCTCTATATCAATCTCAAGGATTGATCCTGTGTGCATCCTTCGGGGTAGCGAACCCGCATCACAGTTGAGCTAACACCTGCCAGGGTGTGCACCTCCATTCATTTGCTTGCAAGACTTTCGTTCATTCGTTCACGTTCCATTCCTCTTTATCATTAATCTTTCACTTTATTAATGATAATAATTATTGATCATGATCATTCCACATAGAAACATACAGTATTATTATTAATAAGCATATTAATAATAATAATACTAATAATATTATAAATAATATTATTCATACTCTTAATAATATCCCTAATCATAATATTAATTATAATATTAAGAAGAGGATATTATTACATTCAAAGCTCATCATTCACATTCAATAATGTCCTAGTCAACATTCAGGTGAAACCCTACTGCACAAACTCCAAGGGAAATATGTTAAAAAGTCTAAGTATTTTGGGCGTATGAGCCCTGTTCTAGGCGTTTCACCACTGTCGGACTCATCAGCTACACTTAGAAAAATTTCAGGTTCTGGGCGTATGAGCACTGCTGGGCGTATGACCCCTGTTGGTCGTTTTAGCCCTGTTGGTCGTATTAGCCCTGTTGGACTTTTGAACTTACACTTAGAAAATTTTCTCTGGTCATACGACCAAGGTCCAGACTTTTCACCCTCATACTTAGTAAAATTTTCAGACTTATAAGTCTGGGCGTTTTAGGACTATTGGACATATTACATGCTTGGACTCATAACCTTACTTAGAATATTTCTAAGGCAATTTCCTGGGCATATAAGCACTATTGGACACATTACCTTGCACTTAGTTATTCTAAGTCCAAATTTCAGGCGTATTACTACTATTTGGGCTTGTTAGTCGTTTTAGTAACCTGCTCATATGACTAATTCATTTTTCAAATTCCCAAACATCAGAATGCCTAGTACTAAACATATACACATGATTCTAGGCATAAATCTAACATAAACATAAACATACATACATTCATATCATACGGGTATTATACCCAAACTTATAAAAACATACTTACATGCATTTTCCAGCCCCAAAACAGTTTAAAAACAAGTAAAAAGGGGACCTAGAAACTCACCTTTGCAGTCTCTCGGGTATGACTCCTTCAAAACCCGTTTGCTACAAGTTGAACACCTATAAAACCCAATGAACGCACCCGAACACAAAAACACACATATAAGAACATGCATTCTCGGTTTCTTAGCCAAAACACAACTTAAAAACACTAATTCTTACCTTGAATCCGATTCCTTCTTCTTTCTCTTTCTAAGAATCGAAGTCCCTGCTGTTTCTCTCTCTAAAAACCGAATGCAAAGAAGTGTGAAGGGGGTTATGGGCGGCCATACCTTCTTTTACACAGACTTTTCAATGATTTTGTCCTTTTGGCACTTTTTACCCCTTAACTTTAAGTTGACTTCCGTTTCCTTCCTTTTTCTTTCTATTTTATTCTTTTATTTCTTTAAAAGAAATTACGGGTGTTACAAGAAAGGTGGTTGCTGTGGTGTAGGCTGTTGTGATGGTTGTTGAGGGAGGTGATGTTGGCGGTTGAGGGTTGTTGGCTGTGATTGTGGTTTTCGTTGGTATAGTTGAGGTTATGGTCATGGTGGTTGTTGGTCATGGTTATGTTAAGGGTTATAGGTGGTGATTGGGTGGCAGCGATGGTGATGATCAGCGATGGTGATGATCAGCGGTGTTGACGGTGGTTGTTGTAGTTGATACTAGTAGTTGTTGTGTTAGAATGATAAGGTAACATGTCTGGGGTCGGTCAAGCATGGTCAACTGAGGTCAACGGGTCGTCGATAACAGGAACATGATAAGATCAAGAGCAATACGAGTGGGTTAGTGAACGTGAATCGAGTGGAAGGTATAATTGCACGCGCAACGCATTTGAATTTTAATTATAATCTATATGCGTGTTACTTGAGCTCCAATTATACAAAATACATAAAATATAAAATGAAAATGAACGCCACTTGATATAATTATCTGATTTAAATAGATAGTTCTGACACGAGATTTAAATAACAATGCTATTTTTGTAGAAATCAACCTAGATAAAATATAGGAAGCATTACATTTTTGGAAATGGTTATAATTTGTAATAGACGATTCAAATAGGTTTATTTTGTGTAACATATAATCATACAAGACTTAGGGATGTAATTCATACAAATACGATTGTACATTCGTATATTTATGCAATGAATATTTAGGTTAACCGACATCTATACGTTTTATTTAAGATAAAAGACCTAAAACGCTATAATAATCTATCATCTTGTTGTTATTAATTGTTGGTCATCTCATTGTATTTTTGAAATAAATATTAATTGTAACACTCTTCTTATTGGATTATTTAGCGTCAACCGAGTTAACAAATATGATATAAACGTGAATATCATAAACCTCGCTTGAAACATTATATAATACTTACATCGTCAATGCAAGTTATTTATAAAGATTTGGAATCCATGATATAAATTGATTTTCTACATTCTTCATGCTAAGACTCAATTCTTAATTGAATGCATTAATTAACCTAATGTACACGAGTTAATTCATAACAATTAACAAATACACGAGAAGCAAAGCTACATTAAGGATACTAAACACCAACTTTAAGATAACTAAAGAGCTCAACCGCACGCATGTAATAACATCGTGCAAATTCTAAACGTGAATCTTATATGTTCTAGTTAGGATCGCTTGTTGGTGATCATTCTTTTTCTTTATCAAGCTTAGAATTATTTAAGGACACCAGGTGAGTTCTAGTGATCCGTTTTTACTACTGTTTTGGGATGAAACATGCTCGGTTGTTTTATAAACTATAATTGTGCTTTACTTGATGATTGTATGTGGGATTTATGGATACCTGGTGATACTTATATCACGATCATTAATTCTTTCGTCAATCGCTTGTTTTATGTGGATTGATCTATTTGGGGAAACCCCCACACACTGTGGCTCCCGCCACAGGGAGGTACCCCACTGAGATCCTGAGGGGTCGTTTGTGGCATGTGACAGGTTTTGTTAAGAATCTATGGTGAACCATCCGGGCAGGTATGGTTCACTGGTTTGGGGCTCAGTTCTCCCCTTTTTGGGGTTTAACCGGTTAAACACAACTTTCGAAGAGGCTAACCGGGACTGAGTGCAGGGTTGATTATGATACCCCCACGATAACTGAAACAAAAACGATTCTTTTAAAATCAAATGAGATTTTTCATAAGCTTTTAACTATGATTCTTTTCTTTTCATCAAATGAGGGTTTTGTTAAGTACATTTGTTTTTAAACTTTAAGCACTTGAACTCGCCAACTTTATATTGACATAAAATCTTTTTGAGCATGTCTTCAGGTACAGCTAGGGAGAATAGTTGAGCTATAGAAGTTACCCAAATCCGAAGCAAGATATGAGGGTAGAGGTTGAACACAAAAGTTGAGCCTAGAAGCCTTAGTTACTGAAGCCTCAAGAAATATTGACCAAGAGATTGACCATGATACCTATAGATTGTAGATTGAGGCACCTTGTGAATTGAAACAAGGCCAATATTTTAATGTAAATATTATGTGACGCTTTGTAATAAACCATTTGGTTGTTGTTTACTAATCGTTACGTCCTGTCTCTCTGGGCCCGGGGTGTGACAGATTGGTATCAGAGCCAAAGGTTGTAGAGAAGTAGGTCTGCTTCGCGAGACCTAAACTACAACCATATGAACCCCATAGGACAACCTTAGTAAGATAACTCTTCCGAGCTTCGTTGAACCAAGGTGTAGAAATGTGGGTTTGCTTTGCAATACCTAAGCTGTAACCATAAATAGGACCAGCCTGGTAGGTCGTTTCCATAATCCAGTGATCCAAAGTTTGCAGCAAGAATAGGTTCCCTTAAGAACTCCCATCTTTAACCTGTATACCTTAAGGATTATATATATATCCCATTAAGAATTCTCTACCCTATAAGAAACCTTGATACATTAGGGTATTACCTATGATAGGTGCACCCGAGTAAACCAGGAAGGTATGGAACCTTCTGGAGTGGACTAATAGGACCACTGCATCAAGTACTAAAAATGTTAGAAACCCTAGGTGTGCATATATGTTGGGACTTAAATTTGGGAGATATACTTATCTGATTGCACAATTGACTTTTGTCATGAAACAACTGCTGTTAGCTATACACTCGATACGGCTTGTGTCGTTACATGAGACAACTGTTATAATGATACTTGTTAGAATGATGATACTTGCTTATATGCTTCATTTGTATGATGATGCTTGTTAGAATGCAGTGATAGGATAGTAACCCATGATGCCTTTTGTTTGATCTGCTACCTAGAATAGTATGTACCTGAATGCTCATTTATTGCTTGATTTGTTGAAACTGTACTTTGACATAATTCCTGGGTTAGCAAGAATGTTAGCATAATTAGAATCTAAGTGTACTTAATTGTAAATGCTGACCAAATGGGAATTTTAACTCCATAACCTATTTACACAAAACTTGGAACTTATGATGGGAATTACTAGAATGATAGTGTAAGGTAAATTGACGATTACGGGTGCACATGTATGGTGAATTTACAGGTACACTTGAATTCTGGTGGGCCCTATCATGAAAACCTAAATCAAAGTATAACACTCAAGAAACTAATAAATACAAGATTTAAAACACAAATATCCAACATATACTAAGTGATTATATATTGCAAAACTTTCGTGCTGGGCGAAGCCATTTGACACTTGAAGAGCTACCAGGGACGATGTTGTAGTAACTATCTCTTTTCTTCCTTTCTTCTCTTTTGTTTTGCTCTCCTATGAGAATTACAATGATGCGACCATCAGACTCTGAAGATCATCAAACGTGGTTCTCAAACTCAATCGGTCCCATGCTGAATGAAGGGCGCTTCACCCCATTATGCGTGTACTTTAGCCATACTATTTTTGGCGACATCTGAAAATTCCTCCCTACCCAACATTGTATTCTTCAAAAGCTCCCTCGACATAGTAGGAGACCTTCTAACAAGACTTGGGCAACGGAGGACAGACCGGAGTAATAGATTTCCGAGCGCTTCTTTCTTTCTTAGTAGTTCACACTTCGTAGGACCATCCGGGCCTAGAATTCCTCTAATCATTTTCTCAAAGTCCTTGAGGAATATGACTTCTCTATACCTAATCATTATAATGGAACCAACTAACTCAAAAGAATATCCTGGATATCAGCTCTGATTGTGATTGATTATCACCTTTCTTAATACTATGCTCGTGAAATCTTTCATCATTTTCAACCGTTAGACACCTAATAACAAACTTCGCTTGAAACTTAAGTTGAGTTATCTTAACCATGCTTTTAACCGACCGTGCTATTGGTAAATTTCTGAGCACCAGACTACGCGGGAAATGAAACCTCGTTCTAAAATCCAGATTCTCCGAAGATAAAGATCCAAGTGCCAGGGTTAATTGCCGAGAAAAGCTAACTTTCAAGATTCAAGACAAATCCGAACTTACAACTTCTTAGGGTCCTCGATTTTCACTCCCCCTCTGTTCAAGATTAAATTCCTAGAAAATTCAGGGTCTAGCGAGAAGTGCTACTCACCCTAAACCCACTATCATGACCCTTATCGTTGAAAACACGTGATAGTCGATGCGGACAACTTCAAAACCTTGCAAGATTATCTCTACTCGGAGAGCTCTACTACTTGAGTGATAAGTTCGTCATTCGAGCGTGAAGATCTAAAGTAGAATACGATCTCGAACTATACGATAAGTTATTAGAGTGGTAGTTAACCTTCTTGTGCTAGCAAGCACCTTGATAAAGTCCTAAACTTGTTCGAATCGATGCGGTCGATAATAATGAAGAATTCATGGGAAGAACTCATGGTCAAACTTAAAGGGTGGTATTGCTCCAAAAGATGTACTAAGAAGCATAGAAGATCAGCTACAAGAAATCTCATATGTTAAATCACTTGAGATCCAACTACAACGAAGTGATAGACATGCAGCAGATTGTAGACAAAGAAAGTCTGCATAATCATCCTCGATCGTAAGCGTTGGTGTTATTCCTTGTTAAATTTAATTAAAAACCTTTTCTAAAGTAATTCTCAAATGCCATACCCTGGAAAGCTTCGTACCATCAGAAATTTGAGCAAAAGTCCTACTCCCATATCTCGTTGAAACAATCGATAAGCTTATAAGGAAATAGAATCTAAATAGAGTTAGTTGCTTCACGGATGGACCCTCTACAGGGCACAGTTACCTTGAAGAATATGAACCGAGGAAGAGGTCATCTAGAAGGGTGACCTTCGATGGGAAGCACCATGAAGGAATTAGTGGGAACGTTTGCAACAATTCTGTACCTTAAGACAACAGTTGAGGTTGCTCTTAAGGGAATTGAGTCAGAAAATAGAAGTAATATATGTATGGAGGTGCTGGACTTGAAACTTATATTAAGGAGCTGGTGGAAGGAAAGCAAATTCGATAGTTGTTAGATAAACAGTCCATAAGACCTGGTATGTCGCCTTGAGGAAACTTAATACTCTTTATGGAAGGAAAATAGGATGCTCTGAGTATTGATAGACTATTGAGAGTTAAATAAAGTCACCAAGGATAAGTGATATCATCTTCCTAGAGATGCTAACCTGCTTAATCAATTTCAAGATGTTACCTACATCTTAGTAGTTATCAGCCGTGATTATAAGGAAAACAACATTACAAAAGTGGCTGTTAAAACAAGATATGGCAAGTACGAAGGTTGCGGTCACCCCCGTGTGGGAGGACCTATACATTTCACGGTATTCAGGAGTCTCATGGATGGGATTTGTAAGCCATACTTGGACAGGTCTGTCAATTTGTCACTACTAATAAGCACGAAATTCAAGACAATAAGCTAGAA
Organism: Flaveria linearis; assembly: GCA_024085815.1. Taxonomy (NCBI): domain Eukaryota; kingdom Viridiplantae; phylum Streptophyta; class Magnoliopsida; order Asterales; family Asteraceae; genus Flaveria; species Flaveria linearis. Next base: position 45,884,048 of record CM044008.1, on the reverse strand, counting down.
TGCGAGGCTATAAAATTTCGGGAAGAAGTAAAAACCCCATTGAGATGCGTCAATGCTTAGGGTTAGGCAAAAGTTGTAGAAGGATTAATGAAAATTTCATTCGTGTAGCTATACGACTGGCATCGTTATCCTTGGGAAAATACGGAATTCGTTTGGGCGCGAATAAGAAAGTTTCGGATGCGTGTTGATGCAACAGTACAAGACAATTCTCTAGCCGCCTGATGAAGCTAAGAAAATGTATGGAGAGCTACATTAAGCATGAACTGGAACCTCCCGCAAAATAAAAGGATGCATCTGGATACATTATTGGTACGACACTACCAACTACACATCAGAATACTAGATCAAGTAGAATAGGGTGATCGACGATCGGTAATGTCAACCGCATTGACAAGTGCGGATAGGAGGCCAACATCCGCATTGTCCTTAGACATCCGTATTACCAAATGTGAGAGAACAAGTCTTGACCGCATTTGTATCTGCTTACCCTCTTTGATGAATGTTGATAGCCTACAGTTAGGCTTTTCTTCTATTGCCTTCACCTGTATCATTTCTTGAACTTGTAAATTCTTCTAGCGTAGGTTCTCGAGAGTTTATAGCACATCCTATATCGGGAAACTCTTGACATGCGTCTGATAAGATGAATTGATCTACTCGAAGACTGAGATTATGATATACAGAACCATTCCGGAAAAGAAAGCATACTCGAAGAAGAACTTGGTGGAAGAAAAGACTTAACCCCTTAAGATGGAAATCCTAGAAAGAAGAGGTCGAAGAAAATCTTTCCGAGGAAAGCTGAGAATTAAAAGGAGGCTTGGGAAGGCGAATACCTTCGTGTGTGGCCTAACCTCTTCATGTTTAGCAATCGAGAAAACTTCTTAGTTTTAGCTTCATAGAAATGATCGTGCGATTCGTAGATATTAACCTGTACTCGTTGGGAAAAAAACCCAATCCTTCTGCTCTGAAACCATTTATCTAGTGTATCCTGGTTATCCTGACTAATTAAAGGCATGCACGCTAATATCCTCTTCTTTTCAATCGTTCTTAAGATTCTCAGTGAGGACGGTAACACCGTCGGGATTTTAGGAATTGTCTCCTTGCTAGATCTACCTTGTAGGTCGGTGCATTGAACCACAACGGAGAATCTCTTCTTGTTAATTCTGTACGATTGTTAAATGATCTGATGGTGAAGCCAAAAATCTGTTCATAATTTGACTCACTGATCCTGTCAAGCATGATTCTAACATTCGGATAGTTACTTCTGTCTAAATCAAACCTGATTAATTGACACCTCATCATCAACATTTGTCCTGGGATGCTCAGCTAAATAACTTTAAATCCTCAAGATTCATACTATGAGTGTATCACACTCGGAAACAAATGTTAACTATACTAAAATTTCGAGGGCGAAATTTCTAAAAGGAGGGGAGAATGTAACACCTCTGAAATATGCCCAATTGGAAACCTCAAAACATTTAAAACTCAATAAAGGTCCGAATTAAGTTGGGCTCATGAAAGAAATCTTGTAAAACGAAACTAGCCTTTTTGGGCCCAATAAGCCCAATAAGGGCCCGAATTTATAAACAAGGCCCATTTAAGTCCCAAATGCAAGTTTACAAACTAATTAAATGAGAAACCATGAAACAATGAATTATTATGTGATTTGAAATAACTATGGAAAGATCCAAACTAAAAGATTCAGAACCCATACCGGGTAAAATCCGGCAATTTAACGCGTACTAACGTCTGAATTTCATCATAATTTCTTATAATGGCTTGTCATCCAATCTAAATCATTGTTAATGCTAACAATATCATAAATAATGCTTGCTAAAAGATTTTTCATCAAACATGCATAAGCAACGGAGATACGTAAGTGAAACGCGAATACCGGTTTCACCGGCATTTAACTGACGTCTGTTATGACAACCGAGCCTCGTAACTCCGTAAATATTCATCTAATCATTGTTTATTATCATAACATATTAAATTTGGTGAGTGATGCGTTTTCCGGAATAAATGCGTTACGAAACGCGACCGTGACGTGAACCGGGTTACGATCAAGTCAAACTGAGAATACATCAGATAAGGTTTTAACATGACCAACATGGGAAGTTAACGCACTAAATATCATTTTGATACTTAATTTCATATATTTTGATACCAAAATGATTATATAAACGCTTATTCGAGGAAAACGCGTAAAACCGTTGAACGTGTTAAATACGCGTTAGTTTACAACCCCATTTAATTATTTGGTAGGTTTTTAATACGATAAAAATTTATAATCTTAGAATATTTATAACGTTTTGTATAACCGAATCTAACGGAAAATAAAACTTATTACGTTACGTGAAAAACTTTACCGAACGTGTACGAACCGACCCTTTAACGAACCCATTTCTTTAACCCCACTATATAAACCAACTTTTCTCCATTTTAGGGTTTAAAACAAAAATTAGAGAGAGAGAGAGGGGCAGCCGCGACACACCCCCCCAAATCGAGCTCCGGCTGATTTTCCGGCCACCGGCGACAACCTCCGGCGAGCGGTGGCGAGTGCCACACCTCATCGGACTCCCCTCGACGCCCCGGTCATGATAGTGTATTTAATTTCTCCTAAACGCAACAAAGTTACGAGAATTGAAGGCGATAGAGATGGTCGTAGGTCGGGTTCGGAGGTGGTAATGATTCCACTCAAAACACAGCAACAATGGCGCGAATCGAGGGCGGTGATGATGGTTGCAGGTGGGTTCCAGCAATGATTATGGTTGCGGGGGTGAGGGTCGCCGATGGTGGTGGTAATCGCGACTGTGGCAGCGGTGGTTCCCTTTGGGGTTGTCGGCCGATGGTGATAGTAGTCTCGGTTTAGGGTAGTGATAGGGGTACAGTAGAGACGGTGGTGGGTTGTGCGATAGTATTAGTACTGGTTGTCGATGGTGGATAGTAATGGTAAAGGAGATGGTTATGATGGTGGAGGTCAGATGCGGTGGTGATGAAGGTGGTCACGAAGGGGATGATGTTATTGCTGGTTGGCCATAGTGGTTGTGATGGAAACTATCGGTTGTTGGAGTCATGGTTATGGCTATTGTCGGTCGCGGCTGTGGGTGTTAAGGTTGTGGAGGTCGACCTCGGGTGTGGCTGCGATCTTGGTGTTGTTAGTTGTGGTTGGTGATTATGGCTGTGACGGTTGGTGGTGGACAGTGTCGGCAGCCATGGTGCGGCTGTGATGGTGATGGTGGTTACGAGGGCTGTCAAAGTGGTTGTGAGTGTGGTGGTTATCGGTTGGGAGAAAGGTGGTTGCTATGGTGTAGGCTGCTATGATGGTTGTTGAGGGAGGTGATATTGGCGGTTGAGGATTGTTGGCTGTGATTGTGGTTGTCGTTGGTATAGTTGAGGTTATGGTCATGATGATTGTTGGTCATGGTTATGTTAAGGGTTATAGGTGGTGATTGGGTGGCAGCGATGGTGATGATCAGCGGTGTTGACGGTGGTTGTTGTAGTTGATACTAGTAGTTGTTGTGTTAGGATGATAAGGTAACATGTCTGGGGTCGGTCAAGCATGGTCAACTGAGGTCAACGGGTCGTCAACAACAAGAACATGATAAGATCAAGAGCAATACGAGTGGGTTAGTGAACGTGAATCGAGTGGAAGGTATAATCGCACGCGCAACGCATTTGAATTTTAATTATAATCTATATGCGTGTTACTTGAGCTCCAATTGTACAAAATACATAAACTATAAAATGAAAGTGAACGATACTTGATATAATTATCTGATTTAAATAGATAACTCTGACACGAGATTTAAATAACAATGCTATTTCTGTAGAAATCAACCTAGATAAAATATAGGAAGCATTACATTTTTGGAAATGGTTATAATTTGTAATTGACGATATATATAGGTTTATTTCGTGTAACATATAATCGTACAAGACTTAGGGATGTAATTCATACAAATACGATTGTACATTCGTATATTTATGCAATGAATATTTAGGTTAACCGACCTCTATACGTTTTATTTAAGATAAAAGACCTAAAACGCTATAATGATCTATCATCTTGTTGTTATTAATTGTCGGTCATCTCATTGTATTTTTGAAATAAATATTAATTGTAACACTCTTCTTATACAAAATATCATTAACTATCATCAATAATTGGATTATTTAGCGTCAACCGAGTTAACAAATATGATATAAACGTGAACATTATAAACCTCACTTGAAACATTATATAATACTTACATTGTCAATGCAAGTTATTTATAAAGATTTGGAATCCATGATATAAATCGATTTTCTACATTCTTCATGCTAAGACTTAATTCTTAATTGAATGCATTAATTAACCTAACGTACACGAGTTAATTCATAACAATTAACAAATACACGAGAAGCTAAGCTACATTAAGGATACTAAACACCAATTTTAAGATAACTAAAGAGCTCAACCGCACGCATGTAATAACATTGTTCAAATTCTAAACGTGAATCTTATATGTTCTAATTAGGATCGCTTGTTGGTGATCATTCTTTTCTTTATCAAGCTTAGAATTATTTAAGGACACCAGGTGAGTTCTAGTGATCCCTTTTTACTACTGTTTTGGGATGAAACATGCTCGGTTGTTTTATAAACTATAATTGTGCTTTACTTGATGATTGTATGTGAAATTTATGGATACCTGCTGATACTTACATCATGATCATTAATTCTTTCATGAACCGCTTGTTTTATGTGGATAGATCTATTTGGGGAAACCCCCACACATAGTGGCTCCCGCCACAGGGAGGTACCCCACTGAGATCTTGAGGGGTCGTTTGTGGCATGTGACAGGTTTTGTTAAGAATCTATGGTGAACCATCCGGGCAGGTATGGTTCACTGGTTTGGGGCTCAGGTCTCCCCTTTTGGGGGTTAACCGGTTAAACACAACTTTCGAAGAGGCTAACCGGGACTGAGTGCAGGGTTGATTATGATACCCCCACGATAACTGAAACAAAAACGATTCTTTTAAAATCAAATGAGATTTTTCATAAGCTTTTAACTATGATTCTTTCCTTTTCATCAAATGAGGATTTTTTTAAGTACATTCGTTTTTAAACTTTAAGCACTTGAACTCACCAACTTTATGTTGACACAAAATCTTTTGAGCATGTCTTCAGGCACAGCTAGGGAGAATAGTTGAGCTATAGAAGTTACCCAAATCCGAAGCAAGATATGAGGGTAGAGGTTGAAGACAAAAGTTGAGCCTAGAAGCCTTAGTTACTGAAGCCTCAAGAAAAATTGACCAGGAGATTGACCATGATACCTATAGATTGTAGATTGAGGCACCTTGTGAATTGAAACAAGGCCAATATTTTAATGTAAATATTATGTGACGCTTTGTAATAAACCATTTAGTTTCCACTGCATTTTGGTTGTTGTTTACTGATCATTACGTCCCGCCTCTCTGGGCCCGGGGTGTGACATCTATATTTTTCGATACTAGAGCAAACAATAGTTTCATATTCTCTGAATTTGCTCACATGCTTGACTTGAACCCTAGTAGACTAGAAACTAGCTACTCCGTAGCAATGGCCAACGGTAGAATTGTTCAGGCTCATGAGATTATTAGAAAGTGCTCGATGATATTGGAAAACCATGCCTTCGATATAGACTTAATACCTTTTGAGTTGGGAAGTTTCGATGTGATTGTGGGAATGGATTGGTTGTCGAAACACGGAGCTGAGATTGTTTGTCGGGAGAAAGTAGTATGAATCCTCATGCCAGACGGGGAGGTACTCAAGATTCAGAGAGAACGACCGGAAAGAACCCTAAAGCTTATTTCTTGCATGAAGACACGTCGATGTTTACGAAAGCAGTGTTACGTGTTTCTGGCCCATGTAGTGGAAAAGAAAGAAGAGGACAACAAATTGGTAGATAATCCTGTAGTACGAGACTATCCGGATGTATTCCCTGATGACATGTCGGGTTTGCCTCCTCCACGCCAAGTGGAATTTCGTATTGAGTTGGTTCCTGGAGCTACGCCGGTAGCAAAAGCACCGTATCAGTTGGCACCATCAGAAATGCAAGAGTTATCTAGCCAATTACAAGAACTACTGGAGAAGGGTTTTATTCGGCCGAGTCACTCACCATGGGGAGCACCGGTATTATTCGTCAAAAAGAAAGACGGGCCGTTCTGTATGTGCATCGATTATCGCGAACTGAACAAATTGACTGTGAAGAATCGATATCCTCTTCCTATGATAGATGATTTGTTTGATCAGTTGCAAGGAGCCTCGTATTTCTCCAAGATCGACCTTCGCTCGGGATACCATCAACTAAGGGTTTTCGAGGATGCCATACCGAAAACAGCGTTTAGGACTCGTTATGGGCACTATCAGTTCTTAGTCATGCCGTTCGGACTGACTAATGCACCAGCTATGTTCAAGGATCTGATGAATCGAGTGTGCAAACCTTACTTGGATAAGTTCGTAATCGTGTTCATAGACGATATACTTATCTACTTCCGATCGAAAGAGGACCATGAGGAACACCTTCGGCAATACTAGAACTATTACAGGAAGAAAAACTTTTCACTAAGTTCTCGAAGTGCTAGTTTTGGCTTCGAGAAGTGAAATTTTTAGGACACGTGGTGAACGAATGGGATTCATGTAGATCCCGGAAAGATTGAAGCGGTGAAGAAATGGGATGCACCCCAGACACCTTCAGAGATACGACAATTCTTAGGATTGGCCGGATACTATCGTCGCTTCATTGCGAATTTTTCAAAGATTGCTCAACCGTTAACCCTGTTGACTCAGAAAGACAAGAAGTTTGATTGGGGACATGCCCAAGAACAAGCATTCCAAACGTTGAAGGAGAAGTTGTGCAATGCACCGATATTGTCCCTCCCAGACGGAACTGATGATTTTGTGGTGTACTGCGATGCTTCACATCAAGGATTGGGTTGTGTGCTAATGTAGAAGGATAAGGTGATTGCCTACACCTCATGACAACTTAAGGTGCATGAAATGAACTATACAACTCATGATTTGGAGTTGGGCGCTGTAGTATTTGCACTTAAGATATGGAGGCATTACTTGTATGGAACCAAATGCATCATTTACACGGATCACAAGAGCCTTCAACATATCCTGGATCAGAAAGAACTCAATATGCGTTAGCGATGTTGGGTAGAATTACTTAGTGACTACGATTGTGAAATCCGGTATCATCCGGGGAAAGTGAACGTGGTGGCTGATGCCTTAAGCCGCAAAGGACGCGTGAAACCACTATGTGCTCGAGCGTTGGGGTTGACTATTCAAACGAATCTGAAAGCTCAGATCTGAATAACACAAAGTGAAGCATTTAAAGAATAAAACCTTGCGGGAGAAGAATTCCGAGGGTTGGATAAACAGATGACTTGCAAGGATGATGGTATACAGTAGTTCATGGATCGTATATGGGTACCCAAATGGGGAGGTGTTCATACCCTAATCATGGAGGAAGCACACAAGACACGATATTCCGTTCATCCTGGTGCATACAAGATGTATCACAATCTTAAAGATCAATACTGGTGGCCAGGCATGAAGAAAGACATTGCTATGTATGTAAGCCGATGCTTGACGTGCTCGAAAGTTAAGGTTGAACACCAGAAACCATCGGGATTATTACAGCAACCTGCAATTCCTGAGTGGAAATGGGAGAATATAGCCATGGATTTCATTACTAAACTCCCTAGAACAAGTAGCGGGCACGACTCGATATGGGTCGTAGTGGATCGGATGACAAAGTCAGCTCATTTCTTACCAATCTGAGAGGATTACAAGATGGACAAGTTGGCGAGATTGTACATAAAGGAGGTCGTGACACGGCATGGAGTGCCGGTGTCGATCATATCCAACCGTGACAGCCGATTTACTTCATAATTTTGGCAGACACTACAGAAAGCGATGGGCACACGATTAGATATGAGCACCTCCTATCACCCACAGATAGATGGCCAAAGTGAACAAACCATACAGACACTAGAAGACATGCTCAGGGCTTGTGTAATCGATTTTGGTGGTAGCTGGGACACTCACCTACCATGGATTGAGTTCTCTTACAACAACTACCATACGAGCATTGGATGCGCTCCATTTCAAGCATTGTATGGGAGGAAATGTAGATCCCCAGTTTGTTAGGCAGAGATTGGTTAAAGCCAGTTGACGGGCCCAGAGATCATTCAGGAAACAACAGACAAGATTTTCCAGATCAAAGACAGACTAAAAGCAGCCAGAGATCGCTAAAAGAGCTACGCCGAGAACCGTCAGAAACCTCTGGAATTCAACGTGGGAGATCATGTTCTACTCAAAGTCTCTCCCTGGAAAGGGATTGTACAATTTGGAAAGAAAGGGAAATTAGCCCCAAGATACGTGGGACCATTCGAAATCACGGAAAGAATCGGTCAAGTGGCATATCGACTAAGGTTGCCACCAGAACTCAGTGATGTACACGATACATTTCACGTATCAAACCTCTAAAAGTTCCTGGTGGATGAAACTCTTCATGTACCAATTGAGGAAATCAAGATCGACGAGAAGCTTTATTTTATCGAAGAACCTATAGAAGTCATGGACTGAAAGGTCAAACGATTAAGGCGTAGCAAGATCCCAATTGTCCACGTGAGATGGAACTCTAAACGAGGACCGGAGTTTACATGGGAAAGGTAAGACCAGATGAAACGCAAGTATCCACACCTATTCGAGGATGACACTCTAGGACCTAACTCCAGCTGAATTTCGGGACGAAATTCTCTCAACGAGGGGATACTGTGACATCCGTCACCGAAAGGTCGGTCATTTAACATGGATTCCGTTAACTTCTCATTGAACGTGCATTCCTCATTTTTATAAACTATTCATGTGAATATCATACTTGCTTTATCATCTGTTACTTTGTGTTCTCATCCTCAGCGTTTCTATCTTTGAAACCTTTACAAATGCCCTTATCATTATCATTAGATATACCATCTTTATATATATTTATAGTTATTAATAAAACCATTTTTAAGTTACAAATATCATTATTTGCACTTTTATCGTAAAAATAACTAGCCGATTAAAGTCGTCTTTTTAACCGGAACAAGTTTGGTAAGCCGGGGGCTAAGTGCAGGGACCAAATGTGACATTTTGTCAAACTAGGGCTGGGTATAAATACCCATATTCCAGCCCTAGCCTCCATTTCCCCATCTTCTTCTTCTTCTTCATCTTCTTCCATTCTTCTCCTCCCCCTTGCACCGAACCGCCCCGTTTTTTTCGCGTTTTCACCGGCAAGACCTCGGCTACAGCTGAGACTACTCCTTTCTTGCAGGTAGACGACCTTGGTTGTCCCTTTTCTTGCTTGTTTACTTCTGCGTTTTTTAGGGTTTCGGGCGCTCGGAGCCAACCCGAGCACATGAGGTCGCGTGGGTGCGTGTGTTGCCTTTCTACACATTCTTCTTGTTTGTACATGTTTGAAATGTGTTTCTGGAAGTCCTTGAGGTGCAAAACCCGTGCACGGAGCAGCCGAAGGCTGCTCTGCACTTCTGTAGTCGCGATTCTGCTGTTCACGCGACTGGGTCTGCCGTGCGACTGAGCCGTGCGACTTGGTGAGTCGTGCGACTGAGTCATGCGATTGGTTGTGTGTCGTACGATTGAGTCATGCGACTGGGTGAGTCGTGCGATTGAGTCATGCGAATGAGTGTATTCATGCGATTAAGTCTATGCGGATGAATGTGTGCGATTGTGCGTGTATCGCGCGACTGAATGTTGAGTCGTACGAATGAAGATTCAGTCGTACGAATGGAGCTGATTCGTGCGAATGAAGGTTGATTCGTACATATGGAGGTTGAGTCTTGCGATTGAGTGTTGTGTGGTACGACTGAAGGCCTAATTGCACGAATGGAGGTCCATTCGTACGAATGTAGGTGATTCGTACGAATGAAGGTTGATTTGTGGAAGATGAGTGGTTCAGTCGTGCGTCTGGTCCAGTCGTGCGATTGGAGTTGTTGTGTGTGAGTTCCTTCTTATGTGTGGTGTGTGTTTGTCGTGTGATGTTAAGGTGACATCGACATGAGAACCGTTGCTAATGACAATCTTTAAAATGGACACTAACAAACTTATTAATACTATTCCAAATCAAACCAACATAACGTTTTACACTTATCAATGATTGATTTTTAACCACTAATATTCACTAAGTATTTCTCTGATAACAATGAAACTTTTACACAAATATCATCGGCAATGGCAACGATTCTAGTACTTGGATCTACATCAGATCTAATACTTATGTCTGTTTGTGTGTGTTACACGCGACCAAACCAATACAACCCGAACCGATCAAACGTTACTATATACTTTATACATATCATTAACGCTTAACAATAACTGTCAATAGGTGTTTGACTGTTTACTACATACAACGTTTGGAAACTTTGATCAATCATACTTACCACTTAACAAGTGAGTTTCATGGCCCCTTTTTATGCTTATACAATATTTCAATTTTTTGCAAACATGGGGGAATAGTATGCTCACCCACTTTCTTATGTTGTAAATTTACATACAATTTTACATACTTGGAATCAACGTGATACTGTGTTGTGAGTACTTATCTGATACATACATGAGTCGCTGTGTGGTACTTTCTTTACAACCATTTAATTCCGGTGTTGGAACCTACGGATAGGTATTGGTAGTACTATTAGGTTGACACCCCACCCATGCATGTTGGTATACTAGTTAGTACCAACGGTGGCCAGGAACGAGCCCTTGGGTGAATATATTCCCACAAGTTGCTGTGTGTACGTCATTAGGTTTGGTTGTAAAGCTCATGGTTATGTGATTTTGCCTACTTATAACTGTATGCACCGTATTCCACAACAATTACTATACAACATCAATTACTTATTTACTATTTAAACCTGCGAGCTCACCAACAATTTTGTTGACCATTTTGAGCATATCCTTTCAGGTGACAATGCTAATTGAAGATCTGGGTGTGCTGCCTTAGTGGGGACCCTAGGATGCATTTTTGAGACTAAACATACTTGACAAACATTCATTTTGAACCGTTGTTGTAGTCTATTAATCAATCTTCATACTTTTGATACTTGTTCCTGGGTTGTGGGAATTACATTACAATGATATTATTTTTGGTTATGTGAATCATTTACAAGTTTATGCTTATGGCTATGTTGTCGTGAATACTGACTAAACACGACACAAGTCACCATTTGTGTCGGGTGTCGTCATGACACGCCTTATCATCAATTACATACATTGCATCTCTATTGTTAACAATGTGTTATGATGATCCCGTCTCGTTTACATCCCCGTGTTTCCGCTCTCAGCGGGGGTGTGATAGAGAGCTTCCTAGGTAGGCTTGAAAACTAGAACTAAAAGCTGCAAATGCTGCTTTTTGTTCTTCAGAATCCAATATCACAGTGATTGGTTCTGACTGATTGTTTTGTTGCGACGACTTTGCTGTGGCTACAGTTGTATCTCTTTGTCAGCAGTTCTTCCTTTATCCTTTTGATTTTTACTTTGAGTTCATTTCTTTGAGGGTTTAGAAGCATAGAAACTGACTTCCTCTTCATCATCACTCAAAGCATAAGAGTTATCACTATGATTGTTTGAAATAAATACACTTCCAGCATTTCTTGTTTCTTTGAAGTGATAAGGTGAGACATGGGTTCTCACACTCTTGTTTCTTGATTTTTCATCCATTTCAAGAGCCTTTAATTTGGCAACCTGTGTGTCTAGACCAGTTGTCTTGAGATCTAAGGTGTTCTTGAACATGGACACAGTCTGCTTCCAACTTTCAGGCAAAGTATGGAGCATCTTCTTGTTTAGTTCCTCAGTAGTATATTTTAACTCCAAGATATTCATCTCAGTAACAAGTTGCATGAATCTGTGGAGTTGTTGAGGAATTGTTCCACCCTCAATATGATGAAAGGTTTCATATTGTGATCCGAGGGTGTCTTTTCTGATGCTTCTGATCGCATCACTCCCTTCACAGAGAGTATGAAGTATTTTCCACAAGGAATTTGCTGTTTTGTAGTTCCCACACCTGATTAATATCTCTTCAGGCAAAGCCATACTTAGCAAACTGTATGCTTTAATATCAACTTTGACCTTTTTGACATCATCGGGTGACAGATCTTTGGTGCTGATTGGTTGATTCTTATCATTATAATCCGGCTCAAGAGTGGGTGGAATATAAGGACCTTCAGTGATGGACTCCCACAAGTCAGAATCAGTGTAGTTCACATGATACCTGAACTTGATTTTCCAGGATTTAAAATCAGCTTTTGTTTCCAACTTTGGTGGTTGATATGATCCACCAAAAGTACTCATTTTAATTAAATATTATGAATTTAACACTGAAAGTTAAAGTAGACAAATCTGTCAAAGACTCAGATCTAGTATTCAATTGATGTGAATATAGATCTAAATCAATCAAGCAATGAGATAATGCTTGCTGAATGATAAGTCACTGAGTTAGTTGTTTAAAAGACAATTAAACAAATTTAATACTGATAGATCAATTGATCTAAATCAATGAGCACTTGGCTCTGATACCACCTGTGAATCCAAGGATCTCAATTCAAGAATAATCAGTATTAAAATAATGACAAGTTAATGAGCGCGGAATAATCATTAATTGCTGTTTAATTGTGTTAATTGTTAATTGAAGAACACAATCACAAAGACACAGTAAATACGAACACAATAATTGATTCAAATGTATTTCATTAATATTGAGTAATGATTACAAAAGAATAATTATAAAACTATGAACAATGATTTCTTCAATCGAATTGATGTTGTTGTTGATGTGACGGCGGCTAGGGTTGCACAATGATGTGATAGTCGACAGCCTTATATTGCTAAATTGTGTTCCCGAGATGTGAAACCTAGGAATCATATTTATAGACATCTTTGAGTCAGTTAAGGAAACACCAGATCTCTTGGGATTTAAAACTGACGTTGACTTGTTGACTTGTTGAATTTTGACAATTTCATACAAGTGTCTTCGTCTTCCGTAGGAAACTTGTCTTCCGCAGGAGTTTTTGTTCTTCCGCAGGAAACTTGTCTTCCGCAGGAGTTCTTGTTCGTCCATAGGAAACTTGTCTTCCGCAGGAGTTCTTGTTCTTCCGTAGGAAACTTGTAAGAATTATACTACGGATTAACAAAATTGTTCATCCGTAGATGTGTCTTACACTTTGCCAATTACAGGAATTCTCCAAGTATATTGTTTTGTCTGTCATCATACAAAAAGCAACACAGATTATATGGGTTAACCTATATACTCAATGCATATATATATATATATATATACTGATAATCAGTTACAATCATTTATTACAAGAATTGATTAAAGTTCTAAGCCTATACAAATTGATCTAGACCTATTTTCTCTAGACCTAATATATAATGTATTTCGTAATAATGTAATGTATGAAAGTATTAAAATATTAATTTCTTAAAAAAAATTCTTAACCTATTACACTAATGACTAACCGTAGATTACAAGATTTAAATAGAATGCATCTTACATTTCAAATGTGCTTTGGGGTAGGAAAAAAGGGAGAGTTACATATTTTTCTCTACAAACATCATCAATTACATATATACCTAACTTAAAATTTTAATTACATATATCCCTTGTAAAACTTAGTTAATTAGATATATACCCAAATTAAATGTTTAATTATATATATCCCCTTCTAAAACTTAGATAATTACATATATACCTAAACTAAAATTTTAATTACATATATCCGCTTAATTAATCATAAATATTACCTATTTATCCATTCAATTATTTTATTAAAGATAACTTATATAATTAGTATTTTACACTTATTTTTAATAAACTATAAATTTAAGTTTTTCCTTTTACTAGTTTTTCAAGTTTTAATTATTTACTAATTTTTCTATATAACGTTTTTATGTTCTTTTTCTTAACCCTTTGATGCTAATTTTTTCATGTTCATGTACGAGACACTTCCAGTCTCATTATGCAACATGATCCGAACACATAATTTTATGTTGTATAACGAGACTGGAAGTGTCTCATATATGTACCGAAAAATATTAGCATAAAACTATAAAAAAACAAAAATAACATAAAAACCTCTAGTATAGAAATATTAATAAATAATTAAAACTCAAAAAGCAAGTAAAGAAGGAAAAACATAACTTTATAGTTTAATAAAAATAAAAGTAAAATACTAATTATGTAAGTTATTTTTAATAAAAGTAATAACATGAGTAAATATGTATTATTTATGTTTAATAAAGCGTATATATATAATTAAACTTTTAGTTAGAGTATATATGTAATTTATGTGTTTTAGAAGTGGATATATGTAATTAAACTTTTCATTTGGGTATATATAAACAAACAAACAAACAAACATACACTGTAAATCCCACTCAAGAGTAGAGTCTGGGAGAGGTAGTTGGTGGCGAGTCTTTCCTCTATCTTAGGAGATAGAGAGACTGCTTTCGAAGAGACCCCCGACTCAATAACGAAATCAATAATAGTAGCAATCATAATATACGGCATACAGTACACAGGTACAGATAACATAAATGCTCAGAAAGTGTGTACAACATATAAACGGCAAGAAACGCGAAAAACGGCTGGTTGAAGAAAACAGGGGTCCCGCAAGAAGTCTACGTCTACCCTTCCTACCCACAGATCTCGCTAAAAGTCCTTAATTTTAATTCTACGTCTCCATGCACTCCTATCCTCGATCATATGCTCAGAGAGGTGCAAGTCTACCATATCACGCCTAATTATCTCGTCCCAAGCCAACCTAGGTCTACCTCTACTCCTCCTACCCTCTACGTTGATGTTCTCTACTGCTCTAACTAGTGCTACCATCAGCCTCCGCTTTACGTGCCCAAATCATCTTAATCTTCTCTCTCGTATTTTATCTGTGATACAAGCCACCTCTAGCCTTTGTCAAAACACGTCGTTTCTTATTCTATCCAATCTTGTGTGGCCACACATCCACCTCAGCATTCGCATTTCCGCGACCTCTATTTATCTCTGGTGCGATTTCTTTATGGCCCAACATTCTGTTTCGTATAACATCGTTAGACGTACTGTCACTCTGTATAATTTTCCCTTTAGTTTTGCTAGGAACCTCTTATCACATAGGATCCCTGATGCTGCTCTCCATTTGCACCATCCTGACTGCACACAGTGAGCTACATCGCTGTGTATCTCTCCGTCCTTCTGTACGTACGAGCCCAGGTATTTGAACCTAGACGTCTGTGGTACCGTCATACCCTGTATACTGATTTGGGTGTCCTCTTCATATTCACCACTGATTTGGGTATATATGTAATTAACTAAGTTTTGCAAGGGGATAAATGCAATTAAAGTTTTAAGTTGAGTATATATGTAATTAATGAATTTTATAAGATAACATATGTAATTCTGCCGAAAAAAATATATATATACTAATGGATGGTATCATCAATTTTGAACATAAAACGTTGACATATTCATTGACAAGAAGAATTTAATGAAGAATGATATGTGCACTTTAAAAATATTCCAATGAAAAAAACATTGATTGGTCCACGTAATTAATTTTAGAAAGCATTTTACAATAACAAAAGAAAATATTAAAACAGTATGTTGGTTTGTAACAATCTTATGAATAAAAAATAAGAGTGGTGTTGGGGACACCGCAACATTTTTTGAAAGAAACCAGAGCTAACCGTCATGGTTAGGCCAAAACATGAGGGTTTGAAACCTACACGTCACGGCTTGATCTAAACGTCAAGTCTTGCCCGACTCCTGACAAAAGGTTCATTGATAAAGAGGCATGGGTCTGAAACAAAAGGTCACGATTTGCTCTAATCGTGATGGTTAGGTACGATGTACATGATGTCGACAGAAAGTTCTATGAAACCCAGGTACCTACCACTTTGAACCGTCACGGTTAAGCCAAACCGTGAGCGTTTCTCGTCCAGATTTTCCTATAAACTGCATTTCATAGTTTTTTGCAACCAAACCATCACGAACCATCACGAAAAAAACTCCATCGTTCCAAAAACACATAATTCGAAAACAATGTCGGGTTCGGGAGATCATTATCAAAAGTCAAAGCTTCCAGATTTGAATGAGGAGCCACCTATTGAAGATCAAAACCAGGTTGAAGTAGTATCTATTTTATTATAAATGCTTAGTTGAAATACCTAACCATTACCTTTTTTAGGAATGTTATGTATACGGGAGTCACCATTCGTTGGGGGAGGAGGAAACCAACTCCTCAAACAGATTTGCTGAAGAGGAATACAACTCATTATTTGTAACGACGGGTTACGGTGAAGGGTACAGACATCCCCCTTACCATTCTTACGGACATGTCTCGAACACGTACCACTCACAAACAGAGCTGGATTACGTATATGCCCTGAACCCGTACCAGTCACAATCAGAGCGGGATAATGCCTCGTACCACTCACAAATAGTGCCGGATCACGGACATTATGGACATCCCCCATACCAGTCAGAATGAGAAGTTACGCATGTGTCGGATACTTTTAATGGGAATGACACAGATGAGCGTGACGGTTCGGTTCACCTCAAAGAAAACCATGGGGACACCACGGAGCATGATGGGAATGAGGATCAGATAAGAAAGGATACGGTTTCTTATAAAACTGATAAACTACGAAGAGTTTTCATTGTTTTGTATATATTATTTATTTATTTGTTTTATATATTGTTTTTTATGTCTGGCTATATAACTTTTTCAGCATTTTGATTCTTGTGAGGACTTGGAGAAGTGGGCTAAAATGAGAGGGTGCGAGAATGGGTGCGTCATTATGGTGGGTCGGTCATGAAAAAAGGATGTGGAACTCTTATGAAATCATAGTGGTGAACCTAAATTCATTGACACAAGCAGACGTACTGGGAGCATAAAGAAAGGATGCCACTTTAAACTCCTAGGGAAGTATGCAAGAAAGCATGGCAGCTGGATGTTGGAGGTGAGAAAGGAGACGCACAACCACGATCTTGTTGTGTACGAGGAGGGCCACACGCATCTTAGGAAGATGACCGCCGAAGAAATTGATCTTGTCGAGAAGTTACACAGGCAGCATGTGAGGCCACGACATATTCATTCACCTGTAAGGGAGCAGTTTTCGGAAAGCGCCTGTATTGTTCATGACATATACAATCTAACATCAAAGTTTAGGGCTGAGGGAAAAAAGGCATGACACTAATGCAGGAACTTGACAACCTGTTAGAATCTAAAGAGTTCGTGTATAAAGCACGGAAGAATTAAGCAACTAAGGCCGTGGAAGTTGTTTTCTTTTGTCATCCTGCCTCGTACAAAATGTGGCATGCATTCCCGTACGTTATGTTGATAGGCATAACTTACAAGACCAAAATGTACAACATTCCGTTTGTTCAGGTTATTGGCGTTACGACGACGTCGAAGTCGTTTTGTATTGCGGACGTATTTATATCGAGGGAATAACAGGACAACTTCACATGGGTCTTGGAGTGGATTAGAGATATGCTCGATAGGTGTGTTGAGCCCTGAGCTATTGTCACAGACAGGGACCTGGTCCTAATGAGCGCGTGTGACACAGTGTTCCCGAGTGCTACTAAAAACCTATGCAGGTGGCATGTTAGGGAGAATATCAAAAGAAGGTGGAACATCCTTTTCAAAGCCGACATGTGGAAAGATTTTCCATACTAGTGGAAGATCATGTGTTCGTCTCCCACAGAGGCATTGTACGATTACAACTGCATGAAGATGGAATAACATTAAATGAAGATGGTAGAAATGGTAAGAATCTTATAGTTATTTTTACTCTAATAATCTATTTGTTCATTTTATAAAATTTGTTATTTCTTTCAGAGGTGTGGGAATATATTTGTAATAATTGGTCGGTGCCGTACAAAGAGAAATTTGTTACTTGTTGGATGTACGACCGCCTCAACTTTGATGAAGATACAACTAATAGGGTTGAGGGGCAACACACCAACTTCAAGAGTTACCTCACATGGACCAATAATACGTTGCACACAATTGTCAGATATGTCTGTGACCTCGTGCGTGGCCAGGAGATTGAAATTTGTAAAACATTCGAGGTGTCCCGTGTGAAGATTATAAAAGACCATCGACTGCAGTGTTTTCAAAATTGCATTATAAGGTATCTATTTTTTGCATTAGCCTCCTAGAATTAGAGTTGACAAAAATAGAAATGATTCAGGAGTCAGGGGGTTCATGTGGACACTAGTTGTCCACATCCATGGGCTTGCCATATGCTTGTGGTTTGGAGGTTCCGGGAAGGTAATATATACTTGAAATATATTTTTTACCATTGTCACATGATGCATATTTTTTACTAATAATTTAAATCCAGGCATATGTATTCCACTCGATGCAGTAGATCCACACTGGAGGATGCTTGATTTCGAGTCGACGTACGTCTTGCTGTCTGAACCCGACTAAGATAAGAAATTTGATGACTTGAACAAAAGTTCATGTTGTCGCCCAATCCTCAAGTAAAACAAAGGTTTAAGAAACTGTACGACTCTTTGTTTTCAAGCAAGTCAAAACTTAAAGAGCCTGAGGTGCGTCATGACGAACATGGTCATCCAAATCGTAAGGAGCAACAAAGAAGAGCGGAATCCAATACATCACAGTATGAGGCTGCTAGACATAGCTCGTATACTTCCTCACAACAAACTATGCCTGACCCGACAAGGCATAACTCCTGTACCCCTAACTTTAAGATGCCCAACAACTGTCCTAATCGGGAAAAGGTTGGTTCAAATGTACCGGTTACGGGAGCTGACCTAGGGTTTGCTTTAATCTTGAAACCAAAGGACGTGACGAAACATATGAAGATTAAGGATTAGCTACCTAAATGGATTCACCAGTATGTTTTGAGTTTAAAATATGTGCAGCCTGATAGTAACTGTGGTTTTCGGGTGATCACGGTGGCTTTGGGGAAGGAGCAAAATTAATGAGAGTAGGTTAGGCAACAAATGTTATCGGAGATGGATAGAAACATGTGGTATTGGCGGAGCAATTTGAACCGCGAGTTGCCTAGTTACTATGATGCTATTCGTAATAGCTTAGATTGGTTTGACACGACTCAACCCGCGCCCGCTACCCATTGGCTGACTCTTTTAGCGCATGGACTTGTAATTATGAAAACGTTCACTTGTGTTGTCCATCTTATTTCTTCATTTGATAGCCACACATGGTTCCCGCTGAGAACAGGCCTAGAACCATTGTTTACCTATCCAGTTGTGACACTTGCTTATATTAATAAAGATCACTTTATTTGCATACAATTGGAAGGGGATTACCCAATGCCCAATGTGGGTTATCATTGGCTAAGATTTACATATAGAGAAGGACTAGAATGACACAATATTTACGTGGATCGTAGAAACAATTACGTCAGAATAATGGATCGTCTAAGAAGCACCAACCCCAAACCACTCCCCATAGTTAATATGTCAGGATAGGGTATGCATTAATGTATCTTTTTGTATCATTGTATTTATCACATATTACCCATGTTTGTTATAGTAAATTAGTTCTAATTATTATATTATCACTATTATTATTATTATTATTATTATTATTATTATTATTATTATTATTATTATTATTATTATTATTATTATTATAAAAATAGTAATTATACAAATAATACTAAACCAGAAAAAACCCGTGAGGGTGAGAACAAACCGTAATGATAATAATGATAATATTAATTATATCACAAGCCTGCCCACTTGCGAAGGCAAATAATAATTATAAATTATTTTATATGACTATATATAGAAATTTCTTTTATCTATAATGACAAATAATACTAAACAAAAACAAAAAAACCGTGAAGGTGAGACCAAACCGTAATGATCATAATGATAATAACAATGATAATACTAATTATATCACAAGCCTGCTCATCTACGAAGGCAAACAATAATTATAAGAGTTAATTACACAAATAGTCCCAGTGGTTTAGCGTAATTCCCAGGTTTGGGTACTAACCTTTTTCAGTAACAACTTTGGGTATTGTGCTCTTAATTTTGTAATGACTTTAGGTATTAAGACTAGCTTCTGTTAATTCTTTCGTTAAATTAAGGGTATTTTAGTATTTAACATCAAAGGGTACAAATTTACTGTTTAGAAAATTAAAGGGACCATTTTGTAATTACTTTAAAACAAAATATTTAAACCCAACCCACCCAACCCACCCATCTGTTCCACAATGAAGACATTCATCGACCTCCACCGCCGGCCTCCACCGCCGGCACCACCGCCGGCCATTGCCGGCCACTCGTTCGCCCCCTCTTAAACAACCACCACCAGATCGGACTTTTAACCTAGGATGGGGGGTTCAGTGGTGGATTCGGGGTGGGGGTGGTCCGTCGGAGTTCAGGAGGCTTTATATGTGTAGATCTCCGATCGGTGTTGCTGCTCGTCGGAGTTGTCTTGGTGGTGGTCGCTGGTGGCGACCATGGTGGCGTCGGTGGTGTTGGATCGGAGTTTTAACCTAGGTTGGGGGTTCAGTGGTGGATTGGGGGTGGGGCTGGTCCGTCAGAGTTCAGGGGGCTTCATAGGTGTAGATCTCTGATCGGTGTTGCTGCTCATCGGAGTTGTCTTGGTGGCGGTCGCTGGTGGTGACGGTGGTGTTAGATCAGAGTTGCAGTGAAGGCGACGACATAAGGGGCTGTTTGTGGTGGTTCTAGTGGTGTTTAGCGGTGGCGGTGGTGGGTAGATTGTGTCGTTGGTCGGAGAAAGATGTTGGCCGGAGGAGGTAGTGGTGGTGATGTAAATATGACGGGGAAGGTGGTGTTGGATCAGAGTTTTAATAACTTTAAGTAAATGACACAACTAGTCCCTGTACTTTATTTTTCGTTTTTATTTTTCTAAAGGGTATAATAGTCTTTTTACTTAAACTTAACACTAAATTTAACGAAAGTTAGTGTTAGACCCCAAAATGGTTACAAATTTGAAAATACAATACCCAAACCTGTTACTAAAAAATGTTAGTACCCAAATCTGGGAATTGCGCTAAACCACAGGGACTATTTGTGTAATTAACTCTAATTATAAATTATTTTATGTGACTATATATAGAAATTCTGTTTAACTATAATGACACATAATACTAAACCAAACAAAAAAAATGGGCAAACCATGACAGTGTGAGCAAACCGTTACGTTTAGGGTTTCTGACATTTGGTCAAACCGTGACGGTTGTAATATTTCTTTGTATAAAACATTTTAATTTAATTTTATTTCAGCGAACCACTCCTGCCCTGACCGGTTAAGATGGTAGCGGAATACATGAGTGGTGTAGGCTCGAAACCTACTACCACCGGTTCACAGTTGTTTTTTCCTACAAAATATAACTTAGAAAATTTCTTTTTTTAGGTAAAAAATATCATAAAAGGTCACGCTTTGGCCAAACCGTAACTCTTTGAGATAGTTTCTAGCTTAAAAAAGTTTCTAAGTAAAATTTTTTAGCTAAAAAACACCCTTGAACCGGTGGTAGTGAGTTTCGAGCCCACGCCACCCCCGTATTCCCCTACCGCCTTAACTAGTCAGCGTAAGAGTGGTTCGCTGAAATTGAAGGAAATTAAACATTTGTATACAAGGTTAGCAGCACACCGTCACGGTTTGGTCTAACCGTGACCTTTTGCTTCAAGGGTGGCGTGTTTGAACAAAACCGTGACACTTTGTTGACTAAAGCCATGATGCTTTGGTCTAGACCTCACGTTATTCCACATAAATGTCACGCTTATGCCTAACCATGACGTTTCAGGGCTGCCCTAAACCATATCTTAACCGATTACAATCATCTAGATATACCAAAACGGATATACTTTTCATGAACATACATACACATCAACATATATACACATTAAGAAGGAAAAATCTTCATAGACGTACGTACAAACATGCGTACACGTAAAAACCATGACGTTTAAAAGCTAACCTACATCATCTCTAAATTGATTATGATCATACTTATATATATCGGAACGAGTATATTCTTGGTGAAATACACACACATCAACATATATACACATCAATAATTATAATAATATATAATAATAATAATAATAATAATAGTAATAATAATAATAATAATATAATCTAATAAAAATAAAAAAATTAAATACTAAAAATAATAAAAGTCTAATTATATAATAATAATAATAATGCTAAAAAAATAATAATAATAATAATAATAATATAGTCTAATAAAAATAAATATATTAAATACTAAAATTAATAAAAGTATAATTATATAATAATAATAATAATAATAATAATAATAATAATAATGATAAATAATAATAATAATAATAATATACTCTAATAAAAATAAAAATATTAAATACTAAAATAATAAAAGTCTAATTATACAATAATAATAGGAATGATAAACAATAATAATAATAATAATAATAATAATAATAATAATAATAATAATAATAATAATAATAATAATAATAATAATAATAATAATAATAATAATAATAATAATAATAATAATAATGGATCAAGAAGAAGGCTGGTGCAACCAAAACCAACTCACTTAGACAATTTTTTAGTACTACATATAAAGGCTTCTGAAGCTTAGCATGAAACTTCCAAAGGTTGTAAAGTACTTCCGAAGACAAAGTGAAATATCAACTTCCGAAGGCAAAGCTTTACTTCCGAAGACAAAGACATAAAGTCTTAAGAGAAGAAATTAGAAGACTGCTTCCGAAGTATGAATTTCATCAAGCCTCGGAAGAAGCAGTCTCTTCCAAAGCATAAGTGGCCTCGGAAGAACTTGTTCTTCCGAAGCCAACTTATCCTTCGGAAGATGCTACAATGAACCAGTGGACATAAGTATGGTCCTTCTGACACTCTGCTGCAGACCTCTGATATACTGCATGGCGTTTTCTCAAAAGCCATGTAGTTGACCATACTTTACTCCACTGTTCACCTTTATTAGGTAGTACAATTACCAACTTAAGTTAGTAACAAAAGGTAAGTCATGGACATGTCATGACTACCATATCTTAGACAATACTTTATCTAAGATATCTTAACTCTAGCATTGTAGTATATGCTTTAGTCATAGGCTTCCAGCTGGTATCAAAGTATATCCGACTGTAGATAGTAGTATATATAGTTTCTCATTGTAACTCATAAGTATGCTTGTAGAGAGTCTTGTAACACTTTGAGTTGAGAAGTAATATATACAAGTATCTTGAATATTATATCTTTGTGCTTTTCTGTTACTTAGTATATTATTATCAGCTCTTAGATAAGACTCTGCTTAATCTGACCCAAGTGTGGCATTTATGAGTTGAGAGAAAACCAAGTTCTAAGTGACAAAAACGATCCTGCAATTGGTATCAGAGCACCAGGCTCTTGACTGTGAGATCTTACCATCCAAATCAACCTGTTTTTCACTCCTCACTACAACACACTCAATATGGCCCTCAACAAGTCCGAAGTTGAAATGGGGACGATGACCAAAGCACCTGTCATCACCCCTGAAAGCTTCAGATCATGGAGCAGACGCATGGAAGGATTCGTCAGGTATCAAGACAGCAAAATGTGGCAATCCGTTGTCAATGGCCCGTACAAACCCAAGGTGGCTTCATCTGGTGGAAACGGGGCCATGATAGAAAAGGCAATTGAAGATTACTTTGATGAGGACCGAAAGAAGATGGACACTGACAGCAATGCTATGACTATTCTCATGACTGCAATACCAAACTCCATTATGGTGGGGTTTGAGCATTGCAAGTCAGCCAAAGAATTATTTGATGCACTTGCTCAAATGTACTCTAGTTCAAATGACTCCAAGAAGGACTCACTGAAGCAGTAGTTTAAGAACTTCACCTATATTGCTGGAGAAACTCTCAGTCAGCAATACTTCAGGTACATGGATCTCATTTCTTCCCTTCAGTCTGTGGGAATCACTCTTGAACTTAGAGACCTTACAAGAAAGTTCATGAGTGCTCTTCCTAATGAATGGACAATGCTTTGATGGTTGCTGAAGGCTCAGGACCCACACAACCTCAACAGTTCCTGACTCACACTCAACAGCGATCCTGCTCATCTGGACCATACATAACATTTCCTGAGACTCCAAGGTCTTAACCAGCATAGCAGAGTTCCTTTCAGAACAGTTGTGCCTTTATCTCAGGAAGTGGACATTCAAGTGATTTTCAGTATTGCTTTGATGATCTGGAATGCTTTAGTCCAGATGATGTAGAGTAT
The DNA here is from genome assembly GCA_024085815.1 of Flaveria linearis. Lineage (NCBI taxonomy): Eukaryota > Viridiplantae > Streptophyta > Magnoliopsida > Asterales > Asteraceae > Flaveria > Flaveria linearis. The sequence goes on along the minus strand of CM044008.1, from coordinate 45,859,727 downwards.
GTGGACATAGTCCAACAGATGGCACTTTTAACCTACAGAGCAAAGAAGTTCTTCAAGAGAACTGGAAGGCAGTTTCCCCAGAACCCAACTAACAGTAAGTTTGGGTTTGATAAAACCAAGGCCAAATGCTACAACTGTAATCAACTTGGTCATTTTGCAAGGGAATGCAAGGCTCCCAAGACAAATTTAGGAACCCCACAGGCCTCCACACATCCCTCTATCTGAAAGCAAACTGGAAAGTCAACTGAAACAGCTGCAATGGCTCAAGAAGCTGACTGGAGCTTTATGGTGCAAGATGTGACTCCCGCTTAAGCTCTCATTGCAGGAACAAATGACATTGAGGTATATGAACATCTCTGTACTCCTGCATGTATTGCCAAAGTTAAATTGTATCAGGACTACAATATGGAGATTAAATCTGATATTGAGTCTTTAAATGTTTTAAAAACTGATTTTAAAAGGGCTGAATCTGACTATCAATGAAAAATTGAGGAGTTGGAGAAAATTGTCCTTATTAAAACATGAACATTCAAACTATAAGACTCAAATAAAAGAATTGATAACCAAATTGTCTGAGGCTCAAGCTCAGCTTGTCACTGCTGAGGCTCAGGTCAGGAAGTATGCTATTTCTGAGCAAAACTTCCAAGCTGTTCTTGCATCATCCTCCCATTCTAAACTCTGTTATCAGAACAAAGGAGGGTTGGGAACTAATGAAATTGCCCCACCACATTCCTATGAGTCTATTAGACAACTTAGATGTGGTACTGAGGAGCAAGAGGTTCCAACTGCTGACCCTTCCTCATTAGAATTGAAGGATGAAGCAACAATAGTGGCCACCACAGGGGAGAAACAGGAAGATATACTCATCTTCTCCTGTAAAAACCAAATCCTAACCACTAAGGCCAGAAGAAGTAGATTTAAAGCTGCAAAAAGAACTGCTAAGAAAGTGGCTGAGTCCAAGCTGAAGATTGACCCAAAGCAAAAAGATGTATTCATCTCAGCTGGATTTCAAGTGTTAGGTACTTCTGATTCAGGAAAAAAGTGTAATACCAGCACTCCTGTTCTGACAAAGGATCAGAAGTTGAAAGGAAAAGTTGCTAAAGCAGAAAAGAAGCACATGAAACAACAACTCTTACATTCCTTAAAGACTAACATTGCGTGCATAATGTGTGGACCGCAAAACCACATGGCAAAAGATTGTTACTACAATCCTGCAAGCACGCATTATGCAAATAATGCTAGAAAAGAAGGAGTCAGGGAAGGTTTCACATTTGGACCTTTTTAAACGGCACAAGTGATGAGGAAGGGAAAGCTAGTTTCGGAAGAAAAGTTGCTTTCGGAAGAAAATCCTTCTTCCGAAAGGAAAATGGCTTCGGAAGCAAAAGCTACTAAGGTTCAGAAGAACAAGAAATTCCTCAAGAAACCATCCCAGAAGAAGACTGCTTCAGAAGAAAAGGTGGTGAAGGCTTCTTTCGAAAAGAAAGAAGCTTCGGAAGAAGACCATGCTGCAAAAGCTTCAACAAGCTCACCCACCAAGATTAACTAAAGGGTGGACTGGAAGATCAAGGAAGATGCTGCAGCCCAAACCTCTTGTTCCAAGACCCCTATTGAACCACAATGCATATCTTTTGGTTCAATTATGTCATTAACATTGGAAGAACCCAAGACAGCAAGGCTTGGGCTTCCAAACAAAACTAACAATATCATCTTATGTGCAGGGACATCCATATGACAAGAACAACAATGTCTGGATTGTTTGCAGTGGATGCTCCAGGCATATGACAGGGAACAAATCTCTCCTTCAACAGTTCCAGAACTATGATGGAGGACCTGTCCAATTTGGAGGTGAGGCCGGAGGATATATTTCTGGCAGAGGGAATATATCCAATGGTAAAGTAAAAGTTGACAAAGTTCACTTTGTCAAACAGCTTGAACACAATCTGTTAAGTGTTTCTCAATTCTGTGATCAAAAGCATCAAATGCTTTTCACAGAACATGAGTGCATTATCCTCAAACCAGGGATGACAATTCCTCCTGAATTGGTGCTTCTTAGATCTCCCAGGAAAGGGGATATGTACAAGCTAGATATGAACAATGCTTCTCCTATGGGTGAAGTATCATGTTTTCTTTCCAAAGTTGATAGTGATGAATCAACACTATGGCATAAATGTATGTGTCATGTAAATTTTAAGACAATGAATAAATTAGCTAAAAATAAGTTGGTACATGGTTTGCCTAAAAAGGAGTTTTTCTGCAAAGATAACTGTGTTGCTTGCTTGAAAGGGAAACAACACAGAACATCTCACATATCCAAATGTGTTAACTCTATCACTACTCCGTTACACTTATTGCACATGGATCTTTTTGGTCCCATAAGTATAATGAGCATTGGAAGGAAATCATACTGCCTTGTGATAGTTGATGATTTTACAAGATTCACATGGGTATTCTTTTTAAGAACTAAAGATGAAACTGCTGAAACTTTAAAATTCTTTATTCTTAAAATAGAAAACCAAATTGATCATAAGGTTAAAATTATTAGAAGTGATCAAGCGACTGAGTTTAAGAACTTCATTTTTGACTCATTTGTAACTCAAAAGGGATTACCAGACAATATAGTGCTCCCAGAACTCCTCAACAAAACGGTGTTGTTGAGAGGAGAAACAGGACACTTTTTGAGGCTACTCGAACCATGTTAGCTGATTCAAAACTTTCTCTAACATTCTGGGCAGAGGCAGTCAGCACTGCATGCTATGTGCAGAGAACAAATTTCTTGTAGTTAAGCCCCATGGAAAAACCCCTTATGAGTTATGGAACAAAAGGCCACCGTTCATTGGTTTTCTAAGGTCCTTTAGCTGCAGGTGTACCATACTTAACATAAAAGACAATTTGGCAAAGTTTGCTGAAAAGTCAGATGATTCCATCTTTGTTGGATACTCTTCTAGCTCTAAGGCTTATAGAGTATACAACATTAAGAATCAACAATTTGAGGAATCGTCAAATATAGTTGTTAATGAGCACACTCCTTGTGTTAGGGGGAATGGACCTGATCATATTTTTGATTTAGAATTGTTTCCAAACTATTCTAAACCATCTTGTCAGAATATTTCAGCTGGAACAGGTACTCAAAGCATTTCTGAAGATAATCATCTTTTTGAGTTACCAAGACCTCTTCCAAGTTCTCCAAGATTCACAATAAATCAAGCTCCCACTATTGATAGAACTGAAAGTATAACCATCTTAAGAAATAGTGGAGCCTCAATCATGGACTCACCTGTTGACCCTTTAATTTCATCAGGAGCCACTATACAACACCAGGCTGAAGGAAGCAGCATTATGAAGGAACAGGAAACTATTAATACTGCCTCACAGCCAACAATTGATGATGTTTCTCATTCATTCAATCAGTCCTCATTGAATTACTTTGAGACAGTAGCTGGTCAAAGTGCTCCATTCCCTAAGCAGAATATGTCCAATCTGGACTTATCTCTGCAACTGGAAGTGATCCGCCGACTAAGGATTCATAACACTCATCCAGCTGAGAACATCATAGGGGATGTCTCTGAAGGTGTGAGAACAAGAGGGCAAACTCATCATGGGAATGTCTGCTTGTACTCATGCTTTTTATCCCAGATGGAACCTAAGAAGGTGGAAGATGCCTTGAAAGATAGTAGTTGGGTTGAATCGATGCAGGAGGAGCTGCTTCAATTCAGAAGACAAAAGGTCTGGAATTTATGCCTACTACCATCTGGTCAAGTACCCATACGCACTAAATGGGTTTTCAGAAACAAGAAAGATGATAGAGGCTTGATCATCAAGAACAAAGCAAGATTAGTGGTTCAAGGATACACCCAAGAGGAAGGAATCAATTATACTAATATCTTTGCACCAGTTGCAAGACTTCAGGCCGTTAGGATCTTCCTTGCCTATGCTGCATCCAAGAACTTTACTGTCTACCAACTTGATGTCAAGTGTGCCTTTCTATATGGGGATATAGATATGGAAGTCTACGTATGCCAACCTCCAAGATTTGAAGACCCACAACATCCCAACCATGTTTGCAAACTAGATAAAGCTTTATACGGGTTACACCAAGCACCTAGGTTGTGGTATGAGACTCTGTCTCAATTTCTTCTGAAGAATGGCTACACCAGAGGTACCATTGACAAGACTCTCTTTATCAGAAAGTCTGGAAAGGATATTTTTCTTGTTCAAGTCTATGTTGATGACATCATATTTGGTTCTTCGAATGACCAAATGTGCAAAGACTTTGAAAGCATTATGAAGAAGAAGTTTAAAATGAGTTCCATGGGAAGAATGGATTTTTTCCTTGGAATTCAGGTGAAGCAATTGAAGGAAGGATTCTTCATCAATCAATCCAAGTATGTCAATGACATCTTAGAGAGATTTGAGATGAAGGACTGTAAACCAGTCAAGACACCCATACCGAGAAACCATAATCTTTGTCCTGACCTTGAGGGGAGGATACTGATCAACATCAATATAGAGCAATTATTGGTTCTCTGATGTGTCTTACTACTAGTATACCTGATATCATGTTTGCTACATGCATTTGTGCAAGATATCAGGCTGCTCCAAAGGTGTCCCACCTAGCTGCTGCAAAGAGAATCCTTAGATGCCTTAAAGGAGCACCTAAACTAGGTCTCTGGTATCCAAGAAATAGTGATTTCAATCTCTATGGATACTCTGATAGTGACTATGGTGGCTGCAATATTGACAAGAAATCAACATCAGGTGGATGTCAATTTCTTTGTGGAAGGATCATTTCATGGCAATGCAAGAAACAATCATGTGTATCTACATCAACTGTTGAAGCTGAATACATTGCTGCTGCTAGCTGCTATGCTCAGCTGCTGTGGATTCAGAACCAGATGTTGGACTATGGATTCAACTTTATGGGTACTCCTATCCATATTGACAACAATAGTGCTATCTCCATCACCAAAAATCCAGTGAAGCACTCCAAGACAAAGCATATTGATATCAGGTATTGTTTCATTAGAGATATTCATGAGAAGAATCTGATTAAACTAATCAAAGTTGATTCAAATGAACAATACGCTGATTTGTTCACCAAAGCTTTTGATGAACAAAGTTTTAAATATCTCATATCAGCTATTGGGATGATAAACATTGATTAAACTACCTCTCTTGAAAACCTTTCTAATATGTAATGTCTTATGTCAATACTATTTAAGCCCTGTTACAAAAGATCTCTTTGAAAAGTTATAAGTGTAAATTTCTTCCGAAGAGAAAATAACTCTCGGAAGATATTCTTCAATATCTTTCGAAGCCAATTCCTCCATGGAAATTTTCTTATCAGAAGAGGTTTTAGCCTTGGAGGAAACGATTGGTTTAATATAACATGTACTTTCGAAATGTATAAACTCCCCTCGGAAACAATGTCTAGCTTCGGAAGAAAGAAAAGACAAATTACCTTTGGAAATGTTTTACACTCGGAAAGAGAGATTTTACTGTGTAACGGATATGTTTTTGGGCCCCACTCTGTAAAAGGTAAAGATTTTGTTAATGATGTCGGATTATTTAAATAAAATTTAACCCTTACCGCCACTGTCATTTCATAACCTCACCATATCCTACCCCCATTACCGCCCTTACCACCATTCCTCTCCCATTTAAACAATCCAGACTATTCAACTTCATCTTATCTTACCAAGTTACTGCCCTAAACGTCTCCTTCACTTCCAATTCACCTAGGTTCAAACTTACCTTCTTTCACCTTTCATAATGGCACTAAACCCTCAGCACAACCAAGTCATATTACTTGATTCTTCAAGAGATGCTAACTTCTCTGAAATCATCTCCTTTCTCACTGAATCACCTTACTACACAGCCCTTACTGTTAACCCCACTGTTTACTCCAACCAAACGGCCGAATTTTGGGGAAATGGTCGAACCAAAACCATAAATGGGATTCACGTACTAAGGACTAGCATTTGTGGACAAGAGTTGATCCTTACTGAACAACTAATCAGGGAGCATCTAGAGCTTCATGATGAAGGAGCTCCTACTAATTCCTCAAGGAAGACTTAGACAACACTTATATTCTAATAGGATATGGTGGAGACTTAAGCAGGTCGACAGTATACAAGTTCAACTTCTCCTACAACTTGAAGTTTCTCCTGCATATTATTCTCCACTGTCTGTCAAACAAGTCTGGGGGATGGGATCAAATTCCCTATGAACTAGGATGCTTAGTTTATGGATTGGTGAGAGGCCTGCACTTCAACTACTCAAGATTTGTGCTGACTAATCTAATTAGGAATCTTCAAAGGGAAACATTCTTCATGTATCCTAGATTCCTTCAGCACTTCATCAACTGTGAGTTGGATCAGAGTCAGCTTGTCTGTGCAGCTGCTCTGACTGTCCCTCACATGAGGCCTACCATCTTCAAGACTCTGAAGAAGGTGTCCACCAACTTCACTGGAAGATACACTACTCTGCTTCCAGGTATGATTGAGCGCATAGCTCCTGGTGACATCCCTGTTAACCCCACAGGTGATGTGCTCACACCAGCAACCTCCACCATAATGCCAACTCTGCCCTCTCCACCTATCACGATCACATATCAATAACGCCCCAAACGAACCCTTGTTCAATCTACTCTGATTGAACAAGCTCCTCCTATTCAATCCAAAAAGACTAAAGTGGAACAATGGGCTCCCACTCAGTCTGAGGTCACACCATCCTTCTCTTTTGACCTCAATTTGGGTTTTGAGTTTTCTTAGTCTCAAACCCAGGAGCCCGATACCCAAACCTTCAGCCCTCAGAATGAGTATTTACACTCTTCTGAGCAGCCAATTAGGGACAGCCCCACCAAAGGCTCAATGCCTGTAGACATTGATCAAGGTCCCGGGTCAGTAGGTTTAACTTCCCTATCCTTTACTGATCTACTACTCAAAACTGATGAAGAGATAACATCTCTCCATAGCAATGAAGTTGATCTCCAACACCCTCTCCAAGATCAACAGAGCCCAGATAAATCCCTTATCTCTAGCCCTCATCAGCAGCCTATAACTGAGGTGAGTCCCACTAATGTGGAGGGGACTCATGCAGATTCAGCTGCCACTACAGAAGATGCCTCAATGGACCTTATGGACATTGTTAACTTATCCGCGACTGAATCTGCGGCAACCGAGCCTTTTGATGACTCTGAAAGGGAAATCATTGGGTACGGGAAACCAGGGCGCCAAGAAACCACATCTGGTGGTGAGGCTGAACATACTAGGTATGTTGTCTCATCTCCCCTGAAGATGAGGGAAGTCTGCAACTTACACTTCAGTACTTGATCTCTAAGATCTCAAACCTAGAAACTAAGGTTAGGATCTTAGAGAACAGGTCTGCCACTCAGCAACTTGTGATTGACAATGTCAAGGCTAAACTAGCTGAGAGACAGACAGAGAGGTCTGTTAGGCATGTACCCATTCAAGTCTCATTGACTTCTTCCTCCAGTTCATCTAGCTCTCAAGATGATGCTACCAAAAAGGGGGAGGATGTTCAGAGACAAACACATGAGGAACCACAGATCCAATCTTCAACTTCTTCTATCATCACTATGTCTGAGTCATCTCAAGCTATCCTTCAGATTGACTCAAAGATGCTTAGTGATCTCTACAGACTTTTCACCAGTTTTGTATTGAGATCCTTTTTGATCAGCCAAGCCCCGATACTACACTGATTTACTTTGGAGCTGAAGAGCTTCAAAGGCTTACTGCACCTTTTACCACTATGGAGGAAGTTGGTCAACCTAAGGTCCACATGGAACCTAAGATTCATTTCGAAGGGGAAATGGGGACTGATGGCCCAGCAACTGAAGCAGTTGGGATAGAATTTGCATCTCCTTCTTCTTCCAAAGCTGAAGTTAAAGCTTCGGAAGAACAAGTTGAAACTTCCGAAGCTGAATTTAAAGCCTCGGAAGAACAAACTGAATCTTCCGAAGTTGAAATGGAAGCTGCGGAAGGACTGTTCAAGATGTCCGAGGAACTGATCAGCACAGATGTAATCTTTGAAATGGCATCTGAGCTGAACAGCGAGGACCTTCTGGATCTACCTCCATCCCAGACACCCTCTCTACGTTTCTCATAATCAGAATCCACTGTCCAAGAACCACCGCAGTCAAGCTCTTCAAAAGATAAAGGGAAAAGAAAGATGACTGCGGAAGAGCTTCAGGAAGAGGAGAGGATTGAGAAACTAAAGAAGAAAGGAAGATATCCAACTGAAAAGTTGTTAGCTGCTAGCACAAAAGTAGCTGCAACCAATCAGGAGGATATCAACAACAAAAAGAGAGAAGAAATCATTAGCAAACTCATCAACTTGGGAGTTGCCAATGAAGAAACACTCCTGCTACCACTAGAGGAGTTGGTGAATCTAGAAAAGGGAACCCAGCTAAAGCTTGAAGAAGAAGCCAGGTTGGCCTTAGAGAGAGAAAATGAAGAACAGAGAAAAGTTGACCTGCAGCTAAGCAAAGACAGGGTAAAATTCCTACTTTCCAGAGGCTTTAATCTTCAAGAACTCTCTCCACACAATGATGAGACGATTCTCTGGCTATACAACAAAGAAAAGGATCAAATGGAGAAAGAAAGAAGAAAGGCGGCCAGAGAAAAGGCAAAGGAGAAGAAGAAGAAGGAGGAAGAAGCAAGGGTCACTGCAACCAGGAAGCTAACTGAAAAGGCCTGGATGAAAGACTATCTCTGGGCCCATGGCTTCTCTGGAAGGCAGGTGGGTCCCATGTCAGAAAAAACACTCCAACGGATCGTCAGTGAAATCAAAGCTGACATCCGTATGGGAAAGAGAAAAGAGATGTATAGAAGGGGAAAGGGAATGACCTTCACAGCAACCTCTCAACCTGAACCCTCACCCTCACCTTTCACCATCAAAACCGAACCTTTCACCCCTGAACCTACATCTTTACCCACACCCACTTCATCACCCCAGCCACCTAAACTTCCTATCCTTTAACCCAAAACACTTCCCAGAACCTCTAAACCACAACCTACCCAACAACCATCCAAACCATCCCGTCAGCCTTCTCAACCTCTCTCTCTTGAGGAATTCAAGGCAATCAAGACCAAGCTCATAAACTGCACAACCTTGAGCGAGATCTCATGTGAAGAGGACTCTGTCAACATCACCTATGTTGATGGATCTTCATGTTCCTTCACAAGAAATCAATTCCTTGATTTGCCTAGGGGAATATTGGACCAGGCTGCAAGACTTCTAGCCATCAACTCGGATTCATTAAATGAAGAAGAGAAGAAACTTAGAAGAAAACTGGTGACTTTGCTGGATACAAGGAAAGAGGACAAGATTCCAAGTCAGTCTCTTATGCCTAGAAAGAAAATAATCCAGTGGAGGTTCAATGAAGCTTCTCACAACTTTCTTATAGAAAGGGAAAGTGGCGAAGTCAACAGACTTAATGCAACCTCTCTGCTACACTCTAGCAGATTTGATATTGCTGAGTTAGCAGAGAAGCCATTTTCCAACCCCTCCAACTCTGAAGCTGCTGCAATTATCAGAAATCATATTAGCAGTCTTCATCTAGCCGAGCTAACTGCAAAAGCCAAGATTGAAGAAGAGTTGAAGTTGAGAAGAAAGGAAGACAGGGAAAGATCTTCCACCAAGGGCACTGCCTTTCTACAGATGATGGAGGGTCCAGACTTGGAACCTATAGTTAGATGGGAATATGATTACAATTCCTATCAACTAACTCTTTTCAGAGGGCAACAAGAGAGGGTACATATCATCCAAGGTAACAGAGTTGATTTTCTGTCTACCAAGGACTTGTATAAACTTCTCAGCACCACTTCTGGGAAGAACAAAGAAACTGATAAATATCTTCTTTCTCTGGTGCTGAAAGTTTTGAGAAACTGAAATAAGTGAAGTTGTGGTAGCATCATGTGACGCCCTAAACCCGGAAGGATACCGGAGGCGCGCCACATAGTAGGATTAATATCTTAAACACAAATCAGAGCTTTCAAGTTACAGCGGAAGACTGAACATAATTACACATTAACTCAACCTACAAAATGTTTTACATATGATAGTATTTAATTATACAACCCCTTTTATTTTTTTTACATCATTAACAAGACCCACATCCTATGCCAACAATTGCCATGGGATAGCATCCTTGTCCGACTCAAGCTTGTTTTCCTCTATTACTAGAGGATCCTTCCTAACCTAGCACACATACAACACACTCAAAATATCAGATAAACTAGTGAGTTCTAAATTTTCATTAAGACATTAACAACATCATACCACATGTAAAATCATGTTTATATTGGCAATAATATAAAAATCAACTTTACTTTGTCCCACCGGACTCGTTCCACTGGACGTCAGTTTCCCACAAGAAACTGTAACTATTATCTCTCATCCAACAGGATGCCAATTTAATCATGTAGGGCCGTCACCACAAGATGTTCACAAAGCTCAGTGATCGTCATCACTCTTTTCACTGTACAGTCTACACCCAGGCATCTTACCCTAACTGGCCTATTGAGATTTACATCACATCAAAATAATTTCTTTATTCTTTGCTAATATTATCACATCAATTACACACACACCACATATTCTTTCTTTTAGCACCAGTTTCATTATATTTTCATTTCTTTTAAAACCCTATCTAACCTATTGGAATCATTACCAAACACGTAATGATTAGCAATATTTACATAACCATTCATTATCCCCAACTTTGCCCTAACAACCTCACAAGCTGTTAGTAATGTATAAACATCATTATCACAATTCTTGTGCTAAAACATTCAAATCATTTATCATCATATGTATGCTAGCCCGAATGTTAAAACCAAAATTTGAAAAGGGCTTAGAACTCACCTTATTAAATTTCTCATGAAAATTAAACAATCCACGTACATGAGGTAAGTAGTCCTTCTTCTTACAGGATATATCTAAGGCGATCAACCTCGATTCAGTAAACTGCTTTCAAACAAAACTCCTATGCGAATGAACCTCTCATTCGCACGAATGTGCCATACGAATGAACACATTCGTACGACAGAGCTAACCAGTCGGGTCAACCATACGAATGAGGCCTTATGCGACTAAACCATGCGACTGAACCTTTGGTCGTACGACTAACCACACATTTGCACGACTGAGTCTTCATTCATACACAGTGACCACTCGGCTTCATTCGGCTTCTAACCCAGGCGACTGAGTTCTCAGTCGCACGACTGAACCTTCATTCGCACTCACTCGTCCGACTGAACCTTCATTCGCACGACTGAATCATGCGACTGAGCCCATTCGCCTGAAACGGATCAGCAGCTGTGTTCTTAACGTTTTTGATCCGGAATTATCCAAAAAACTCGAGTTTTAATTATCCAAATCATGTCATATTCAAAACAGAACATGTACACATAGTTTACAATAGTTTCAGATCATTATTTTATCAAAACTTCACTAAAAATCGGATCCGAATTTTCCGGTTTTAAACTTAGAAGAGAACAAGATCAAATCGATAATTTAAACGTGTTATTGGATCAAATTCAATCATATACACAACTTATAATATACCATGATTGATCCGTGACATTCAGAACTTACCGAAACAGAGCAGAATTGCCGATTTGATCATACGTTCGACGACGATGAAAACGGTAGTTTGGTTTCGAGATGAACATGAAATGAAGATGATGCAGATGAAAATCTGCTTTTGTGCTCTCTTCACCGCCTTTCTATTTTCACACACATATTATTTTCATATTTTATTATTATTATTATTATAATTATTATTAACCACCTCGCTCACGATTAATTTATAAATATGGTACCAAGTACTGATATAACATAAACTTCAACTCAATTAATAAAAATAAACCATAATATGATTACAAGTCCGGATTAAAACCGGATGTTACAACTCTCTCCCCCTTAAATAGGTTTCGTCCCCGAAACCAACTATTCAAACAATTGGGGATAATCTCTCTCATCTCATCTTCTGATTCCCATGTGAAATCAGATCCCTTTCTATTTGACCACTGTACTTTAACTAACCCAATAGTTTTATTTCTCAATCTTTTCACTTTTCTATCTACTATAGCAGTAGATTTCTCAACATAATTCAACTTATCATCCACCTCTATATCATCTAAAGGTACGTAGGTAATTTCATCAGCTAAACATTTACGCAACTGTGATACATGAAAGGTTGGGTGGATCCCTTGCAATTGATCGGGTAACTCCAGTTTATAGGCTACCTCTCCAATTCGTTCTATAATTTTAAACGGCCCTATAAAAAGAGGACTTAACTTTCCTTTCTTTCTGAATCTAATAATTCCCTTCCAAGGAGATACTTTCAACATAACTCTATCTGATACTTCAAACTCTATATGCCTCCGCCTTCTATCTTTATAAGACTTTTGCCGATCCTGAGCCGCTTTAAACCGAGCTTTGATCTGATCTAGTTTTTCATTTGTAGCCTGTACAATTCCCAAACTGCCCAACTCTTTCTACCCAATTTCTCCCCAACATATAGGACTCCTGCACATTCTACCATATAACATCTCATAAGGAGCTCTCTCAATTGTAGAATGATAACTGTTATTGTAGGAGAATTCTACTAATGGCAAATGACTATCCCAGCTGCCACCAAAATCTATAACACAAGCCCGTAACATATCCTCAACTGTTTGGATAGTTCTTTCAGTTAACCCATCAGTTTCTGGATGAAAAGATGTGCTGTGTAATAAATGAGTACCCATATCTTCATGATATTTACTCCAAAATCTTGAAGTAAAACGTGTATCTCTATCTGACACAATTGATAATGGTACTCCATGACGAGCAACAATTTCTCGAATAAATAGTTCTGCTAACTTCTCAGAGTTATATGTTTCCTTGATTGGTAAGAAATGCCCGCTACGTGTCAATCTATCCACTATAACCCAAATGGTATCATAACCTTTAGTTGTACGCAAAAGCTTAGTTATGAAATCCATTGTCAATTACTCCCACTTCCATTTTGGAATCTCTAAAGGTTGAAGCTTACCATATGGCTTTTGATGTTCAGCTTTAACCTGGAGACATGTTAAACACACATTCACATACTGCATCACATTAAACTTCATACCTGGCCACCAATACTCTTGTTTCAAGTCCTTTTACATTTTTGTAGCACCAGGATGTATAGAATATCTGGATTTATGAGCTTCATCTAGCACCAACTCTCTCATCTCAATCGGAACCCACATACAACCACATTTTGTCCTAACCCCAAAACTACTTTCTTTCAAATCTTTTGTTTGCCCTTTCATTCGTTCTCGTTTCACGTTCTCCTCCTTTAATGCTTCTAATTGAGCTTCCCGTAACTGATGCATAAAATATGGAGTTATCACTAACTTATATGACTTAACTCGAATCGGAGGATGTTCATTCTTTCTGCTTAATGCGTCAGGAACTACATTTGCTTTAGCAGGATGGTAAAGTATTTCACAATCATAATCTTTCACCAATTCTAACCATCTTCGTTGACGCATATTTAATTCTTTCTGATCAAAGAAATATTTTAGACTTTTATGATCTGTATAGATTGTACATTTTGTCCCATATAAGTAATGCCTCCATATTTTTAAAGCAAATACCATCGCTGCCAATTCCAGGTCATGCGTTGGATAATTCTGTTCATGGTCTTTCAACTGTCTGGAAGCATAAGCTATTACCCGTCCTCTCTGCATCAATACACAACCTAAACCTTGATACAAAGCATCTGAATAAATTACCAGATCTTCATTTCCATCTGGTAATGTCAATACTAGTGATTGAGTTAATTTCTGCTTCAGTTCTTGAAATGCATTTTCTTGTTCTTATCCCCACACAAATCCTTCATTCATTTTTGTTAGCCTCGTCAACGGGGATGCAATTCTGGCAAAATCCTGAATAAATCTTCTATAATAACCAGCCAAACCCAAAAAACTGTGGATTTCAGATGGCGTCTTTGGAGGACTCCATTTTATTACTGTTTCAATCTTTGCAGGATCTACCAGAATACCTTCTTCGTTGAACACATGTCCCAAAACTGTACTTCCCGCAACCAAAACTCACACTTAGAAAATTTTGCATAGAGCTTTTCTTTTCTCAACCTTTCCAACACTTTACGAAGATGGCAGGCATGATCTCCCTCATTCTTTGAATAGATCAGTATATCATCAATAAATACAATGACTGATCGATCTAAAATCGGCTTACACACTCTATTCATCAAGTCCATGAAGGCATAAGGTGCGTTTGTCAACCCAAAAGACATAACAAAAAATTCATAATGACCATAACGTGTACGAAACGCTGTCTTAGGTATATCTTCTTCTTTAACTTTCAACTGATGATAACCAGAACAAAGATCTATCTTAGAGAACCAACTGGCTCCCTGTAACTGATTGATCAAATCATCTATTCGTGGAAGTGGATACTTATTCTTTATCGTCAACTTGTTTAATTCTCTGTAATCGATACACATACGCATACTCCCATCTTTCTTTTTCACAAACAACACTGGAGCACCCCACGGCGAAGAACTGGGTCAAATAAAACCTCTTTCTAACAAGTCTTCAACCTGCTTCATTAATTCTTTCAGTTCCGATGGAGCTAATCTACAAGGCGACTTGGCAACTGGCTTAGCACCCGGAACTAAATCAATTCTAAACTCAACTTCATGATCTGGAGGAATACCCGGTAATTCTTCTGGAAATACATCTACAAATTCTCTAACCACAGGAATGTCTTATATCTTTCTTACAGATTTTTAAGAATCAATTACATATACTAAATAAGATGCACACCCGCGGCTCATTAATTTATCAGCTTTTATCATAGATACTATTTTTACAGCTGACTCTTTTCTATCACCATATACACTAATCATTTTCCCATCAGGCGCTCTTAACTGAATTAGCTTCTTATTACATACAATAAGAGCTTCATGGTTTGCCAACCAATCCATACCCAAAACTACATCAAACCCACCTAACACCATAGGATATAATTTAACAGGCAATCTATATCCTTCTAATTCAATAAAGCAACCATCAATCATACTACTAATTATCACAGATCTGTCATTAGCAGTTTCAACTATAAAGGCTGCTTCTAATGGTCGAATTTCACACGCAAGCATAGGGAAAAAATTAACAGATACGAAACTTCCACTCGCACCAGAATCAAATAACACATTAGCTGGAATCCCATTAACTAGAAACGTACCTGAGACTACATCTGGCAAAGCTTTAGCCTCACTGGCTGACATAGAATAAGCTCGCCCCTTAGCCACACTCGACCCTTCTCCTGACCCTTTCATCGATCTAACCGGTTCAGGCTTTCTTACTACTAGCTTTGGGCATTCACTCCGAATATGCCCCGTTTCCCCACATTCATAACATCTACGAGGACCATCACTACATTCATTAGCATAATGTCCTAACTTTCCACACTTAAAACAAGTCCTACTACCGATCATACATTCACCCCTATGTATCTTGCCACATTTCCCGCAACGTGATACCTCATTTCTAACATTCCTTTAAAACTGACCCCTTCCAAATTTACCCTTCTTCTGAAAACTTATATCCTCAAATCTTTTCTGGGCTACAGGTTCCTCACGTTTTCTTTTACTTTCATCAGGAACATCACTACCAAAAACTTCTTGATACATATCTGCCGCTAAGTTTACCGACAACTGATAACTACTCGAAGCAGACGATCTAACCAACTTTCTAACTTCCTGAGGCAACCCCTGAGTATACCTCAAAATTTTCTTCTCTTCAGGAACCACTGAATGAGGCACCAATCGCGCCATCTCTTCAAACTTAGACGTATATTCCCTATGGGACATATTACCTGGCTGAAACTGCAGGAAACTCATCTCTATTCGATCCATCTCACATTTTGGGCAAAACTTGTCCGACACTAACTTTTTAAATTCAGGCCACAACATTTTATCGGTAGCCTCCTCACCTAACGCTTGGATAACCGTATCCCACCAATACAGAGCCTCACCTACAAACGAGTGGGCTGCAAACTTCACTTTTTGATCTTCCCTACACTCACTCAACTTAATCACGGCTTCCATTCACAAAGCCATTTATAGGTGGCTACCACATCCAAAGCCCCTGAAAACTGCGGAGGATTATATTCTTTAAACTGATTATACGTAACTCCCTTTCTCTCACTAGACCCCTCGGCTTTATCAACATTCCTATTCACAACATGTCTAGCTACATTCAATGCCTTACGAACCTCTTCAGCAATTGCATCACGAAATTGCTGTCTCGTCATACTAAGCATCTCTATGCTTTCATCAACATATCTTTCCGAGGTTCCACCTTGTATTCTTTCACTCTCCCTATCAGCCATAACCTTATCAAAATGAGATCAGGATTATTTGGTATTCGCATGTAAGTATATAACCACAACACTATAAGTAAAGTAAATTATTAATAATGTTGGCAAAGTACTATTAATTATTTACTCAACTTTTACTGTTCTCGTTATTCCTTGTCATGTTCGCCCCATCACCTTCTCTTGTTTTAACAAACTATTCTATCTAGCTATCCTTGCTGGCATATCTATTTTCTAGTTAAAGTCTAGATATTAAGGCACTAGATCCCTTTAACTACTGCTCTGATACCAACCTGTGACGCCCTAAACCCGGAAGGATACCGGAGGCGCGCCACATAGTTGGATTAATATCTTATACACAAATCAGAGCTTTCAAGTTACAGCTGAAGACTGAACATAATTACATATTAACTCAACCTACAAAATGTTTTACATATGATAGTATTTAATTATACAACCCCTTTTATTTTTTTTACATCATTAACAAGACCCACATCCTATGCCAGCAATTGCCCTGGGATAGCATCCTTGTCCGACTCAAGGTTGTTTTCCTCTATTACTAGAGGATCCTTCCTTACCTAGCACACATACAACACACTTAAAATATCAGATAAACTGGTAAGTTCTAAATTTTCATTAAGACATTAACAACATCATACCACATGTAAAATCATGTTTATATTGGCAATAATATAAAAATCAACTTTACTTTGTCCCACCGGACTCGTTCCACCGGACGTCAGTTTCCCACAAAAAACTGTAACTATTATCTCTCATCCAGCAGGATGCCAATTTAATCATCTAGGGTCATCACCATAAGATGTTCACAAAGCTTAGTGATCGTCATCACTCTTTTCACTGTACAGTCTACACCCAGGCATCTTACCCTAACTGGCCTATTAAGATTTACATCACATCAAACTAATTTCTTTATTCTTTGCCAATATTATCACATCAATTACACACACACCATATATTCTTTCTTTTAGCACCAGTTTCATTATATTTTCATTACTTTTAAAACCCTATCTAACCCATTGGAATCATTACCAAACACGTAATGATTAGCAATATTTAGATAACCATTCATTATCCTTACCCTAACAACCTCACAAGCTGTTAGTAATGTATAAACATCATTATCACAATTCTGGTGCTAAACATTTAAATCATTTATCATCGTATGTATGCTAGCCCGAATGTTAAAACCAAACATTTGAAAAGGGCTTAGAACTCACCTTATTAACTTTCTCATAAAAATTAAACAATCCACGTACACGAGGTAACTAGTCCTTCTTCTTACAGGGTATATCTAAGGCGATAAACCTCGATTCAGTAAACTACTTTCAAGCAAAACTCCTATGCGAATGAACCTCTCATTCGCACGGATGTACCATATGAATGAACACATTCGTACGACAGAGCCAACCAATCGGGTCAACCATAGGAATGAGGTCTTATGCGACTAAACCATGCGACTGAACCATGCGACTGAACCTTCAGTCGTGCCAACCATACATTCGCACGACTGAGTCCTCATTCATACGCAGTGACCACTCGGCTTCGTTCGGCTTCTAACCCAGGCGACTGAGTTCTCAGTCTCACGACTGAACCTTTATTCGCATTCAGTCGTACGACTGAACCTTCATTCGCACGACTGAATCATGCGACTGAGCCCATTCGCCTGAAACGGATCAGCAGCTGTGTTCTTAACGTTTTTGATCCGGAATTATTCAAAAAAACTCGAGTTTTAATTATCCAAATCATGCCATATTCAAAATAGAACATGTACACATATTTTACAATAGTTTCGGATCATTATTTTATCAAAACTTCACTAAATATAGGATCCGAATTTTCCGGTTTTAAACTTAGAAGAGAACAAGATCAAATCAATAATTTAAATGTGTTATTGGATCAAATTCAATCATATACACAGCTTATAATATACCATGATTGATCCGTGACATTCAGAACTTACCGAAACGGAGCCGAATTGCCGATTTGGTCAGACGTTCGACGACGATGAAAACAGTAGTTTGGTTTTGAGATGAACAAGAAATGAAGATGATGCAGATGAAAATCTGCTTTTGTGCTCTCTTCACCGCCTTTCTATTTTCACACACATATTATTTTCATATTTTATTATTATTATTATTATTATTATTATTATTATAATTATTATAATTATTATTAACAGCCTCGCTCACGATTAATTTATAAATATGGTACCAAGTACTGATATAACATAAACTTCAACTCAATTAATAAACATATACATAATATGATTACAAGTCCGGATTAAAACCGGATGTTACACATCAGCCTAGGGGGAGTTTGTTGGATCAAGAAGAAGGCTGGTGCAACCAAAACCAACTCACTTTGACAATTTTTTGGTACTACATATAAATTCTTCCGAAGCTTAGCATGAAACTTCCGAAGGTTGTAAAGTACTTTCGAAGACAAAGTGATATATCAACTTCCAAAGGCAAAGCTTTACTTCCAAAGACAAAGACATAAAGTCTTAAGAGAAGAAATTAGAAGACTGCTTCCGAAGTATGAAGTTCATCAAGCCTCGGAAGAAGCAGTCTCTTCCAAAGCATAAGTGGCCTCGGAAGAACTTGTTCTTCCGACGCCAACTTATCCGTCGGAAGATACTGCTATGAACCAGTGGACATAAGTATGGTCCTTCTGACACTCTGCTGCAGACCTCTAATATACTGCATGGTGTTTTCTCAAAAGCCATGTAGTTGACCATACTTTACTCCATTGTTCACCTTTATTAGGTAGTACAGTTACCAACTTAAGTTAGTAACAAAAGGTAAGTCATGGACATGTCATGACTACCATATCTTAGACAATACTTTATCTATGATACCTTAATTCTAGCATTGTAGTATACACTTTAGTCATAGGCTTCCAGCTGGTATCAAAGTATATCCGGCTGTAGATAGTAGTATATATAGTTTCTCATTGTAACTCATAAGTATGCTTGTAGAGAGTCTTGTAACACTTTGAGTTGAGAAGTAATATATACAAGTATCTTGAAAATTATATCTTTGTGCTTTTCTGTTACTTAGTATATTATTATCAGCTCTTAGATAAGACTCTGCTTAATCTGATCCGAGTGTGGCATTGTGAGTTGAGAGAAAACCAAGTTTTAAGTGACAAAAACGATCCTGCAAATAATATACTCTAATAAATAATATTAAATGCTAAAAATAACAAAAATATAAATATATTGTGTAAAAAAAGTAAACGGTCACGGTTGGGTTACCATGATCTTTTATTATATTTTTTTGAACATGATTTTCTCTCGATTAGAGCACCTACCCCTCGATTAGAGCACCTACCCAACCTTTATACGTGATGGTTTGCCCAAACCAACATGTTTTGTTTTTGAACTTTGATATCCTCGTTTGACCCACCCTACCCACCCAATTTTCATCACCAAACCATCACAAACACCGCACCATCACTTCGTCCTCCACCACCGACGAAGCCACCGAACCGCCACCACCGCCAACCACCACCGACGACGCCACCGCACTATCACAACATCACCACTGGACCGCCATCATCGACGACGTCATAACGAGCCCTAGCTTTGAAGGTTCAGGACACCACCATAGCCAAACGACCACCGCACCTCCACCGTACCGCCACCAAACTGTCACAGCGAGACCAATCATTAACATTTCACGCCACGCACCATGACCGCACCACGACCGCACCGTTACCGCATTGCCACCGCACCACCACCTGGTAATCGGGTATTTAATTTTAATGCTTTAAACCATAGAATGAACTTAGATTTGATAGGATTTCCTGTAGGTATAGCTTAGATTTTAAGGCAGTTTATGATTATAATAATAATAGTAATAATAATAATAATAATAATAATAATAATAATAATAATAATAATAATAATAATAATAAAAACTGTAATAATAATAATAACAGTAAAAATAATAATAATGATAATAATAATAATAATAATAATTACTAATAGTAATAATAATTATTATAATAATAATAACAATAACAATAATAATAATAACAATAATAATAATAAATAATAATAATAATAATAACTATAATAATAATAATAATAATAATAATAATAATAATAATAATAATAATAGTAGTAGTAATATTAATAATAATAATAATAATAATTATTATTATTATTAATAATAATAATAATAATAATAATAATAATAATAATAATAATAATAATAATAATAGTGATAATAGTAATCATAATAATAAAAATACTAATGGTAATATTAATAATAATAATACTAATTATAATAATAATAATAATAATAATAATCATAATAATAAAAATACTAATAGTAATATTTAGCATGGATTTGTTTGCACATCAAGAGCACATGGTGGAGTTTTACTACACGTTCACGTTCCGTCCTCGTGCGCAGGAGCTTCTGGAGCTAGACGAGGATGATATCATAGATGGTCGTGAGGCAGCAGAGGTGTCTTTCAGGATGTTTGCGGCCCTGCATCGCATGTCACTTAGACGGTTCGCTGTCGTTAGCGGCCTCTATACGGAGGAGGATACCCGACATCCGATATACACCACGACTATTATTTAAGGGGCTGATGACTCTGATCAGGTCTGGTGGCCTGTGATCAGTGACAGCCAGTACGATGTCTATTCGAGGTCCTCTCACTTACGAGACCCTCTATGTCGATAAATTCACCGACTGATCGATAAGTCGGTCGCTTGACGTGGGGCAGGGATCGACGGGGTCAACACCGCCGACCTCTTCTTTCTCTGGTGTGTACTCACACACCGACACAGTCACCTCACGCATGCTCTAGCGGATTACTTTGCCAGCTACTATCACAAGCAGGCGAGAGGCGCATTGGTAGGCGACAGCATCGTCGCCTAGATCGCTCGGGGCCTGGGATACCAGCATGCCATGTTCTAGCTTCCACTGTCTGCGACTACTGTGTGCGTGGCGGGCCAGGCTACCGCCACCGCGATGAGGATCGCCCGGAGGTTCGACGACGACACGTGACACTTGGTGTAGAGATTCCATGAGCTAGTGGCATAGGTGCCCGAGCCGTTGGTTGACCCACCCGAGTTGGCAAGGGGCGAGGTCCAGGTTCAGCCTCTTCACCAGCCGGTTGCTGGCGGGAAGGATCAGCCCATCCTCCGCCGCATGACCAGGACCCATCACGGCATCCTTAGCGCGTGTACCATGTCGTGCGATTACCTGCTCATATTGTAGATATGCTTCAGGACACGCAGGCCAGAGTCACAAGCATGGACGACCGGCTCACACAGGTGGAGGATATGATGGACTGGGTCATCCAGCACATGGTCGCAGACTATGCCGCTTCCGGTACGCCGTTGTTATCACCGGCACCCAGACGGTTAGGCCATGATGGTGCTAACACCTCTAGCGCGAGAGGGTCAGGTCAGGATAGTGATGTGGACATGCCAAGTTAGATATTTTGTCTGTATTTTGTTCCTTTTTGTATGTATAAACTTGTTGTATTTACATATGCAGTTTTAGTTATAATGCTTTTGTTGTGTTTAGGATGACTTCTATATTTGGTTGTGTTTGTTTAGTTGTTTTTGTTTGTTTGTTTGTTGTGATGGTAATTATAACAACCGATTTTTACAAACTCGTAATTTGATAAAAGTAAATTAAACATAAACTGTCACATTAATAATAACAACCGATTTTTACAAATTCGAAATATGATTAAAAAAATTAAACACAAACCGTTACATTTATAAGAACAAGCAATTTTTACCAATTGTTAGTTGTGTTATGCTATAATCGTATTCGATATCAATATTCGTTTTTACGGTTTTCGACGAGGCTAAGCGATGACGATCAAACAGAAAAAAATACTTGTAATATGACCAAATAAAAATAAACGCACAACCCAAACTAGTATGTCATGATTAGCTTAACTGTTTAATAAAATAAAAATAAGCACAAACTGTCACACCCTCAAAATCCGCGTGCGAGGTTTTACCGTGAGGCGTGTGAAAAACCAGTATCTCAGTGATTAGTTACTTAGAATGACTCTATATGAACCAACATTCAAAATCAGAGTTTAACTTTAAATACCGCGGAAGCATTTAAATAACCAGAAAACCCAAAACAATGTAACATGATTTAAAATGTGCAAACATACGCGCCCAAATGTTATTAAAAAACAAAGCATAAGTACTTAACATACATAAACAAGACACTATTTCATGACATGCAGACAACTTCATAATGCTGACTCGTGAGTGCTCCTAGGCAATTGGCCACCTTAACCTGAGAATAGCATACTAAACAAGCCAACACAACGGTTGGTGAATTCAAGAGTTTGCGTTAAACGATAATCAGTAATAGACATAAGTAGTGTATTGTAATAGATAGTTAGTCTATGCACAATTAGTAATAATCATAGGGATTTCACGTTTGAAGCTGAATGTGTTACGTTTGTTGCCTCCTGTCACGACTTACCAGGTCGTGACAATGTTCATTAGGACAATATTGCACCCGTCTGACCTCGAGTCACACAGGTGGGGCTCGTCTGACCTCGAGTCACACGCGTGTATGATGATCATCAAGATACCAATTAACATAACCCATAACATCCAACATGGTCATTCATGATCAACCATCAACTAACAATAGTCCTAACATACCCTTATAACCCATAACCATGAATTCCCACAAACAGGCCAAAACAGATAACTAAGCAAATCAACATTCATTCAACCCAACCAATATATTCTATCATATTAGAAATCATCAATGAACATACTAGCATGATCCTAATGTTCCTAACATACTCAAATCATCATATTCAAGGTTTTGCATAATTAAAGTTTCCCTTTCGGGAAAGTACATCCCAAATTCATCAAACTCACATTACATTCATGAATTTACCATTTACATACCCATTCAAGTTCATAACAATATCTAGACATGATCAACAACATCTAATTAACATGATTCATCAACTTTCATACCCAAAAAGTTACTATCTTTAGTGATGTATGAACTACAACGTGCATTCTTGAATTCCCAATGTTCGTAACAACAATCTTGCATGTAATCATCATCATAAACACATCAACAACATCAATTAATCATCAAATCACCATTTCATGCAAAATAAAGTTACTATTCTTAGTAACCTAGAACAACCCATCAAAATCCAAACTTTATTGCACAATCGACGTTAACTAGCATGTATTCAATCTAACTAACCTAGTAACATCATCAAACAACCAACATTCAACCACCAATTGATCAAAATCGCACAAAACTTTCGGCCATAATCAAAAACACATGAAAAGAACACAAACAAACCTTTAAATCGCAAAAAGGAACAAACTTTGATGTTGTTAACTTGTTGTATGGCTTGAAATCGACCAAACCGAATGGAATCTTGCTTGTTCTAGGCTAATTTCGTATGGTGAGAGAGTTTGGGAGGGGTGTCCCGGCCGAAGGGGGCTATGGGGGCTAGGGTTTTCTTTTTTTATTTTTATTTAATTAGTCATAGTTACCATTTAAGCCCTTCTAATTTGTATTTTTATAAAAAATAGGCTTTAAACTCTTTTTAAAAGTGTTTTAAACTAAATTAATAAACATATAAACTAATAATAACAATTATATTACATACAAATTAATACACACGTTTTCACATTATGCGATTAATTTCCTAATTAATATATGAAACACACACAAACACATAAGCATAACTTAATAATCACATAATCAGTTAAATTACCATCAGTTTAATATTATTAATTATTATTAAGTCACCAACGTTAAACGACAACTAGTGTGTGCTCATGACACGTGTATGCAAGATTTAACGGAACTAAAGGAGTTTGGTAACAGAAAATTATCGGATGTCACACAAACTAGTATGATTAAAAAAATTAAATATTATACCAAATATGTCACGGTTTGCCCAAACCGTGACATATACACCAGCACCAAAAACCTAAACCCAACTCAAAACCCACTCCCAAAAATAAACTCCCAATAATTAACCCATTCCCGAGGTGCAGAACATTCTCTGAACTCTAACCTTCACAGTTAGACCCAACCGTGACGGTCAGTGTCTAAACCTGACCTAACGATCACGGTTAGACCAAACCGTGATATTTAGGTCCGGTTTTCTTCTAATTCTCTACGGTGCGTCTAAAATCCTATAAAATAATTAAAACAAAAATAAAGAATGACACTCATATTTGTTTATCATGTTTTTTGCTTAAATGTTGGCAAAGAAAATGAAAGCTTAACGTATATCCCTTTGACCTTTGCGTATGAACAAAATTTTATAAAAAAAAACTGTCAAAATGCTAATATTTTTATGTGATTTAATAGATAACATATTTTTTGTACAATAACAAAATAGCCCAAAGTTCTGAAAAATATTAAAAACACAAAAAATAAAAAAATTTGCAGATTTTTTGAAACTCTTATTAATGTTTTTTTCCGACATTATACAGAATATAATATTATAGTGCCCATAACTGGTTTGCAAAACAATCGAATGTATGTTACCCTCTAAATAGAAAGTTTATAGCTCTAGTATCGTTATTGTATAGATAACATACATAATCGTTCTCGGTTGTTTAGCTGGCGGCTTGATGTGTTTCTCTCTTGTGACTTGACTAATTCATTGAAGAACCCGAACATCCACTGTATTATTTATGTCATATATAAGGCTGCCGTAACAGATCAGACACCACACGTAAGACACGAACACGATACGATAACTAATCGTGTTATTTTTTTCCAGACACGAACACAAACCTATTAAGAAACATGTTACACGATAAAACCTGTTAAAAACACGATAAAAATCACATGTTTAGTGAAACAAAAATTAACTGAAGTCCATTAAAGTCCTGAATAAATACATAATATTTAACATGATAATCCTTGACATATTTAAAACAAAAGTCCATAAAAAAGTATATTTTAACCGATAACATAGTTTAAAGAGGAAAAGATGGAGTCGAAGAGGCCTCAGGCGGAGATCGGAGACTTGGTCAGTGGTACTGTGGTAGTCGTATTCGATTAAAACGGTTGGACAAAGGATAAGGTTTGTAAATTCAACGTGAACAATAATGACATATATCATAAACATATATATATATATATATATATATGTATAGATATGTGTATATATATATATATATATAATTATTTTAATAAGCTAAAAATATAAGCAGGTTTAAACAGGTACGTTAATAAGTGTTTGATCTGTTAAGACACGATTTTTATCATGCCTTTAACGTGTCGACATGTTAATGACACGAAACCTGTTAAATTCAAACCCGAAACCTGCTAAATTCAAACCCGAAACCTGTTAACTTCGTGTCGTGTTGTATTAACAGATCCGTGTCAGAAATTTCAGCCGTAGTCAAATATGTCAAATTCAACTCGAATTCAAAATCATGTAACTTAAAAAGATATGTATAATTCATTTATAAGTGTTGGTGAGCATGACAAGTGTTGGTGAGCATGACGGTTGTTTAAAAATTAATGTTGTAGAAGACAAATCAAGGCTCGGCAAAACATCATATGCGAAACCAAAGCCACGCGACAACAACAAGTCACGCGAGAAGCCTACAGTGCGAAAGACCAGATCCATGCGAGTCGCAGACTACGCGAAAGACAGCTGCCGCGCGAAAGTATGATCCACGCGAAAGGGATCTCGCGCGAGAACTCGTAGTTTAGTATAAATAGCTAGATTTCGTTTTGTAATTAAGCTTTTCATTAATTATCAATTTGTACTGTGCGAAATCGCACAAGACCTTTTATAGGTTTCTGTTTATCAATCGAATATCTTCTTTTGTGATTCAATTCAATCTTCTTCTACTCCAATCTTGTTTATATTCCGCGTTCACAAGATTGAGATCGTGTGTTATTGATTTCTGGGAGATTTTCAAGGTTTTACAATTGGTATCAGAGCAAGGTGTTGCTCTTGATACAACGGATCATTATTCCGCGATCTTCCATTCGAGGACGTTAAACAAGCTGCAAGTTATCCGGTTTCATCAAAGTTCAATTCGAAACCGAGAACACTTCAAATCGAGTTGGATGATTTTGTGAAGTTTTGAAGCTTACAAGTTGAGTTCAATTCGATATCAGCTTATGCGAGAACTTTTCTTCCGAAAGGTTTTATTGAAGATTCGGTTTGTTGAAGAAATTGAAGAATAATTCGATTCAAACAAAATGGTTGAGGTGATGTATTAATGCGCACACCAAGTGTTTGAGAAAATGCTCAATTGACAAAAACGATATCATAATCCAAGGGGGAGATTGTAAGGGACTAAACAGTTGGATTACAATATCGTTGCAGGTGACATCATTTCGCACGATAATCTGCATGCCATGCAACTCTCGCGTGAAGATGCGAAAAGTGGAAATACATGAATGCGAAAACTATGGAAATTGCATGCATGCTACAAATAATATGAAATTCCATGGCACAAATGATCTTTAACAAGAATCATAATTGTGTTGCATATTTGGATGAAGTTCCAGAAGGGAAAGAATTATTTTCATCTATGATTGAGGGGCTGAAGAACTCAAGGATTGTTTATTCTATTTCTGCTGATCCAGCCATCTATGCCGAACTGATAGACTCTTTCTGGAGCACTGCTGCTCTAGAAAAAGACGAAACTGGAAACCAGATTATTACCGCAACTGTGAAGGATAAAAGGGTGATAGTTTCTCAAGCCATACTAAACAGAGTTCTTCTGTTTAATGACCAAGAGGGAGCACCAACAAGATTAGATGATGATACTGTCATGGATTGTCTATCTCGGATGGGTTATGAGTATAGATATCCAAGTTTGGAGAAGAAGTGGTTACCACCATACTGGAAATATTTATTTCATGTGGTAATTCACTGTTTGAGTAATTTGAAGGCTGGCATGGATAGCCTGAGTGCTGTGTTTGGATCTCTATTAGTTTCTTTGGTGGATGATATTCCATTCAGCATTTCTGGCGTGATATTTCAAGAGATGGTGAAAAATGCTACAGCTAATCCAGGGAGAAAGTTTATCATGTATCCCAGGTTCATTCAGCTGATCATTAATGATGCATTTCCTGAGCTTGCCACTCAGAGATCTCCTAAATATGTTGTCCAGACAATCAAGAAGGAGATTTTTTCACATCTTACTGGAGCCAGAGGTAACAAATGCTCTGGTGAAAGTTTTGCAAAGATCGACAAATTTTCTGAGATTGATGAACATGATGATGAGGTTGCTGAAGGTGCTCATGCTGATGATGCACAGACTGGTACTTCTACTTCCTCTACTAGAGAAAATATTGATGGAGAGATTGATTATATAAATAGCACACAAGACTTTCATACTTTACGTGCTGTTGATTTATACTCTATGGGCAAAGCTCCATTCTTCAATGAGAGTAATCACAGTGAAGCTGAGCTCATGAGATCCATGATTAGAAGGGAGATGCGCACAAATTTCAAAGACTTTAAGACGGCAAAATCAAAGTTGATAGATGACTCAACACGAATTGATGAAAATACTAAAGCTCCAATGAAGATACGAGTCTATCAACATCCTAAATTTATCAGAAAAGTCCCTGTGCATGCTCCAGTTCCTCCAAACTCTTTGAAGCAACTTCTATCCTGGAGATGTGAAAAGGATTCCGGTCACGCTGTGATCAAATGTATAGACAGGTCTTATCGAATCATTGATCCAGCAGACTTAATGAAGTTTGGCAAAGACGACTTATCCAAGCTGTTACACTGCCCTATCTCAGCTGATGAGTCTGTTTACTTTCTATCTTGCCAGTACGTATGGATGATTGACCGGATCCTGAGGAATAAATGGTATGCTTATGCTGGATCTTACAAGAAGGCGAACATTGACTTTGATTGATTATGTTTCACCGAGCCTAGGGGGAGATTGTAGAAGACAAATCAAGGCTCGGCAAAACATCATATGCGAAACCAAAGCCACGCGACAACAACAAGTCACGCGAGAAGCCTACAGTGCGAAAGACCAGATCCATGCGAGTCGCAGACTACGCGAAAGACAGCTGCCGCGCGAAAGTATGATCCACGCGAAAGGGATCTCGCGCGAGAACTCGTAGTTTAGTATAAATAGCTAGATTTCGTTTTGTAATTAAGCTTTTCATTAATTATCAATTTGTACTGTGCGAAATCGCACAAGACCTTTTATAGGTTTCTGTTTATCAATCGAATATCTTCTTTTGTGATTCAATTCAATCTTCTTCTACTCCAATCTTGTTTATATTCCGCGTTCACAAGATTGAGATCGTGTGTTATTGATTTCTGGGAGATTTTCAAGGTTTTACAAATGTCAACCTGATGTGATAAGCACTATGTATGTTTGAAAGAATATGGTTAGTTGATGATGCGATGAATAGAGAAACAGCAAAGGGAAATGGAACATCATGCTGGGGACTGAATCTGGAGTTCCTATTAGCAAAAAGGATTCAAGGATTTTCAACTAGAATTAATTATGTTTCAGCCATGCATTCTCAAAAGCATACCCAAAGCATTGAACCTTCAGAAGTTTAATTTGTTTAGGCGTGGGTACTATGTATTCAGTTATGATAACCTTAGAAATAAATGGTCACTATGGGTTGTCCCATTTTTGAGAGGGGAGTATAAAAATATTAAATCTTAAGAATTAAAACTTTAAACAAATCACCAGTATAAAACAACATTTATCTAGATGAGTTAATAACTTAATCCATTTAGCTTTTCAAACCTATTTATTAAACATGCCAATCTAAACATGATAACACCTAATTATTATCCTCTCGTGTGAAGAATCATCATGTGCGCTGTAACACTTAAAACTCGTAATAGGTTGAATTGTCATATTTATTAATAATACGTTAAATACTAATATTTTAATCAGAGCCTTCAACTACCAATTTAAGCGTGCACACAGACATACAACACAAAGCAATATTTTCATACTTATGGCTTTAGCAATCAAGAAAAGTTATATTACACATACGTTTCAAGATATGACTTTTCAACATCCAATCACATGTCCAATTCTTAATCATCATCACATGCTTACATTCAGGCACTGTACTGGTGCTTTATTTTACAGCCTCTAAATCATGATTAACACATAAGTTTGGGTAGCTAGAGACATACCTCGTTTCTCTTTAAAAAAAATCACATATCATCTCAACTTACGTATCACCCTAGTTTCTTGGCACAATATTGCATTTCTTGTGACCATTGCACATCGATTTACTTCTGGAGACCACTATCCATGATCTTTTGGATTCACCTCTTTACTATCTTTAGAGATCACCATCTTTGTATCTTTAAAGATAATTGTCTTTATATCAACGTTGGTTCAACAAGGATCGAATTTGATGATTGAGTCAGTGATTAACTAGCGGAAATACCTAATCAGAGAACATTAAATGTGGTAAAAATACTCATAAATGCTTGTGTATTGATTGTAGAACAAACAAGTTACACAATGCTTTAATGTTTCTTGAACAGTGAAAAGCAACCTTAAAACATCAAAACTTGGGTACAAGGTTTGTGTTAATGACAATACAAGCGACAAACTTGGGAAAAACTTACATATGATGGATATTCGATTCTATTTATAGGCTGACAAAAAGCCTGTACAAAAAGACTAAATTACCCTGACATCTATACAGAATACTAGTCTAAACACAAAAGTTTCTTTATCCGCATTGGTTGTTGAACGTCCGCATTAACTAATGTGGATGCCTTGGCTTCATCAGCATTTCTTTATTCTTCATCAGCATTAAGTGTTTGGTCATCAGCATTAACTAATGCGGATGAACAAACAGTTATCATCATTTCTCCTTGTGCATCCGCATTGACTAATGCGGATGAACAAATACTTGACAACATTTGTTCTAAAGCATCCGCATTAACCAATGCGGATGAACAAATACTTGGAGCATTTGTTCTTAGCTATCCGCATTTGTTTATGCGGAAGAACAAACACTTGTCAGCATTGTTCTTTGGTCATCCGCATAGACAAATGCGGATAGCCAACACTTGGTCTTCTCCTGCATGCCTTCTTGGACTTGTGGGAGTATGCCAACAGAACAACCATCACCCGTCCTTTGAATTGGCATGTATAATCCTTTCATGGTCCAATAATACCCCCCTGAATATTATACAGCCTATGTACTTCAAGGTTTTGATGGTGGATGAGGTTGTGAAGATTTTGCTGGGTCTTCAGCTGTTGCTTGGACCGGTGGTTCTGGAGCTGTCCCTGGGTCTGGAAAAGATGGATTTAGGATGGACTTGATCATGTTGGATAAGTCTCTTGCCTCATTCATCCTGTCTCTACTCAGTACATGAATAGTCATTTGGCTCATGGTATGAATTGCTTCAATGGGCAACTTCCTCAGAGATATGGGCTCCCATACACCAACAGTGGATAACCCATATCTGTGAATTAGGAGTGTACCATCAGCATCAACCTCCAGTTTCACAATACTTCCCAGATTGAGAGGTGTCTTCTTCTTCTTCCTCTGTTCTCTCTTATGCCTGATTCAGTCATAAGCCATCTTCAAGATCTTGATACACTTCAGGAAGAAATACATAGCTGCTTCTCCCAGCTTGTTGGATATTTCCCTGAAGTGCCTTAAAAAGATGTAGTGGATGTAAGACTCATCAAGCAGTCTTACTTCATATCCACTGAACAATCGGATTTCAGCACCTTCTTTACCTCCCCACTTCCGCTCAATCACCAACTCATATGTCTTTTCATCATAATAGACATTAGAGATGGGGATGGAAGTTTGGGTGCCAACTACCATCTTCCTTTTTAGTGATTTAGTTGGTTTTACATTCAGCTCAGGAAACACCAACTCTTCAGTCCTTTTTGCTTTCTTTTTCTTCTTCAGGGGATTTTGGAAGATTTATCTTTCCTCAAACAAATTGCTTTCAATAAGTCGAAGTTCTTTATTTTTTTTAACATCCTTAGAATTTCTTCAAACTCATAACCCCTGTACATTGCTTTATGATTGATCAATTCAAGCTCAGCAAGCTCTTTCAGATCATGAATCTGCAGGGAGTTCACCAGAGCATAGCACTCTGTGAGAATTTCACCAACCCTGAGATTATCTTAATCATAAACATTAAAACATATTCCAGTCACTATCATACTTCCAGGCATTGATCTTGACATCAGTCTTCCCTCTGGAGCCTATACATCCTGAATCATCTCTGAAGTGGTTAACCCTTCTTGAAGCTTCAATTGTGAGGGTTCAGTAAACCATTCAGGATTTCTGTTAAGAATGGGTGCAAAGACATCATGGTCTTGCTTATTGAACTGCATATCTTGAGCTGTGAGTCTTGTTCTGGGTCTTCTCCCTACAACCTCCTTTTCCAATTTCTTCAATCTGTCTTTCTTTTCATTAATCATCAGGAGAATTACAGCTCTTAGAGAATTAGTCTTCATGTTACCCAGTTTTCTCTTGGTATATCCTTGCTTGGAAAGATAATTCTTCATTTTCCAGTCAGACATGGTGTAGAGATCTGGATAAGGAGTTTTAGAGGTTTCAGCCTGTTTGATGGGTGGGGTGATGAATGTGATTGGGGATTCGACTGATTTTCTCTCATACTCAGTCATATATGTTGGATCAAGAAGTTGATTCATCTTTCTCACTTCTTCAACCATGGATTCATATGTCATCCTAAACACTTCATCAGCATCATAGCCATGATTGATCAGAAACATTACATTGATCATCAGGTCATCAGCTTGAGCCTTTTCAACCATCTTCTCAACTGAGGTTTCGGCCATCACAGGGCTATCTTTCATCACATGTTCATCAACCTGCTATCCTCCTTCAATCTCTCCTTCTTCCAATTCGATGATATCAATCATTTCTTTTAACTGTGCCTCGGCCTTTTCATGCTCATCAAGAAATTCAGCTTTAGCAGCTAAACTTCTTGGATCATCTTTCTGTTTCTTCTTTACTGGTTCTTCTTCCTCTACTGGCCTTTTTCCTTTTGCCTTCTCAGCCAAGTACTTTCTTTTTCTTGGGTAGGTGTGTACTAATGGTCTGGATGAGGATGGCATAGATGATTCAACAATTGTTTGTCTTTGTTCTGCAGCTTGCCTTTTAGCAGATTCTTCTCTTTCTTTGAGCTCTTCACATAGTCTTCTGATGAGGTTTTGTTGCTCAACAGATAGGGTGACTGCAGGAACAATCTGTAAGCTCAACTCTCTCTCCAAGGGCACTGGAGTTTGAGGAATCACTACTAAGTGTTCTACTGGAGGCCTTGGGTCTTTAACAAAACCCCAAAACTCATCAACAATGATAAAGTCTCCAGCAGAGTAGCTATCTAACTCTTTTATGAGATCTCCAACCTTAAAATCTTGCTCTGTGGTTTCTTCAGATGAATTACTTGAGTAGACGACCATGGCTAGACTTGGCTCAGTCTCTGTTTCCGCTTCTTCTTCTATTTCTTGTTCACCTTCTCTTTGTTCTTCTTCATCACCTTTTGTTTCTTGATCTTCTGCCAATTTCTCCTTGATCTTGATTAGCATTTCTAGTTCTGAGATCCTTTTTAGTAAGATCTCATTCTGGTTACTAAGATCAGTGATTAGCTCAGATTGGCTCTCAATTAGGCTCTCTTGCTCTTCCATGGCAATGGTTTGAGTGGTGAGTAAAAAAAATTTGCTGAATCAATATTTTAGATTCATTAAGCTTAGATCTTAGGATTCATCATGTTCAGATCTAAAAATTCAAAATTAAGATGGGTGGAGGTGTGTGAATCATAGAACAAAGAGAATGATAATAATAATGTTATGATTTCATTGATGTTGTTGAACAAATTACAACGAGAATCATAAACGAATGATGGAATCAAACGC
The DNA here is from genome assembly GCA_024085815.1 of Flaveria linearis. Lineage (NCBI taxonomy): Eukaryota > Viridiplantae > Streptophyta > Magnoliopsida > Asterales > Asteraceae > Flaveria > Flaveria linearis. Next base: position 45,826,414 of record CM044008.1, on the reverse strand, counting down.
ACCCAAAGGAGGAATTCTCCTTGGGTGGTGATTCACACCATGAGAAACACACACACAAGAACCACACTTGTAAAAATGCACTAGTGGGTCTGTTTATAATATTTTAATAATTATTACATGAGAAACCCTAATTTTTATTTTTGCTTTGGTCTTGATGTTGACTTTGTCAACTTTATCTTGTTAACTTTGTCTTGTATTTGTTTTGTTCTGTTTATCAACTTGGTCTCTGAACTCGTATAATGAGATCTTCAGTCGATTGTGATTGTGTTTTGGAAAGCTTTAGTTTATCCAATTGTTGAACCTAACAATACTCCCCCTAGACTGATGCTTGCCAAACTCTAATTTTGAAGATCTTCTCTGTCACATGTTTTCTTGATCAACTGATGTTCTGACACAGTTCACTGTAGTTCTCCCCTCAGATTAAGCTTCTCCTAATGTATTTCTGACAAAGGTTATAATATCTTGAGAATACTTCTTGGTATTGGATATGGGTCGTATCACTTTTGGATTAAAGTTCATATCACAACTCTAAGGATTAGAATGTATTAGGCATATGATGAGGCTTTGAACTTCAATAAATTGCATTAGGAACATAACTCAAACTTGAAAACACTTCAACTCATTTAAATTTCTGAAATGACTTCACAATCTGACATTCTTCAGATAATCATTGCTCCCCTTGATTAAAGTCCGTCTATCTGTTTCGCTCAGTAGTTAGACGTGGGTGCAAAAGATCATCGTTGATTTTAGTATTATGAACTTCAGAAAGAGTTTCTGACAGTTGTACAAATCCTTGAATAAATCAATGATTACGTGACCAAGGTTGATTTCTTCTTATGTTTTGAATGCTCAAAATGGATGTGCCTGTTGGTTGCAATCGTCCGCATTCATTTTGTTCTTTTTCTTGTTTGTTGGTGTCATCTGTTCATCATCTGTTCATCATTCGTTTGTTGTTGGGTGAATTACATTTGAAGATAATATCTGCATTTGTAGGAATCCATCCGCATTTTTTTGGATCCATACGCAGTTGTTTTGTTGTTACACAAGCATCCGCATTAGTTGAGTTTAACTCATCCGCATTTGAATTAAAGCATCCGCATTTGAATTAACTCATCCGTATTTGTTGAGTTAACTCATCCGCATTTCATGACAAGGCATCTGCATTTCATGACAAGGCATCCATATTTCATGACAACGCATCCTCATGTCATGACAAGGCATCCGCATTTCATGACAAGGCATCCACATTTCATGACAAGGCATCCGCATTTCATGACAAGGCATCCCCATTTCATGACAAGGCATCCGCATTTCATGACAAGGCATCCGCATTTCATGATAAGGCATCCGCCTTTCATGACAAGGCATCCGCATTTCATGACAAGGCATCCACATTTGTTGCACGTGTAACCAGTTTTGTTCTTCATCTATAATTCAAGGAGTACCCACATTTGTCGAATGAAGGACAAATGCGACTGTAGTTTGTTGTGAGCTGCTTGAAGATCATCCAATTTATTGAATGTTTTGGATGAACAGTCACATCGACTTCCATTTCTTCATTTTCTTCAATCTTGATAATAATCTTGTTAAATTGCATCGAGTTTTGAAGGAGTAATCAGATCCGTGATTAATCATCTTCAAATCATACCAATTTAGCAGATTTGTCGTTTTCTTTTCTATTTTATTGATGAACAGAGTAGGTTTCGATGAACAGAGGCTTTTGTTCTTCATTTTTTGATTTTCGTCTTTGTTCTACACATCATTAAGGATGAAATCAGATCTGAAAAATACATGAACCCAACAACCAACAGCTCTGATACCATTTTGCTGAATCAATATTTCAGATTCGTTGAGCTTGGATCTTAGGATTCATCATATTCAGATCTGAAAATTCAAAATTAAGATGGGTGGAGGTGTGTGAATCATAGAACAAAGAGAATGATAATAATACTGTTATGATTTCATTGATGTTGATGAACAAATTACAACGTGTATCATAAACGAATGATGGAATCAAACCCACCCAAAGGAGGAATTCTCCTTGGGCGGTGATTCACACCATGAGAAACACATACACAAGAACCACACTTACAAAATTACACTAGTGGTTCTATTTATAATATTCTAATAATTATTAAATGAGAAACCCTAATTTTTATTTTTGCTTTTGTCTTGATGTTGACTTTGTCAACTTTGTCTTGTTGACTTTGTCTTGTATTTGTTTTGTTCTGTTTATCAACTTGGTCTCTGAACTCGTACAATGACATCTTAAGTCGGCTATGATTGTGATTTGGAAAGCTTTAGTTTATCCAATTGTTGAACCCAACAATAACTAAAGTAGTCATAACAGATGTCCTGTAAAGTAAAAAAAAAATAAATGCAAGATTTAGAACATAAAGCCTAAGAAGTAGACTATATCTATGGAATCTTCACTCGCTCCTAGTCATGGTTATCATGGAAGGTTAATTCAACTAGTTTCATGAAATACATACTCAAGTTAGTTAACTATGTAATAGTTGATGAGTTCACAAGTTTAAGTAACCAGTAGTGAAGTTCAAAACTGTTCGAGTCATAAGGTAATTCAAGTATGTAACTATATAAGTAAAGGGCTATATAAGCAATGTTTTGTTCTGGTCTGTTCATTTTAACACACAAGTGAGTGGATGCAATCTCTAATGAGTCCACAAGCAAGCCTACGACGTTCTGAATATGCCCTTAACATCGTGCATTATCACGGAACATGAATAACATAAATAAATAAAAGAATTTATTTCTACAAATTAAGCTCGTGTCTTATTAGCCGGCGCGACTAGCGTCAAGTGGGTATGTCTACCTAATAGTACTATCAATAATTCTAATAGCTTAAGTCAACGAGTTAAATGGTTATGTGAGTTATGAGTGACTTAAATGTGATAAATGTATATTCATGTAACGTACACCCAATCCTTGGTATACCAATTGTAAAATCCAGAATATTCATGAAAACAATCGATCTTAATCAATCAAACGCAGAATGAATGATGATTAGTTAGGTAAATAGTCGCTCACAAGTCAAATGATATGAACAACAAGGTTAATAATGATTTTCTCTGATTTGACCAAGTTGCAAGAGCATTACAAAGTACAAAATATGACAAGTGTTATAATACAAATCTATTAAACAACTGTATATACTAAACCATGAAATTCTCGCCTAGACCTACATGTTCTTGCACCAAAATGTTTTCGCATGGCCACATGTTCTCACTTGGATCTTAATGTTTTCACATGCTATGATTTTTTATTTTCTCAGGCTCTTGGTTTGTAAGGATTGTGAAATTCATTATAGATCGATCTCGTGAGCAAGACGCGGAATGAAATCACCCACGGTAACATGATAAGAACAAGAAGATGTAAGATACTAAGAAAAAACAAGCAACACGTAATAAGTTCCAGTTGTATTGCTCTCTAATAAACATTACAAGTATACTATTCACATAATATTTGAACTCATTGAACATAATGAAATAAGCAAATTATATATACTAAACCAAAAAGGTCTTGTGCGAGAGCTAGCTTCTCGCGTGGATGAAAGTTCTATCATAATCAGATCTTCAAAATCTCATTTTGATTTTTTGAACCTTTAGGTTCAAATATATCGACTGTTGGCAAATATATCAGTGTAATCAATAGACTCGTCTAAATAAAGCCAAGATTTGTTATTGAAATGTGTAAAACTCATTCTCATACATTTCCTTTGTGGATGGATCTATTGGTTGGTAATCCTCTGGATGATTAGGCCTTGGTCCTAAGACGTTATCAAAACCTGACTCACTAGAAGGACCCGCAAATAAGCCCATGTCTCCTCCCTAACCATTATCATCATCATCATCATTATTCTTTCCCTTTTCATTCTTGTCATCATTATTATCACCACCACCACCACCACCATCTTCATCATCATTTTTATCATCATCTTTATCTTCATCATCACTAAAATCATAATCCACTTTATCTAGTCTATCATCTTCATCTTCAGGCTCAGTTTTTTGAACAACATGCTTAGGTTCCTAAATCACTTCACCAACATTTTGAACCACAGGTTGATCTTCAACAATCTCTTCAGTCAATACAATATTAGGTTCGGTATCAACAGTAGCGGCTTTTGTTGTTTGAGCATCAACAATAGGATCAGGATTAACAAACTGCTGTCCATTTGACTCTCTAACTTTTGAAAGATCTACTCTGATTAGGCTGATCAGATGTAAATGAAAATTTGGAAGTGATATCTCTAATATTATTCTCTAAGATCTGAACATAGTTGAATAGAAACTATTGCTGATGTTCAAGACTCTTAATGTTTTAATCCTTTTCTTGATTCATATGATGTAAGTCATATATCTATTGAGTTTTCTCCAACATCTCTCTCTCCAACACTTGAACTCTCTATTCTATAGTAACTTGTGTTGGTGAACTCGAAATTGTTTTAGCTATATATCTTTGCTCTGCAGGAATGTTGATAAAATCATCCATACCAAACTATCATCATTCCTTTGACCTCTCAGAGATGTACTTTGAACATCGTCTGTTATGGGCATATGTGTTTCTATTACAGTTGTTGCTTCTGTAACAGTCATATGAATCTTTTGAGGAATAGCCTCACTAAAAGAACTGGTGGCACAGACACTGGAATATCTGTATCAGGTGACACAGTGGTCATCGGGATTTGATGTCTTCTAATAATAACACCTCATCCTTTACCCTTATCACGTGTACTTGTATCAGGATCGACTCTCTTTCTTACTATAGTTTTCTTTATTTTCTTTGTTTCTAGAGAATCTCTAGGTACAAAGTTTGTATTAGTATCCTCAATAGTGCGTTTGGTTGGTGTAGCCGACACTCTGGGTCTCTCTTGAAAAATGTAAGGCATTCAGCCTATATCATCACTATCTGTATCATCCTCATCAGAACTGTTCTCGAACTAAGATTCTATCTCCTCATTTACTTTCCTACCACTCGGTTGAGTAGAACTTCCTGGAGCATCAATAGGAGTTCTAGAAGAAGAACCAATAGGGTCTGACTGAGGTGGATCTACAATGGTTTGTTGTTGGGCTTGCTGATCAATTGACTGGAAATCATTAGTAACTCTGCCAAGTTTGGTAAAACGGTCTCCCTTCGCAAGCATTTCCTCTAGTACCATTTAGGTATGTGGATATGTCTTTCCTCATAACCATGACTGAATTCGAAGCAGAATCATAAATGGCTAACTCTGGATGAATTAGGCGTTTGATGTGTTGAAATCATCTGAAAATTTCTAAGTGTTTAGACGCATGAACACTGTTCAGACGCTTTAGCACTGTGTAGGCGTTTCAGAGTGGGCGTTTTAACACTGTTTGTGAGCATTTTAGCACTATTTGGATGTTTTTCAGAAACAAAGTCCCAGGCGCTTTGGAACTGTTTGGACGTTTTGGAACTGTTCAGGCGCTTCACCACTGTTTGGGCGTTTTAGAACTGCTCAGGCTTTCTAGTTTGGGAGTTTCAGAAATACATTAAGGCATTCCCTTAGACGTTTCAAAGTCAAAGTGGACGCTTCAATACTATTTAGGGGCATCAGAATCAGACTTTTCTTTCAACACTTAAATTTTTTTTTAAAATCTAAGCTCCAAAAATATTTTCATTTCTTTATTTCATTTTAAAACTAAAAGTAACAAAAACAGTATATTTTCTTAAATTCAAAACTTAAACATGGTTAAGTCTGAAGATTCTGAGAATAGAGTATCAAAGTTGAAGAATAGAGCCGACTTCAAGAACTGGTCACTCAGGCTGAAACAGCATTTGAATTCTATAGATACTGATCTATGGAAATCAATAGAGAAAAGACCTTACATTCCTGTCACCTCTGATGGCCCTGATAGAGATTTTGTGACAAAAGATTCGTAAGAACCTTATCCAGAAGATGATTTACACGGGGATGATCTGAAAAAGGTGAAAAATGATATTAAAGCCTATTCTCTCATGTGTAAAGGGTTATCTTTGGAAGTACTATCAAGGCTTGAGAACTACCAAACTGGGTACACCATGTACAAAGCCTTGAAAGTTATCTATGAAAGAGGAAAAGAAATTCAAGATCTTAAAAGACAGAAATTGAAAAGGCAACTTGAACTGTTTGAGCATATCTCAGAAGAGACCATAAATCAGATGATGAATAGATATGTGCAACTTACAACAGAAATGTCAACTCTAGGGATTAAGATTGATCTTAAAGACCTAAATAATAGACTTCTGAATGCACTTCCATCATCTTGGAAATAAACTGTGACTTTCTTAAGGCATACTGAAAAGTTTCTAATGAATCTTGATATCCTTATTTCTAAGATTAAGTCAGTGGAAATTGATGAGAGCTCAAGAAATAATGACAAAAATGCATCAACTTTTCAATACAAGTATGATGCTTCTCCAACAAATACTGTAGAGAATGCTTTTCTTGCCAAGGATGAATCAACTCCTAAAGATGAGGGAGATTTGTTTGTAGGAGCAGGATTCTTCACTAGTACACATGTCTACTCAACTCAACCACAACCAAAGTCTCCTCCAAAAACTAAAATGCCTAAAACTCTAAATTAGACTCCATCTTCTAGCTCTGTTAATCCTAGTAAAGTTAAAGATGTTATAAACATCCTTTTACAGGATAAAGTGTCCAAATCTGCCTTTACAACATTTATGGTAAGTTTTCAAGCATTCCAAGGCAATCATTTAATTCAAGTTGATTTAATTTTGCAGGATTTGTTTGAGATGGATCCTGACGATGCAGAACGGATGGATCTTAATTGGTAGATGGTGATGATAGCCTACAGGACGCAAAACACTCTTATGCCAAGGGAAACTATAAACCAAGTTCAAACAAAATTGTTGGATTTGATAAATCAAAATCAAGGTGTTTTAACTGTAATAGCCATGGCCACTTTTCTAGAGAGTGTAAAGCTCCAAGAACATAAGGAGGATATGGCCAAAGTAGTTCTAACAGTCAGAAATATCATCAACAGGTTCATAAGACATTTAAAAAGCCTTATCAAAGCCTGCCAATACCAGAACTAAAAGAAGAGAAGACCATTGAAGAACCAAAGAAAGCATTAGTTGTAAGCATCAAGGATGGTTATGACTGGAGTGCATATGCAGAACAGTTTATAGCTGATCTTACTTCTTGTCTAGCACTGATTGCTGAGATGAATGATGAAGACTGGTTTGAAGACAAAGATCCAAAGACAGAAGGTGAATCCGACACTGAGGTAAACTATGACTGGAATGACAAAGCTGAAGAAAAGGAAAATTCTGAAGAAGTTGCTCTTATGGCACAAACTGAATAACCAAAGGTTGTGAACTCATCATCTGACGCCGAGTCTTCAAATTCTTACCCAGAAATCCTAGTGGAAGTAAGGGAGAAAATATGCATCGAAGCATGTTTTGAACAAGTAGAACACTACAGAATATACTCGTTCAAAATATGTGATAAACTTAAACAAGAAGAGTCAATGCACAATAAGCTAAAAACTGATCATAAAATTTCTGATGATAAAATCATATCTCTTCAAGCTTCTTGGAACAAAACTTTAAAAGAACTTGAACTTGTAAAGAAACAACTTGAAAATATGACAAAAACTCTTGAACAAGAGAAATCGGCACATGCAGCAACTCAAATTGATTTAGCCAAAGTGAAAAGCTCAAAGACAATTGTTGATCAACTGGTAAATGGAAGGAAAGATAAAGATAAAACAGGATTAGATTTCACACATGAACCTATGCCTGAATCTATTACAAATACCTTACCTGAAAATTTTAATACTCATGATCATTCACCAGAGAATAAAGCTAAGCTTAAAGAATTTCAAGAAAAGAAAAAGAATAGTCAATCAAATGTAGAGAGTGAAATCAAAAAGATAAACATTGAAATATTCAAGGAGAAAGATTCAGAAAAGATAAAGAATGGTCATCCTATTAAAGTAAAATCTTTTGAACCGCAACAAACGAACGAAAAGCTCTTTGTACCAAAAAGTGAGAGTGTTATTGAATAGAGTGAACCTAAACAAAAGGTTGAAAAAGCTAATGATAACAATAACAAAATGAAAGGAAAATGTAAAGAAGAGAAAGCAGACACTTCATGTTCTGATGATTCAAGCTTATATGTATTAAACCAAAACAAAGATTGTGAAAAAGAATCTTCTCAAGATTCAATCAAAATCCAAGGCACTAAAACTTCATCAAGAATAAGAAATCAAAGAAGAAGAAAATCTACTTAAGCTAAAAAGTCTGAACAATTCAATCAATCAATTCAACTTAAACCAGTGAAGTTTGTGTCAGCAGGAACTTTTGACATGAACACAATCTCGGAAACTACATCTAAACCTAAGATCAAATCTAACTCTGATCTGAAAACAGGTTCAGGTCCCAAGTCTTCCGTTGTTCATAAAAGATTTATATCTAAGCAGTTAAAGACTTGTGATCAAGTTCAAAATCAAAATCCTAAAAATCAAAAGACCAAATTCACACAAGAATCAAATGTGGCTTCCACATCAAGGGTTAATAAAGTGTTGTTTAATCATTCTCAAAAGTATTGTGATATATGTGATATGTACAATCATAACATATCTGAGTGTTATATTAATAAGTACTGTCACATCTGTGATATGACAAATCAGACAACAGCTAATTTCTACTTTAACAAATATTGTGCATTGTATGATGAGCAAAATCATAATACTGAGGATTGCTTCTTCAGAAAGTACTCACCTAGGAAGGATTTTGGTAATCAAGGATATGTTAATCCAAAATTTCAAAGAAATCATAATCTTGGTTTACAAAATCTACCAAAACAACCTTTTCCGAGTTTGAGATCCTTCAGAAGAATCAATTCTGATTATGATAATCAGTACACTGTCAGATCATAGCAGTACAATCAAGGAAATTTTATTCCATGTTCAGTAAAAATGAAAAATGAAACATTTATCAAGAAAAACTTTTCTAATGTTTCAAATGATGGTTCAAAATTTCTTGATGATGATCTTGAAAACCGATTTAATGCTTTAAGGTCAAAACAAAGAAAAGATAATCAGACAGTTTTCAAAGAGGATTTGAAAATCCAAAATTTCAAAAAAACCTGATGTAAACAAACTCCATTTCAAGCAGTTTACCATTATGGATAAATATGGAAAGCCCAAGACCATCTTGGCTTGGGTTACTAACACAACTTAAATGTCTTTGAATGTAGGTACGCCCGCGGAGACCAGTAAACAAATGGTATGTTGATAGTGGGTGTAGCTGGCATATGACAGGCAATCAAGCCTTACTTCAAGACTTTAAGACAAAAGATGGTACTCATGTAGCTTTTGGTGGAGATGCAGGTGGAAAGATAACCAGTGAAGGAACGGTATATAATGGAATTATAACTTTGATAAAGTCAACTTCTGTGCACAGTTGAACTTTAATCTTTTAAGTGTTTCACAAATATGTGATAAATCATATTCTGCTTTATTTGATGACTTTTATTGTTATATTTAAAGCCAGGATTTCAGATTAGCAAGGAGTGGGTGGTTGTTAAAGCTGTTCGAGATAGAGATGTTTACAAGTTAGATATGTCTCATGTTGATCCTTCAACGGAAACAACTTGCCTGATTGCTCATGCATCAAATGATGAAAGCCAACTTTGGCATTGACGTCTCGGTCATTCCAACTTCAAAACCATAAACAAACTTGTAGCAGGAAGTCATGTAGTAGTAATTCCATCAAAGAAGTTCGCTACATCAGATCTCTGGAAAGTATGTTTGAAAGGAAAACAACACAGAGCGTCTTATAACTCCAAACAGATAAACTCAACTTCAAAGCCTCTACAGATGTTACACATGGATTTATTTGGTCCTGTAAACATGCAGAGTATTGGAAAGAAAACATATTGTTTAGTTATCATTGATGATGATACAAGGTTTTCTTTTTGCGCGCAAAATCTGAAACGGCTGAATTATTAAAAGAGTTTATCACTAAAGTACAAAATCAACTTGATCTAAAAGTAAAATAATTAGAAGTGATAATGGAACAGAATTTAAAAATGCTAATGTGGACTTGTTCTGTGCATGAAAAGGGATATCTCATCAGTTCAGTGCTCCTAGAACTCCACAACAAAACGGAGTTGCAGAAAGGAAAAACCAAGCATTGATTGATGTAGCCCGTGCAATGTTAGCAGATGCTATGATTCCAATCACTTTCTAGGATGAAGCCATATCAACTGCATGTTTCATTCAGAATCATACTATATTGGTGAAAGACAAACAAAAAACTCCTTATGAGTTGATGCTTGGCAGGAAACCAAACATAGATTTTTTTTAAATCTTTTGGTTATCCGGTTTTGATTTTAAATTCGAATGATCAGCTAGACAAATTTGATGCAAAATCTGATGATGGATTTTTTCTTGGATATTCATTAGCTTCTAAAGCTTATAGAGTTTATAACTCTAAGACGAATGTTATCATTAAAACGTTTCAATGTTAAATTTCTTGAAAATTCTTTTCCATCAGTTGCCAATGGTCCAGCGTGGTTATTTGATTTAGACTCATTGTCAAACTCATTCAATTCTAATCTGTTTGAATCTTCTTATGTCAACAGGAAACAGGTAGGAGATCTTGGATCCTTTAATGATGATTCAGACTGATGATATAGATGATTTAAGCCCAAACTATCCTTTTTTGCTCATTTGTGAGAGATTCCATATTCAATTTAGAGAATCATGATCAACAAATTCCTGAGCAACAACAAGTTACTGAAAATTCTGATGATTCTCAACCAATTCCTAATGGTGGTAATGAATTTGTGCAACCTGAGTCTGGAACATCATCTATCTCTGGTGATGCAGTTGATATTGGTAATCTTGTTTACTTTATCAACTCACCGACTCAAGTTCCAAATTTCAATCCACATTTTTCTAGCCTATTACATCAGCTCTTCAACTTGAATCAAACAAATCTGGATGTTAATGTTCAAGGTGATGAGATACCGACATCTCGTATTCATAAGAACCATCCAACATCTCAGATTATTGGTCCATTGATTGAGAGAAGAACAAGAAGTAAATAAGAACAAGCATACCTGTGCTTATATTCTTGTTTTCTTTATCAAATTGTTCCTAAGAACATTACCGAAGCATTAAAGGACAATGGTTGGATTAAGGCTATGCTAGAAGAATTACTGCAATTAACAAGAAGTATGGAATTTGGTGGATTTACCTGAAGGAGAAAATGCTATAGGAATAAAATGGGTGTTTAGAACTAAAACCGATGATCGAGGAATAGTCATTAGAAACAAAGCGAGACTAGTTGCACAAGGATACACACAAGAAGAAGGAATTGATTATAATGAAGTATTTGCTCCAGTTGCAAAACTTGAATCTATTCGTGTCTTCCTGGCTTATGCATCATTCATGAAATTCAAGGTGTATCAAATGGACGTAAAAGGTGCATTCTTGTACGGCCCAATCACTAATGATGTGTACGTGAAGCAACCTCAAGGTTTTGAGGATGCAGAATTTCCACATCGGGTGTACAAGCTTAGCAAAACTCTTTATGGACTCCATCAAGCACCTTGAATCTGGTATGAGACATTGTCACAACAGTTAATCCAACATGGATACACAAGAGGAAAACAATCCAACTTTATTTATAAAGAAGGATGCTGATGATCTCTTATGTGTCCAAGTCTACGTTGATGATATCATATTTGGTTCTACCACTCAAAAACTATGCAATGAATTTGAAGAAATCATGAAGTCTTGATTTCAAATGAGTTCTATGGGAGAAATCAATTTCTTCCTTGGACTACAAGTTCAACAATCTGCAGATGGTATATTCATCAATCAAGAGAAGTTTGTTGACAAACTCTTCAAGAAATTCAAACTGCAAGATTGTCAGTCCATAAGAACTCCAGCTGATCTAAACTCCAAGATTGAGCCTGATCCAAAAGGAAAATCAGTTGACCAAACTTTATATAGATCTATGATTGGTTCTTTGATGTATCTTACTGCATCTAGACCAGACATAATGTATGTTTTTTGTGTCTGTGCCAGGTATCAATCAGACCCGAAAGAATCCCATTTAATTGCTGTCAAAAGGATATTCAGGTATCTCAAAGGTAAACCGGCTTTAGGGCTATGGTATCCTTACGAAGGAAACTTTGAGTTACATGGATATACTGATAGTGACTATGGAGGATGTTGTCAGAACAAAAAATCTACAGCAAGTGGTTGTCAGTTTTTACGCCCCCGATTAGTGTTATGGCAATGCAAGAAACAAACAAATGTCTTTGTTTCAACCGCAGAAGCTGAGTACATAGCTGCTTCAATAAGATGTTCTCAAATCCTTTGGTTACAAAACCAACTACTGGATTATGGGTTTAATTTTCTTAAAACACCAATTTACATTGATAACACTGCTGCTATGTTCATTACAGCTAATTCAGTCCAGCATTCAAAAACAAAACATATCAAAATTCGATACCATTTTATCAAAGATAACTCTAAAAAAGGTTTAATCATTTTAATTCAAAATGCAACTAAAAAACAGTTGGCAGACCTATTTACTAAAGCCTTCTTACCAGGACGGTTTGAGTATTTCGTGGAGTCAATTGGACTTATTAACCATGTGTAAAACTAGTTTTTTAAGTTTTTCTTGTAGTTCTTTGAATCTTAACATGATCAGAACCCTTCCTTATCCAAAATGTCATAGTAAGAAAACCTGTCAAAGTTAATTGTCTGATTGTAGTTTGTGTGTGTGTGTGTTTTCTTTTTACAGAAAAACCAGATACAAAAGTAGAAAATTCAAAATCAAAGATAAAAATAAAAAACAAAAACTACAAAAATAGAGTCTTTCTTTGTTAATTCATTTTTAGGAATGAATCTGTTTTTGCAACATGTGAGAAATGATAGTACATTAGTGAGATCAGTTGCATATTTCACTCGACAATAAAGTCTGACATGATTAGATATGATGTTTAGACAATCTCATGCTACTATACTGAAACAGTAAATTCTTGTGATTAAACTAAATCATCTATGCATGAATGTGTGTTCATTTGAGTACTTTTGAGTTGTATTAGCTTATCAGATTGATTGCTTATAAAGTTACAACACTCACACCCGGTGGTGATATGACTAACCATGAGATCTATTACATGCAGAAAATGATTCTATTGTAAATATTAGATTTTTATTCTGCTTTACTTTTTATTTTATGCATGTTTTATGTGTGCAGGCAATTTAACATTGATCAGTGTGATCTTCTTGTGACAACTTGGGAAACTTCAATGTTTGTAAAACTTAAAAGTTTAGGGGGAGTAATAAAGTAACAATTTCAAAGAAAATCAAAATTAAAATGTTGAATGGAAAGCATGAAGCTAAATGTTCAAAGCATGTGTGCGTCTGATAATGTAAAATTTTGATAATGACAAAATGAGCCTATAAAAAAATTTTCACGTGGAAAAGCTTCTTGCAAATTTTGTAAATGAGACAAATTTGTTTAAATTTGAGACTAAATGAAAGAAAATTGTATTTTGCAAAATTAAATAAAAATAAAAGGGTTTAAAATGTCAAAAGTGAAAATTGAGGGTCAAAAATGTAAATTTTGGGGAAAAATTCAAAATTATGAAGATTGTTTGAATATTAGTATGTGAATAGTGCTAATATGTCTAAACATTGTTCAGGTGAAAGATGTGAAAAATATGCAAGTGTATGGAAACTCATGGGCCTAAACAGTGGCCATAAGTCCAAGTAGGAGCATGATGAGTTTTCAGAAAATTTACAAGTGTTTGGGCATTTTTCATATCCTCATACGCCTGAACTGTTGTCATACGTCTGAAAAATTGGTTAAGTGTTGGGCGTTTCAACATGCTAATGCGCCCACATAGTACCAGACGTGTCAAGTGAAAATATTCACCAAGTGTTGGGCGTTTCATATAATCTCATGCGCCTAAACAGTGCAAAAGCGCCTCAACACTGCTTATGCGACTAAAAAGTGCTCACGCGCCTAACCTCATGCGCCCATACAGTGCTCATGCGCCTAAAATTTTCACTTACTATATAAACAGCACTTCTCATTTTTCACTTATTGACAATTCCAAAACCTCTGAACTCATTCGACACTCGTTTCACCTCATTATACTCAATCTGTTCATCTGTTTATGAAATATTATGATCGAAAGTGTGCATACTTGATTGAAAAACGTAAGTTCATAGTTAAAATCATCCCATTTCAAGTCACCGATTCATAATCAGTCAGACGTTTCAAATTTGTTTAGGCGTTTTTGACCTTAAAGATTTGAAAACTTTGAAATAGGTGTATTAGAAAGAAACTAAGAACTCAAATAGATCATAGATTGTTGATATACACTGAATTTCGAGCAGTTTGATATATGGAACAGTCAATTTCATGAACATTGATTGAAGGGTGTTCTTCATCAGTTTGATGGATGAAGATGAACAGTTTCAAAATTTGAATTTTTTTAATAAAAAAATTTAAAATTAAAAATTCATTAAAACTTAATTGTTAAATAACTTTGATAAAATGTTAATTGACTTAGTGTGTTTTAAAACAAACATATAACAACTTGTATTTAATATGATTTGGACAGAATTTTTAAAATTCTAGAAAAGGTTAAGTACAAGTTGATATAAAACAAAACTAAGTATTTAAAACATAATAATTCATTAAAATTTAAATCAAAGTTTGTCAAAATCAAATAGTTTTAAAGAAATTAAAGTATCTAAAGTTTATGTTTTCATTTGTGAAGATGGCTGATCTAAAGTTTGAGCCCAAGCATAACGTAGCTGCTTTGCTTAACAAGGATGTTCAAGATGTTGTATCCTATGAGGAGATGATCAGATTCCTATTGAGGACAAAGTATGTCTATGCTATGTGTTACAAGCCAGTGATCTACTCAAGATTGATCAACAAATTCTGGCACACAGCCTTAGATTCCTAATGGAAGAAAAGTGGTGATAGGTTTTATCACCAATGAAAGAATGCTTGAAGTATCTGAAGAATCTGTAAGATTTGCTCTTAGATTGGGACAAAATGATCCAGCTGATTTGTCTGAGCTGTCATTTAATGAATGTAGACAAACATTCATGAAAATAGGTCATCCTGATCATTTCCCAAAGAAATAGTTTTTCAGAGCAAGAGTATATAACCATTGGAAGTTATTATGCTACATTTTTCAGCATTGCATGTCCAAAAGAAGTGCTGGATGGAATTCATTTCCAGTGGACATTGCATCACCAATAGTTGCCATTGCTACAAGCAGAAGATTTAATATGGCAAAGTGGATTCTTAATGGATTTATCTTCAACCTTGAAAAAGGTATAAGGAACAAGTATCTGATGTATCCAAGGTTCCTATAGATGATGATAAATGAAGAATATCCAGATATTCCAAGTTTATGGTGTTGGTGGTGATGCCATGGAACTTGAACATATGACTGAGATATTATATAAAAGACTAGTCATGATCACAGGAGCTCAAAATGTTCCTATGTTTCAGTATTTGAGGGATGTTGCTAATGATAATATGGATATCAACTTAGATCACTTCCACTTGATAGAAGGTGAACCAGTGGATCCAGCTGATCTAGTTGATGAAGCTCCTCAAGTCTTATCTGATGATGATGATGAACAGAATGATGAAGATGATGATGAAAGTGTTCATGATGATGAAGCTGATGAAAGTTTACCAAGTGATAGTGATGATGATGGTGCTGATGGTGCAGCTGAGACATATCAAGCAGATGGTAGTGAGTCTACTTATTCTGATGATGCTGCTGAGGCACATGATGTTGGTGAAGGAACTACTAAAGGAATGACTCATGATGAACCTATGACTGAAGCTCAAGGTGATAGGGAAGCACAGGCTAATGTTCAAAATCAAACATTTGATTTTGATTTCATGGATGCTATATTGTCTGAGCCTGTCTTTTAAAGCACAACTCCAATTGAATCTAAAGACATTCCAGTTGCTACAACACACAATGTGTCTGTACAGACTGATGATAGTATTGATGTTGCTGAGCTGGAAAAGTTAAAAGAAATAAATATGGCTCAGGAAAAGGAAATAGTTGATTTGAAAGAAGAAAATTTGAAGCTCAAAGAAGTTATTCAAATGAAGGATGCTGAGATGGTTACTTTGGTGAATGATAAAAATGAAATCATGAAAACTTTTGATGTGATGATAAGTGATTATGATGTAATGGAAGAAAAATTCAAAAAGATAACCGAATAAAATGAAAAGAGGAAGAGTTAGCTAAATTAAAAGAAACTTAAAAAGTTGATTCACCTGAGATTGAGATTGTGTCTGAAATCAATCCAATCAATATTGAGGAAACTCCTGTTGTAGACAAGGGTAAAAGGAAGTTAGATGAAATAGTTGAATCAGTTCTACCTGAGTCTTCATCTAAAATTCAAAAGATTTCTGAAGTTCAGGAGAAAGGTTAGAAATTCATACAAGAGACTATAGAAGCATTGGATGATATTGAAGATGAGTTTAATGATGACTGGTATGATGAAGTTCTTGAAGATGAAGACATTAATGAAGCTAACTTTGAACAGAACTTCACACCAATGGAAACAACTCAAGAGGAGATACCAATTGATTTTGAAGATAGATATAATTTTTTGGTAAGAATGAAGTATAACAGAGTATTCCTAGATGGCTTGACTGTGACTCAGATAAATGAAGAGTATGAAAAGTGTATAGCTGCAGAGTCAGTAGCCCCAGTGGATCCAAATGAAATAGTGGTGGAGCATGGTGAATGGAACCCACTGCAATAGAGCCTTAATGTGGAAGAGATGCCTATTTCTGAACTTCACCATCCTGATCCTGACGAGATGAGCATTTTATCTTTGAGATCTTGGCTGCAAGCTAGAAATTATCCGTGGAAGAGGCTAAAGAGACATCAAGGTGAATCATTAAGGAATCTTGTTAGAAGCTTTCAAGCTACTGAAAATCAATCTAACAAGATGATCATTCTGGATACTAACAATCCTCAATACCTTGAGATAACTAAGAGAACACGAATGTTGAAACCACAAGAAATCCAGTCGATGGCTCAAAAGACAAATGTGTATGAAAGAAGGAAAGAGCTTATGAAGATGTTTCCTGAATCAGAGAAAGAAGCTTACAAAGTTTCTCTTGATCGGAAACAACTATTCAATAAAGCTAGATCGACTGGAGACTTGGTAAGAAATGTGTTGCAGAAAGGACAATCAAGTTAAGATTGTTGCATGGAAGTATGATGAAATATTTGACGCCTTCCTGATTAAGCGAGTAAATGCAGTGTGTGATGTATATCATTTTACTTGAGCATTATCAAGATCCCAGTTCAAGACCTCAAGGAGTTGAATAAACTGCCTTTAATTAATCCAATTGGAGTTAAACGTGGTGATATATTTGTTGAGCTTTTAAACAGAGGGATAACTCAAGCAAGTGCATTGTTGGAAACAAGATGCTCATAGGAAGATAAAGAGTATTTTGCTACTTTGAAGAAGAACAGGAAGATTAAAGGAACATAATCAGAAGATGAACACTTCTTGATTGAATTTTATGGTGAGTAATTTGAGAAAGTAACTACTCCAGGATTCAAAGTTATAGAAGGGACACAAAAGTCAAAACCAATCCTGCGATGGTTCTACAACACTAAAACATTTGAGCTCAAATTAGTCCAAAATCTCGAGAACTGGGAAGAGGACATGATTACTTTGTTTGGTGTTTTTAAGCTTAAACTGTTACACCCAACCTATGTCTCTTTCCTATCAGTCCAAAATTTTGAAAGAGTGTCTCCAGAGATTGCAGAGAATGATAAGAAATACTTTTTGTCAATCATTAAAGTTATGAATGCTGCAATGGAGAGAATCTCACTTAGGAAATCATTAGCTTATTGTCACGCACCGCTTAAATTTCAAGCCACAATGGTCGGGATTCTGGAATTTTCCAGCAAGTTCCCGAGACTTCAAAGATTTAAGGATTACCATAAAAATATCTCAAGATGTATCTAGAATTAACCATAGAAAAATCTAGTTGATTAGTCTAAGATTAGTCTAGAAATTTCCTTGTAAATATCTTAGATACTTACTTAGAAATATCTAAGATACTTAGTGCTAAGATAGTTCTAGATTAGGAATAATCTAGAACTTTAGATAAGTATAAATAGGTGATGAAGTCTTCATTTGTAACCACCCAAAACTCATACAAGTCTTGTGTAAACACACTTGTAACCCACTATTGTACTAACCTTGTAAGCAATACAAAGCCATTTGTATTACGAGCTTGCAAACGCTTCCTCATTATAACTTCAATTGTCACTTCATTTGGGTCACAAAGGCTGAACTTAGAGCAAGTCTAAGTGCCGCACAAGAGTCGAAGAAGTCACTCCGTGACAAGTGGTATCAGAGCAACGTCGATCGCTAGGGATGGCGACTGATCCAAGGAAGGTTGTCAGTGATGAAGGAAACCGGGGACAAGAAGAGACTCCCCATGGCAGCAAGAAAAATCATGGGACATCCAAGGACCGTACGTTGGAAAAACGAGTCAGTGACATGGAAACAGGTCTCATCGAGATAGGATCTCAAGTAGACTTGTGCTTCTAACGCCTAGAAGTGACAGAAGCTGACTTCACAGAGCTTGGAGATGGACTCAAGGCTACTGTGGAACTACTTCGTGATGAAGTAAAATTTATGATAAAAGAAGCAATCAAAGACGTTACTACCAAGCTGCAAAAGGACATGGACGAGCTGTCAAGCGACATGCATCAAAGTCTACTTGGCTTGGAAGCAAGAGTAGTTGATTGAAACAAGACAATGATCACGACTGGAGGTAACATCGTGAACTTTACACCGAGAGTCGAAATTCCCAAACCATCACCGTTTTTGGGCAAACAAGAAGCTTGGGCGGTCGATGACTTTATTTGGGAAATGGAGCAGTACCTAGGAGGGGTACAAATCCTCGATGACGCTACCAAAATCAAGACAACCACTATGTATCTTAAAGATACAACAACACTATGGTGGAGATGTCAAAGGATGGACATCGAACAAGGTGCGTGCACTATCAAAACTTGGGCTAAGTTCATCGAAGAACTAAAAAGACAGTTTTATGTGGTAAATGCTGAGCATGAAGCTAGAAGTCGACTTCGTAAGCTCAAACAAACCGAGAAAATCAAGGACTATGTTAAAGAGTTTACAACACTTGTCCTTGAGATCTCGGATTTATTGGATAAAGACTCCCTTTTCTACTTTCTCGATGGTCTGCAATCATGGGCCAAGATAGAGTTGGAGTGATGAAGTGTTCAAGATCTTGCTTCAGCCATCGCAATAGCTGAAAGCTTGATTGATGATAAAGAAAACGACCATATAGGCCCATGAATGAGGAAAGTGATGATGAGAAAGGTGGAGGAGTTAAGCCTAATTATGATCGGAAGGTGGAAACAAGGAGGCCACCACCACACGACAATGAAAAGCGTCCTCCAAAATTCTGTTTCATATGCGATGGACCACATACTGCTCGGGATTGCCCGAACAAACAAAGTCTGCAAGCCATGGTGGCCAGAACTGATGATGCATCCCACCAAGACAAGGAGATTCATCTCGGGGCAATGCAACTACAAGTATTGAATGCTTTAACGGCACGTGAAGGAAAGCCATTAAAAATGGTTAAGTCCTGCTCAGCGGAGCACAAGGGCAACATCATGAAAACGGAGGTGAAAGGACTTCAGTTTGTGAACTTGGAGATAAATGGACGACTTGCAAAAGCACTAGTCGACACCGAAGCAAGTCACAATTTCATAACGCGAGAAGAGGCTAAGAAACTCGGGCTAAGGATATCCATATGAGAAGGATATCTCAAAGACGCCAATGGTAACATGAAAGCGATCGAAGGAATGTCATGGGATGCCAAGACTAAAATCAGGACATGGCAAGGTAAGCTGGACTTCTCGATTGCACCATTGGGCGACTATAAGATCGTGCGTGAGATGGACTTTTTCTGAAAAGCAAAAGCCGTTCCAGTAACATTTTTAAACACTTTGTACATCGTCAAAGGCGATAAAGTACACACAGTAATGATGGAGTCAAGCTATTGAGGCAAAACACTATCCGTCTTGCAACTCACGAGAACAAGCCGAGGGTCATGTAAGAAACACGACGAGGACATCGTGGGTTTAGGTGGAGGAGAATGTCACGCACCGCTTAAATTTCAAGCCACAATGGTCGGGATTCTGGAAATTTCCAGCAAGTTCCCGAGACTTCAAAGATTCAAGGATTCCCACAAAAATATCTCAAGATGGATCTAGAATTAACCATAGAAAAATCTAGTTGATTAGTCTAAGATTAGTCTAGAAATTTCCTTGTAAATATCTTAGATACTTACTTAGAAATATCTAAGATATTTAGTGCTAAGATAGTTCTAGATTAGGAATAATCTAGAACTTTATATAAGTGTAAATAGGTGATGAACTCTTCATTTGTAACCACCTAAAACTCAAACAAGTTTTGTGTAAACACACTTGTAACCCACTCTTGTACTAACCTTGTAAGTAATACAAAGCCATTTGTACTACAAGCTTACAAACGCGTCCGCATTGTAACTTCAATTATTACTTCATTTGGGTCACAAAGGCTGAACTTAGAGCAAGTCTAAGTGCCGCACAAGAGTCGAAAAAGTCACTCCGTGACATTATGCCAATATAGTCAAGAAAGATATTAAAGAGATTGAATTTATGAGAATTTCAAGTAAAGGCGTGTTGGAGGTGTATTCGAAAGGTAATTCAAAACCTATTGAGCTGTATGCTAACATTGATATTAAGGCTTATCAAAAGATACACTTAAGGTGATGAACAACATGGAGATAAAGACAAACGAGGCTAAGCCTGAACAAGGTGTATTAGCAAGCAAGTTCAAATCTGCAATTGCTAAAGCCTTAAAAGAACAGGAGTTATACAAAGAAAAGCCGATGTTTAAGATTAAAGGAGAACCTGAAGATTATTTTGAAGTTTGAAGATGGATGGAAAGAAGAAAGAGGATTGAAGATGAAAAGAAGAAAAAAAGACTGAAGCAGAAAAGACTGAAGTAGAAAGATTAAAGCTGAGAAGACAAAGATAAAGAAGACTGAAGATTTCTAAAGACTCAAGACCATGTAAATCTTAGGGGGAGTATTGTTAGTACTTCTTTAAAGATTAACATGTTGTCTTTAATTGTCTTTGTATTTTAATTTTTATAATAGTATAGGGACTTATGTGTAAATATATGTTCCTTTAGTTTCTTTGATTAGTATAAATAGGATTATATGTATTTTGTGCAGGTAGATATAGACGTTTGAACTCTCTTAATTGTACATTGTAATCCTTTGCAACTATCAATAGAAACTGCTATGAATTTTTGCATTTGTTGATTACTTTGTTCATATAATTGTTAACTGCTTAATCACAACATAGAATCGATCTATTTGAACCTATCAGAAACATTGATAATTAGCTGAATAAATCTTGGATACATAATAAACTTCTTCCCAGTAGATGCGATCACATTCTTCTGCATCTTGGCAAATATAGCCTTGGATATGTTGTACGATAGGTCATCAACTAGGGAAACTAGTAGTGATCTGAAAAATGGGCTAAATCTATTTAGAACTTTAAGTTTCTCAAAAAATGTACCACTGCATGAAATAAAAACTTCTAGAAAGAAGAAAGATGCTTCTTCTCTAAAGATGGATATCAACGATCATATCCCATCCACCGTAGACAGTTTTTAGCAAACACATCGTCAATCTTGTCTGGAGTGTTAAGCTGATCTTCTAACAATAAGACACTGTTGATGACTTCAGCAGTAATAACTACTCTTTTTCCCTTCACTGTAACACTGGTACACTGCTCTCCATCAACATTCTTTTCATTAGAAGTCGCTGACCAGAACTCATCAATAACATCGGTGGAAATAGACGGATTGGTTGTAATAACATAATGAATAGAAGAAGCCTTTAATCCTTCAGTCAGTGAACAAAATAAAGCTTTGTCTTTTGGCACATCTCCAAGATAAGCAATAGCATAATGGTTCTTATTGAAAACCATTTGTCAAGCCATCTGTAGACAAAATGAACATTTAATCACTCACAGAATTCATGAAAACTATACTTAGAAAAATTTCAGAACTTTTGATATTTTGAAATCCTCGCGTGAAAGGTAAACATTTTGCAAATTTGAACTTATAACTTCTCACGTGAGATGTAAACTTTTTCGCATGCGAATAGTTTTGAAAAACTGTCAACTTGTCGCGTGAAGGTTCTTATCGCATGAAATTTGTTTTAAACCAAAGTCAACTTCTCGCAAGACTGGTCAAAGATGCTCTTTGTGAATAGTTCATGTGAATTTAAAAGTTTTCACGTCTGTTCATAATTTCAGCAACTTTTCATGTGCGACAACATCAAAACTTATTTTTGAATTCAAATCATTTCAATTAGTTTTAACCATTAAAACTTGTTGTATTAGCGTCGATGTAGCAGTTAAGAATATTAATGTTCAATTTCATCAAAACATAAGTATTTAAAGATTTAAGGTTTCGATTCAAATTCAAAATCATTCAAATCATCCTTTTAATCATTAATATACCTTGTCTAAATCCTGGTAATCAATAGTCGAATACAATGGACACAAATATCAAGTGAATCTAATCAACACTTCCAGAAAATCTCAGAGATAAATTTGAACTGATATATGAAACAAATACTTGACTTTTCGCACTATTGTTATCTTTATAGAAGTAATACTCCTCGTGCGAGTACTAAGTTTTCGCATCAGCTAACTTCTTGCGTGCAAGAAGTTTTAACTATTTGAATTAAAAAATTTAATATTTCAAACATTTAACCCTCTTTGATTATTTTGACTTTTTATGTTTAACCAAGCATTTAATTTAATCAGAATCCTTCATTTTGATTAAAATATTTTGTTGAAATAAGCAAACAAATAAAATAAAGAGATAAAATATTTTTGTGATTTTGTGATTTTCTATATAAACTTTGAAATCTAAAATCATTCAACTTCTACTAACCATAATTTAAAACCTTTTGTGAATTTTCTATTATAGGATCATAGTTCTCTGAAATTGATTATTACTGCTATATCTAGAAAAAGACTGCTTCAGTTGATTGTTAATATGTTTGTCTAAATTTAAACTCAAACCTCAATCTTTACTAAGACAAAAATGTTGTGACTTTATCATGTTTTATTTCTTTACATGAAATCAATGGATCCCACAATCAAAAATCCTGTAGAACTACTATCAAGCTTCAAGACACTTTTGAGATTTCGAGTTACCCCAATTTAACTTAAATTTTTCACCTCTGATCAGTAACCTCATGATTATTGATTTTCTTAGTATTTCTATTAGAGCATAACTAGCCTGAGAAACGATTCTAAACATAAAATATTAACAAGTTTAGACTTATTAACTGCTAGTTGAACTTATGTTTTGTCATCGCAAGATGTTTAGGACTTATATGCCAAATCAGACTTACAATCCCATCTTTTGATTTTACCTCCTGTGTTAGAATATATTCTCAACATTTAAAATATTTAACATATGGTATGTATGTCTTTGACATATCTTTTATTTTTATGCTCGATGACATCTTTTATTCCTATATGGCCTCCTTTCTTTGGCATCTTTTTGCTCTTTTGTCATTGAATATTTTTTTTCTTTGACTTTGTTTTTTTTTTGATTTCATACACATATATACTTATTCTTATGATAATTATAGATTTAGAGAGTGATGAGCTTGAGTATGATAAGACTATAACTCTCAGACTGTTTTAGCATTGAATCGATGTTACCATAAAACCTTGATATGTTATCCATTTCAGTCATAATGGATTTAGTTCCAATGCATCACAAACATTTTGCTTTTCATTCATGAAAGTAGAACCTATCAACAAATCAAATAAAATCCAAGTCAGCTCCTTTTTAAGCCTTTATATGTAATATAACAAAATCAAAAGATGTACTATAATTTCCTATAAACACAGAAAATTTAATATTTGTAAAATAAGGCCCCTAAAACAAAAATATTTGTCATTGTATTTCAAATCTCTCTCTAATATTATGATTATCTATAAAAAATAACAATTTTAATAAACTATAAAAGGAAAAATACCTTTGGGTGAGGTTCTGGTCAATCAACCAAAATTATCATCCCTAAAATTTGAAAAGAAAGTCAAAACAGGAATGATCAAACGCCTTGATAAACAAGTCAACAATATTTTCATCAAATGTAACTTGAGCCAGATGAATAAGTTTTCTATCAAAACAGTCACAGATAAAATGCATGTGAATGTCATTGTGTTTTGTTGTTGAGTGTTGAATGGGATTCTTCACTATGTTTAAGGCTTTATAATTATCACACCAAATGGTGTATTAAAAATATTAAGACCATAGTCAAGAAGTTGTTGTTAAATCCAAACAATTTGGAAACAATAACTTGAAGCAGCTACATATTCAACCTCAAAATTTGACACTGAAACAATGTTTTACTTTTTTGCATTGGCAAGAAATCAACCTGTTTCTAAGGAATTGACAACCACCTGTAGTTGATTTCCTATCCAAATTACAACCACCATAATCATTGTCAGTATAAGCATACAATTTAAATTCAAAATTCCTAGGATACCAAAGTCTAAGTTGTGGTTGGCCTTTAAGATACTTGAAAATCCGATTGACAACTTTCATGTAATAATCCTTTGGATTACTATGATAACATGCACACTGAAAAACAGAAAACATAATGCCAAGTCTACTTTCAGTAAGATACATAAAGGATCCAATCATTGATCTTACAAATGTTGATCAACATTTTCACCCGTGAGATTAGGAGACAAAGTGGGACGAGATGACATAGGAGTTGGTGCAATCTTAGAATCCTGAAGCTTGTATTTATCCAGAATACTAAGAGCATATTTTCTTGATGTATGAAAATACCTTGGTTATCTTGTTTAACTTGGATACCCAATAAAAATGATATTTCCCTAAGAGTACTCATCCCAAACTTCTTCTTCATCATCATTTCAAACTCCTTACACATATCATCATTTATAGATCCAAAAATAATGTCATCAACATAAATTTGAACAAGAATAAGATCATAAACAGTCTTTCTTATAAATAATGTTTGATTAATAGCACCTGTAGTATAACCATTTGCAAGCACATGTTCAGTAAGAGTAGCATACCAAGCACGAGGTGGTTGATGTAACCCATAGAGCACTTTGTCTAACTTGTAAAGATAATTAGGATGATCTGGATCTTTAAAACCAAGAGGCTGGCAAACATAGGTTTCCTTTGTCATCTCACCATATACTAAAGTAGTTCTTAACATCCATTTGATAAACCTTTAAATTCATGAAGGAAACATATGCCAAAAGATACGAATTGCTTCAAGTCTAGCCACGAGAGCATAGACCTCTTCATAATCAAGACCTTTAATTTGACATGTCCCGATAGGCAAATTATCCTTTGGAAGTTCACATAAATACCATACATCTAAATTTTTGAATTGCATCAGTTCATCTTGCATTGCTTTAACCTAGCTATTTTCTTTCAATACAATTTCTATATTCTTTGACACTATTTTAGATATGAAACATGTGTAAACACATGTATTGATGGCTCTTGATTAGCTTCTAGTGTGAACACCTTGAGATAATGGACCAATAATTGCATCAGTTGGATAATTTTTATGAATTCTCAATTCAGGTATTTCATTTTTAGAAATAATTTCATCTAAGTTAGAGATGTGATCGACAGTTTCATTCTCAATAATTCCTCAATAGTTTCCTCTTGGTTGATGTCACAAGCTGCTATTTGTAATGAATGTAACTCAGCAGATGAATCTTCAAAAGGAACATGAATTGTTGCAATTGGAACATCTTTTGTAGAAGAAGAAATTGTATCCGAATCCTTTGGAGTTTGTTCACCAACTAGATTAACTGGACTTAAATCAGACTCGTGTGATGAAAAGGAATCTAAATCAAGAGCTTGATCCATACTTGGATTAAAAGGCAGAACAACTGAATCATTAAAGAAAAACTTATGTATAAAGATATTACTTTGATTGAAGATGAAATAAGTCCAATATTATCAAAAACTACATCATAAATGGATGATATCAAAGGTTGATTATCTGCAGAGATGAAAGAAGATCGATTAAAAGTGTTAAACAATGAAGCATAGTCATATACCCAAGCAGGAGCAGATCCGACATCTGTTTTATTAGATTCATGGCAATCTATATCAAATGACTCTATAATATATTTAGTTCTTTTATTATAAACCTATTATGCTACTTTGTTAGCAGAGTATCCAACCAAATAACAATCATTAGCATTTTCGTCATATTTAGATTTTGAATTGGATGTATGTAACAAAGTGCAATAACAACCAAAAGTTTTAAATATCTGACTTTTAGGTTTATGTTTAAAGAATATTTCATAAGAAGTCATATCATGTTGTGTACTTATCAAGACAAGATTTTAAACATAACAAGCGGTATTGACAGCCTCTGCCCAAAAAACGATGAAAGTTTTGCAGCAGATAACATTGTTTGAGCTGCTTCAATCAATGTTAGTTTCTTTTTTTAGCAACACTATTTTGCTGTGGAGTTTCTACTATACTGAATTGTTTAGCTATTCCCTTTAAATCATAGAATTCATTCAATATATGATTACAAATTATGTTCCATTATCACTTCCGATGCACTTTAATTTCTTATCAGGTTAATTTTCCATGAAAGCCATGAACATTGTCAGAAAGTGAGGCGTTTATCTTTTGTTGCTAAAAAGAAAACCAAGTAAATCTAAAAAGATCATCAGTAATAACCAAAAAATATGCATGTCATCCTAAACTCAATACACTCATAGGACCAAACAAATCCATGTGAAACAATTGGATGATGGATTCAATTTAGTATGTATAACTGGTTTGTGAGAAAGTTTCTGTTGTTTACCTTTGGAACATGATAGACAATGTTCAACAAATTCAAATTCTTTCAAAGGTAAACCCACAACATGATTTCCTCTTACTAATTTGTTCATATTCTTAATATTGGCATGTACAAGACGATGATGCCATAACATTAAATCACTTCCCGAGGCTTTTGATAACAGACATGAAGCTGTTAAATGTGAAACATTCATATCCAACAAATATGTATTTTTGTCTCTGTGAGTACTTAACAATAACCATTCATCAAGTATTACAAAACTAGATTTAATGATAAGACATTCTTTATTAACGAAATATGTAGAGTAACATTTGTCATAAATTTGAGAAACACGTAACAAGTTGTGTTTTAATTCTTCAATAAAACTTACGTCTTCAAAACTTAACACACCATTTGTCAGTTTACCTTTCTTTGTAACTTTACCTCCTTTGTCACTAGTTAAAATAACATACCCACCATTATAAGGTTGAACATTTAACATGATATGTTACCAGTCATGTGTCTAGAACAGTCACTATCAATATGTTATAAGCTATCAATAGCTTGCCATGGTTGTTCTTGCACATATTAACAAATTTAATCAGCTTTAAGAACCCAAGCCATCGTTGACTTGAGAATATTATTTTCATCCAAGTATGTCACTGATTTTAAAAGCATATCTCTTTTATCATTAAACACAAAAGCATCAACAATTTCCGAAACTATAATTTTAAATTTAACTTTCCATTGTTGAGTCAGTCTTATCAATATTGTATCATTTTTCTTCAAGTTATAATTTATAAAATTGATATCTCTTTCATCAACACTTTGAGATTTTTAGTAATATTTATTCTACTGAAGTTATTGTTTATCAAAATTTTTGATTTTTCTAGGAAAGATTTCAATTAAGTTGAATTTTTATTAAACTTGACATTGACAAAAAATTATTTTCTATTACGTGAAATGAAATTATGAAATCATTGTCCGCTTATTAGGTTGTGTTGATGAATGCCATTTCTTGCCATATGATTTGACTTCCCACAAACATAGCAACATGGTTTCTAAGAACATTATTCACTCGTGTATTTCTCTCGAACTGTGTCTGATAACCACTAAAGTTATCATAGAATCTGGCTTTAGTATTACTTTGATGATGTGATTCTTTAACAATCTCTCATTTCTCTCTATCAACATAAACTTTTCTAGCTTGATCTGAAAAATAGAGAAATAGTTCTCTATCTATTGATTTTGATTTAAAATCGACGAGGCATGAGCTGTAGCTTTAACATTTTGAGACACAAATACTAGAATTGGACCAGTTTTATTGCCACCTAAACTAAAAGCATCTTGTTTCACAGGGTTAGCATCATTAGGAAATTTATTTTTTAAGAATCGAGTATTCGTTTCTTTAAAAATATAATCATCCTTGTCTATACTGCCTTTTGAAATAAATCTGTTTTTGAAATCAATTTTCAAGTCAGATGATGATGTAATTATTTTTTCTTTTACAAGATTTGTCACTATAAATAATTTTTGCTTTTAACTGCTTTTGTTTTGTAGAATCGGTTGAACAATCAATCTTGAGAATAGAAAGATTAAACTTTTCATTTACTAATAGTGATGGATTACAAGTAGATATATTTTCTGTACAATTTTTATTTCTATTATCTTGAAAATCTAAATTATCATCACTATTTCAATCCTCCATAAAACCTTGTTTCTACATATTTTCTGTATAAAATTTACAATCATTGAGTTAATTTCAGGTTTTATGAATGGATTAATAGTCATGTGAGTGTTGACGGGAGGTTTTAAGTCACACTATGGTTGAAATCCTAAACCATAACTCATATCTTCATATGTTATTATAACTAATGAAGGCAAGCATGAATAATCATGATTAATGGGTGGTGCTATTTTGGACAATCTAATACCGTTCTTACCATCATGGATCTTTTGTGTCATTTGGGATTTAATTATACCTTCAACCATTGTTGAAGAAAGTTTAAATTTCCCAACTACAAGTTTAGCATATAATAGTTCACTATTTAGGTTGTTTATTTCTGAAGCTAGTTCATCATTACGTTTTGTTAAATCATTATTAGCACATTCTTTATCGTGAAGATTAAGTTGTAATTAATGAATTAATTTATTTAATCCTTCTAGCTTTTTTTGAAAATTTATTCATTAGACTTATATTTTCAAGATTGCTATTGAAGTTTATCAACCTTTAAGATCAAGTTCTTACTGTGAACTCTTTATCTTTAAACTTTTTCAACACGCGAAATAGTACAAAGATCACTATATACCTCAGTTTTGATCTCAAATGTTGTAGCAGCTTCAAGCACTACTTTCACCATGAATGCTTTCAACATTTATTTCTTTTCTTCAATTGCTTCTTCTGCTGAATCTGCTGGAGTAATCTCAACAGCAATAGAAGGCAATGTTTCTTTTCCGTGTTTAGCTGGAGTCTTCTCAAAAGCTTTTTCAACAACAATTATCACATCAACCTGACTATTCTCAACTTGTGCTGGAGTAGTCTCAACTACATTTTCAATCTCTTTTAGCTTCAACATGATCATTGTCAACTTCTTTCTTTTCCTCAGTCTTTTCTTTATATTAAGCAAATACTTCTTCAAGCATGTCACTAGAAACAAACTCTCATATGTTTTCAGTTATCCCTTTTTCTTTATTGGTTTTGATTTCTGCCATTAATTGTGGATAATTTGAGATCCAATATTTTCATTTGATCAGACCAATCATACACTTCATTTGTCTCTATACAAGTGCTTCGTTGTTTGATATGCCAGGCTTGTCATTCTTAGATTCAACTTCTACGGTCACCATTCTTTTTCTACATTCATTAAGATTGGTCTTCGGTTCTGTGCATTTCCTAGTAAAGTGCTTGGGTTTGTCACAGTTATAACATCACAGACCTATTTTATCAAAACCAATCTTACTAGCATTGTTTACCCTAAACATTTTTCGACCAGTTTTTCTTGCAAAATTCTTAGCTCTATACACCACCATTACCATCTGATACTTGATGTCATTCTCCTCTGCATCATTTGGAATAAACATGTTGTAAGTTATCCACTAGAATGTTTGGAGCACTTAATACTTATATTATGAATGCTTCATAGCTTGATGTGAAAGTTGGAAATAAGGCAAGGTGTTCTTCTACAATCTGAATGGTTTGTTTTGATAGGTTGGAAGTAGCAACGTATGCTTGTTAAATCTAAGGCGGAGGTTGAATAGATGAATATATGTAAGTTTGAGGTTGAACTAACAAATGTTGGAATTGTGTGGGGGAATACTGGTTGGGATTTGTAACTCGAAAATAAGGAACATGGGCTTCTTGTATAGGAGGAAGAAAGGGGCTTCCATATTATTATTGTTGACACATTTGGGAGTAACTCATATAGTAGTTTGGTTTTCTACCATCTTTGCATATAATGTCATAGCTTCAGCTCCTATTGAGTTCAAATGGTTAGTTGCCCTCTACTTATTATCCATCTCATATGATTTAATGGTAGATATCAAATCACTAAGAGATAGAGTAAAGAAGTATTTGGCTTTCTTAATAGATGTATAGTTGTTATTCCAACTATAGGGTAATGAGTTTAATAGCTTCTTATTTACAGCTATGTTTTCCAATGAGATACATGCACTCCTTTTTATCTACTTCACAAATCTAGAAATTTATGTCTCTAGAGCCTCTCCTAGTACATGATTACACATGTTAAACTCTTGGTTCAACATGTCTTCTTGCTTCTCTCATGTCCTTGTATTCTATAATTTATGTGTCCGTGGCATCCATCAACACTTCGGCTCATCTAAAATCTTTGAGTTCAAAGGAGATTTAAGTGGTCAAGGCCATGGTTATAGCACTATAGGGTTTGTTATCAAGTTCAAACCTTTTCATATCCTCCTCATCCTACAGATGCTCTAGCTTTTAAATCATTTCACCTGTTTCATTTTTATACAATAGGATGTAAGGTCCATACTTTATCAACCTCCATATTTCCAGCTCTAACATGGTTCTCAAACCGATATTCCCAATCGGCATAATTGTAGGACCGGTGAAGGTAGTCAATGCAAGACTTTCACAGTGTTAGGAGAGTTATAACATTTAGCAGGTCAAATAGGAAACCGATTTATGATGAAACAAAGAACAAAAGTAAAAGAACTGAACAATAACAAGAACAATGGTATACTCAAGTATGGTTTTCAAGAATGATGTATATTGCTCTCAAGTTCTTACGAGTGTTACAAAGCTTACATAGAAAATACAAGTACTTGAGATACTTTATACTACATCCTACAACGGCCATACTCTGAAGGCCAGCTGGAAACACTAATCTAGACAACAAGATCAATGTAGAGTCAAAAGGCAGATTGCCTTTTCACTAATGACTATGAAATACCATAGTTTACATCCTTATCTATTTCAAAAAGTATAAAAGTATATACTCGAAAAGTTACAGACTCAACATGTTAATCTACAGTTGTCAAGAGCATTGACTTTTCACTAACTCATGCAAGTAGGTGAGTCATCAGAGATGGCAGTGAAAAGGTGTTTAAGCATTTATCAAAAGCATGTTAGCAAAGACATGCCTTCTCTATTTTCAGCAGAAATCTTTAGAAGACTTTGTCTTTAAAGCTTCGGAAGACTTTATCTTTGGCTTCAGGAGAATTGTCTTTTGGCTTCAGAAGATTTGATACTTAGCATAATTCATTGAGTTATATTAATATTTCAAAGTAACTTTCATGTACTTCACATGTGCATACTGAGAGCTCTTTGGTTGCATTAGCCTTTAAGTGTAGTCCTTACAAACTTGGTGCCCTTGATCAGATAAAGTTGCCCGCCCTATGACCCACAACTCAAAATGAGCCTTGCGACAAGACGCGGATGTTCCCCATGCTGCGGTTCCCTCCGGTCCGTTCCCGGGTTGGGTTAGGGGAACATCCGAGCGATTTCCTTCGCGGATCCAAACACGCTCACAAGGCGCACAATAAGAATAAGACCAATAGAGACTTAATAAGGGACCATTGGAGCTGCAGATCATAATGCTCCTAGAAAGGCATATATAGAGGAGCAAAAGTTCCCAACAATCAATGACTTTTTCATTTCCTTATATGAACCGTACGAGCACGTCCTTTGTCATCCCCCCACCGCGCTTACGGCTCTATACCCCAACCCAACTTGCTTTGGCCCCGGGTCCTTCCTTTCTATTCCTAGGTAAGCGAACCGTATGAGCATGGGGTATCTGCTTTTGACTGATAGAAAGCATCTCTCTTTTGTCCCACTTGACCGAACCCGCAAAAAAATAGAAATAGATCAAGTTTTTCTTGCCGGGAGAGTTGCATCGGAGACATCTTTATCTTAAGAGGAGGCTTCGTCATCCGGCTCCTCATAAATGATGTTAGGATGGGCCGGCCCATCCTCGGAATCGTAAAAAAAAGAGAGTCACTAGGCTGATGCTACCAAAACTGAAAGAGAACCTTGAAGCTTGATCTTCATCTGTTGACGGTCCTCATCAGAATCAAGACCATTCCCTTCATCATCTTTTGGTCAAGATTCCTAGGACTTTCAAAATATCTCCTCATTTCATAATGTAACACCCGGAAGATTTTCCAAGCAAGTCAAATAATAATTATGGGCTTAGTTGGGACCATTTATATAAAATAGGATGGCTGTGGGTGTTAGACCGAGTTAACCCTTCGGGTCACGAGTTTAACGAGTTTGGGGTCGCGGGAACACCGGGTATATATAATAGATGGATCAGCTGAGTAACTCTCATTTGCACCCAACACCCATTTCTAGAGAGAGAAAGTGTAGAGAGAGAAAGTGTCAGATCGAGGCTCGGTTGGTCAGAGATCGAAGGCTGGTGTTTGTGGACTCCTAAACAACAAGAATCCAGGTAAGAAACGTAGTTTAATTGCTCCATTTGGTGAAAACCCGGATTTGGGTTTTTGGGGTTTTAAAAGTGGCACAAATCGCCCAAAAACGCATGATTTTGGGTAAGAAAACATGTAATAAGCTTAGATATAGCTTCCTGGATGATAACCCAAGGGTTTGGGTGGAAAAGATTGGATTTTTGGGTTAAAATGGGCTGATTCGTAAATTTCAGCCCGTTCCGCGAATTTAAGCACTCATCCAGCGAAACTATGCAGCGAAACTACACTTTCGCTTGGGCGAAACTATAGATTCTATGATAACTTCGCTGGTGCCCAGGTTAACCCTTAGACATTGCGAAACTAGGGAATTCCAACAAAAGTTGGGCGCTTAAGGCAGTGAATCTGTTCAGCGAAACTGGCGGAATGCTGCCCAGCGAAATTAGCAGCGAAACTGCTGATTCGCCTAGCGATATTACACTTTCGCTAGGGCGAAACTATGGGCGAAACTATTAGAGAATTTAGGCAGAAATTAACTCTTTTGAGTGTTAACGTATCTGCAGGCAGTGTAGTGTGACCCTCATCTTTAAAGTTTGATTGAGAAGCTGCTTGTCAAGCACAGGTGAGTTTCTAGGACCCCTCATTTACTTGTTTTAAACGATTTTGGGGCTGGAACACATATAAACCTATTTATGGAATTATGTATGATTGACCTATTTAAGGTATAATCACGAGTAGTATGCTTAAGGTACGATTGTGGCCTGTATGTGCTTGTATGATGTGTTAGTATGAGTCCCCAAGGTTTAGGAGGGACAATTAGAGCTGTTGCACCCTAGGAGATGCATAGTCAAGTCCCGGCTTTCGGGATAAATGCGGAAGTAAGTCCTTATGTGGACGTTCCTGTAAGTGCCTGTAGATGACTGTTGATGTAGGCTACGTATGTATGATGCCATGTATGATGATTTACGATTGATATAAGTGTGTGTTCCTTATGATGATGTACGTATATTTTTCACGACTCATGTATTATGACAATGAATAAACGAAGTATTATGTAACGTAAAGTGAAAGATAAAGAAAGAGGAACATGACGATGAATGCATGTATTAATGAACGAATGAATGGGTAAAACGATGATGAATACATGCATTAACGAACGAACGAATTAAGTCTTGCAAACATTGAATAAGTCGATTGGTCCTTCTTTGTGATTGACCATGGTCATGGTACCTCTACCGCTTACCTAATAGTACTGTGGCATACGCTTAGATTCACGGCCCAGTAGCTAAGGCTATGGTGGCATACGCTCTATTAATTAACGGCCCAGTAGCTAAGACTGATCGGGGTATAGCATATGGTATTGGTACATCAGAATTCAATGTGCAAGTAAGAATGAAACGGGATCCTTGTCATTCGACCACAGTAATCATAGTCGAGTGCTATGAAGTGGGTAAAGCCTGACAGGATCCATATGAGAAGTTAAAGATAATGATGTATAACGAATGACGAAGATAATAATGAATATTATCTCTGTGTACGTATGATGTATGATCATGTGAAAGAATGGTTTATGATGCAAATAAAGTATGTTTATTATAAAACTAGAACTCACTCAGCAACGCTGACTTTTTATGTGTTTCCAGTTGGCAAGTAGTGTTGCTGGGGATGGCACGAGGCGGCTACTCAGCTCTTTTGGGATGGCATTCTCCTTTTGATAATGCTACCACGCAATGTGTTGTGGGCCCATGATGCACGCAGCACATTATGTTGCATGCCGTTAGGAGATTCCTTAGGGTTCCGATGTACGGGACTACTTAAGGAAATCTCCTTTATGATGAAAAATTTTATATTTTTATACTAGAGGTCACTGTATATGACCCTATGATTGTTGAGGATTCACATAAACGGGATTACTTAAGAAATCCTCGGTTTCATATGCTTCAGCAACAATCATAGTAAAAGTTTGGCATTGTAAAGAAGGCTTGTATTTTGTATTTAAATCACGATGTAATGCATTGTAAAAGCTTTTATGATGAACTAAGAATGACCCCTTTTTATCAATTCCGCTGCATTATTTTATTAAGTTTATATCAAATATATGTTTTATGTGTGATGACGACCTACTGTGAGGTGCCCGGGAGCGGGGCCTTACACATAAACATCATGTAGTGGGAGTTCATGTATGTTTTGCTAAAAGGACATGTTTTGCTAAAACAATGATGAATACATGCATTAACGAACGAACGAATTAAGTCTTGCAAACATTGAATAAGTCGATTGGTCCTTCTTTGTGATTGACCATGGTCATGGTACCTCTACCGCTTACCTAATAGTACTGTGGCATACGCTTAGATTCATGGCCTAGTAGCTAAGGCTACGGTGGCATACGCTCTATTAATTAACGGCCCAGTAGCTAAGACTGATCGGGGTATAGCATATGGTATTGGTACATCAGAATTCAATGTGCAAGTAAGAATGAAACGGGATCCTTGTCATTCGACCACAGTAATCATAGTCGAGTGCTATGAAGTGGGTAAAGCCTGACAGGATCCATATGAGAAGTTAAAGATAATGATGTATAACGAATGACGAAGATAATAATGAATATTATCTCTGTGTACGTATGATGTATGATCATGTGAAAGAATGGTTTATGATGTAAATAAAGTATGTTTATTATAAAACTAGAACTCACTCAGCAACGCTGACTTTTTATGTGTTTCCAGTTGGCAGGTAGTGTTGCTGGGGATGGCACGAGGTGGCTACTCAGCTCTTTTGGGATGGCATTCTCCTTTTGATAATGCTGCCACGCAATGTGTTGTGGGCCCATGATGCACGCAACACATTATGTTGCATGCCGTTAGGAGATTCCTTAGGGTTCCGATGTACGGGACTACTTAAGGAAATCTCCTTTATGATGAAAAATTTTATATTTTTATACTAGAGGTCACTGTATATGACCCTATGATTGTTGAGGATTCACATAAACGGGATTACTTAAGAAATCCTCGGTTTCATATGCTTCAGCAACAATCATAGTAAAAGTTTGGCATTGTAAAGAAGGCTTGTATTTTGTATTTAAATCACGATGTAATGCATTGTAAAAGCTTTTATGATGAACTGAGAATGACCCCTTTTTATCAATTCCGCTGCATTATTTTATTAAGTTTATGTCAAATATATGTTTTATGTGTGATGACGACCAACTGTGAGGTGCCCGGGAGCGGGGCCTTACACATAAACATCATGTAGTGGGAGTTCATGTATGTTTTCCTAAAAGGACATGTCTTTACCCCCTTGATCTTTAGTGACAAGCGATGATTTACTTCACGAGCGAGGTCTCTGGTTGAAGTCCAGGATGGCCTACCATCTGTCTAATTTAGTAGCAAACTCCCAAGATAAGATGGGTCTCTCAGCAGCAAGAGGCTCTACTCTGAGCGGACTTTGCTGAGCAGCTTCTTCTTGAGCACCCTCAGGATATTCTGACCAATCCTAAGGTGTAGAGGTGGATGCCTTGGATTCTCTTCTTCTTCTTTTTGTTCCTTTTAATGGCCATCCTTTTACTCTTTATATACTTTAACTGAGAAGGCTGGCTTGCAATATAAGTTGTTCTTGTTTGTCCTTCTTAGTTGGATCCTTTTCTTTACAGGTTCAGAAGGAGAAGGGTCATGACCCTGTTGTGGATCAGAAGATGAAGATTGTTGTGATGCAGCACTAGGTCCAGGTTGTGTTGTCTCTTAGGGTTCAACCTTGACCTCAGCTTCAGTACAGTTTGACTTGGTGAAGAATGCAAGTCAACCAGCTTACCGTTTTGATCTTCCGCTTGATCATTCTAATGTGCTCATCCATGGATAGAGACATTGGATCAAGTCTCCTTCCAGAGAATACATACAGCTTCAAGAAGCTCACATCTTTTGTTTGTCAGCAAACTTCTTTTGATTGGCTATAATGGTGGCTCTTGACTTTGCAGCCTCTTCCATCATCTTCCTCTTAGCAACTTTTTGCTCTTTTAGCACTTGTTGCTCAAGCTGCTTAAGGTATTTAAACTTAATGTATTCATAGGATAAATGAAGAAGGTTTATTGCCTGATAGAGACCTGTGACACTCAGGTAGGTTATCATGTTTGTCTGTCTTCTTTGATTTTGAGGAGCAGTTCGGCATCCTCAGCTTCCTTTCTATCCTTTGACAATTCCATGTCAGCTAGTTTATTTAGTTCCTGGAAGAGAAGAGAGATTAATTCATTAACATTGTAGGAGTCTAATATGCTTGCCCTCAACTCATCTTCTTGAGTGGTTGGCCTAGGGGCAACCCTGATTGTAGCTTATATGAAGCCAGGGGTCTCACTTTAACTCTCTCCCCTTATCTTCCCCTTCCTCTCTCTCCTCCTCCTCAATCTCCATAAAAGTAATCTTCTTCTTCCCTTTGTCACTCATAGGCCTGTGTGACTCAGGGTGGAGAGAGCTTTGACATTCATTGCTTGATGTTGCACTTGAGCTTTGGCAAGAGAGAGGTCGTGAGACACCTTTACCAGCTCGTGCCTCACTGAGTGTAATGGGTGTTAAAGAACTCCTGCCTTAAGATTCATAGGCTCAACTACTTGGTTTTCAGTCAAGGTTTCCCCTTTGAAGCTAATCTTAGGGAAGCTAATCTTAGGGTCCATCTCAACATCCAGTTGACTAACAATCTTGCCTGCTAGCCTCTGTCTATATAATTTGGTTCTTTTCTTGAACTCTTCAAGCACCCTGTCTTGAATCCTATCAGCTAACCTTACAGCTTGCCAGTTTTGTTTTGGGTTGGAAAGTGATAGGTCAACTAAATAGGTGCTCTTATAGTATCTTAGGTTGTAAAAGTTTAGGACTTCTTGTTGTCCTTGAGACCTAGAGATTACCAGGGTTCTCCTATCAGCATCATACCTCCATCCTACTATTGGATTTTCAGCAGGGTAAGAGGAAATAGAGATTGCCCTTGGCATACCCTCCTCAAACAGACTTTGAATGAGTGAATCCAAATCAATATGGACCTAGAACAGAACAAGGAATTAAGCATCCGTGGATCTCCTGCGAAAGCACTGCAACAATAACTGAAGAAACGTCAGAACTTCTGCTGCTCCTGCGGAAGACCAACTTGCCACGGATGAAATTCCAAGACTAACTCCTATGGAAAGCCAACTCCTATGGAAGACCAACTCCAACGGAAAGCCAACTCCTACGGAAAGCCAACTCCTACGGAAGACCAACTCCTACAGAAGGCTAAAGTCCTACGGAAGAACAATACATGCACATGTACTTCAACAACCAAGGAAGTAACATAAAGTCAACAAATTAATCTCACTGAGTGATGTCATCAAGTCAACATCTGCGAACGACTTCACTTTAGTCAGAAATCAACTCACATCAAGAATATTATCCAAGTAACTTTCTTACCATAATACGAAAGTTGCTGTTACCTTTACCCCCTATAAAAGTTAATCCCTTGGCCTATAAATAGAAGGCATGGGTGCATACTTTTAGGGCATCGGTGATCATTACCATCATTAAGAACAATATTCAACAAACATCAATAGCAATAACAAGAGCAATAATAGCAATCATTCATTAGTTAATTGTAATAATTATTCAGTATTAATGGAAAACATTTGAAGCAAATTTGTTTGTTCATCTATTACTTTCATCTGCTTTTCATTTATCTAATTTGTTTTTTATTGATTCATATTACAATTAATATTTCATCATTAATTAATTAAATAACGAGTAGTGATAATTCCACGATCACTACTCGCACAATCTAAACTGATAGTTCCTGCTTGATCCTTGGATTCACGAGTGGTATCAGAGCCTCGTGCTCATTGATCTAGATGAATTGATCTATAAGTGTTAGATTCATTTATTTAGTTGTTTTTATCATTAGATCTATCACATTTTTTATTAGATCTATTGATTTTGCATAAAATTGCTTTAGGGTGTTCATAACAGCTGAGAGTTCATAACTCAAGTTCGAGCATGTAGTTAAACGAATTATTCAAAACACAAGTTAAGCTAATCAATAGCTAATGAAGGAATTCTACTCAACAATTTGGTCTAATCAATTTAAAATCATCAAACCCTGTTTTATCGTTCATCGAGTACTGCTCCATTGCTCGATTAACTCCGATCTACGTGAAAATCATTTTGATCCGTGGATTTGTGTTATTGATCGATAATCAATGGTTGTTCATACAAATTTGAATAGATCCTATCATCAAACATCCTCAATTCCATACAGTTTGAGAATTTATTAAAATGATTGACTAATTTTGACTTCAACGTCTTAATTAACCGATAATTAAGAGTTTGTCATTAATTAGCTCATCTGCAAATCTGTTTTTAATTAATAATCACCGAATTAACTAAAATGAGTAATTTAATTTTGTTTTAGCTTACCAACCTCCAAAGTTGGAAAACAAAGCTGATTTCAAAACATGGAAAATCAGATTCTGGAATCATGTCAATTACACTGACTCTGATTTGTGGTTGTCAATCACTGAAGGTCCTTACATTCCACCAGCACTCAGACTTTATTACGAGGACAATAATCAGCCCATAAGTTTGAAGGATCTGTCACCTGAAGATGCTAAGAGGGTCAAAATTGACAATAAAGCCTATAGTATGCTTGCTATGGCTTTACCTGAAAACCTCTTCATCAGGTGCGAAGCATACAAAGCAGCAAACTCATTGTGAAAGATTCTTCACACTCTATATAAAGGGAGTGATGAGATCTAAAGCATAAGGAAGGATACACTTCGTTCATAATATGTAACTTTCCATCATATTGAGGGTGAATCTGTTCCTTAACAACTTCACATGTTCATGCAACTGGTTACTGAGATGAACATCCTGGAGTTGAAGTACATCAATGAGGAATTAAATAAAAATATGCTCCATATTTTACCAGAAATTTGGACTCTAACAATATCCATGTTCAAGAATACCATTGATCTAAAAGCTATTAGGTTAGATACTTTGGTATCTAAAGTGGAAGCGCTTGAACTGGATGAGAAAACAAGAAACAAGAGTGTAAAAGCACCCATTGCTCCATACCAATTTAAAAAACAAAGGGTGTTAGAAGTGCTTTTATTTTTATTGATGATGATGGAAGCTCTTGTGTTGTGAGCGATGATGAAGAAAAAGCTGCTTTTTATGCATCAAGGTCATCTAAATCAAATTCTCAAAGCAATTTAAACAGGAAAGAAAAAGGGAAACATGATGAGGGAAAAAGCCGAAATACGGCAACAACAAAGGGATCCTCATCCAACAAAAACAACAATCAAACTAAACCAATCACTATGGTTCAAGATTCAGAAGAGCAGAAGGCAGCTTTTGTAGCATTCAGTTCAGCTTTCAAGCTTATTTGGGTAGCATGTTGACCCCTACATACATTTTCCAGCAATATCTTGAAGAATTACATCCTGATGAAGTAGAATAAATAGATCTACAATGGCAAATGATGTATTTGAGAAGAAACAAGGGATTGACAGCTGTATGGAGAACAACCAAGAATGGTGTTGACAAGTTAAAGGTGAGATGCTTCAAATGCAATCTGTATGGTCACTTCTCTAGGGAATGTAATCAGCAATCCACAAATGACTTAAGACAAACTTAACAACACCAACCAAAACAACAATCAACAAATCAAAGAACCTTCAAAAGCCTTAACTTACAAACTCATCCATACCAGGCACAAGTTCATCAGCAGGTACAAGCAAAACCAAAGAAACTGGGTTGATCATTCTGCAAGATGGGACTTGTGATTGGAGCTTGTAGGAGAAGGAAGTTTTGGAAGAAAATCAAGCATTAATGGCTAACATGGAGAACAAAGTCCAACCTATGTCAAGAGTGGTAAGGGATAGATTTTGTTCATCCAGCTATGTTGAAGAGGTAGAAAGATACAAAGTCCATGCTCAACAACTAGCTAACAAAGTTAAAGAAACAATGATTTTAAATGAATCTCATGCAAGAGAACATAAATTATATCAGGTCAAAATCACCTCTTTACAAAAAGATTTTGATAAACTTGTTTCTGAAAATTATAATTTGAAAGCATAAGTTGAGCATCTGATGACCTCTTTAACAATATCAATGTCTGATCATGCATCAGCTGAAGTGAAACTTTAGAAGTTTCAATTATTATCTCAGCAATATGAGAAACTATTAAATTCTCATATTGAATCAAAGAACATGTATGGGTTGGGTTTTCATGTTGTTGCACCCCGACTGAATGATAACTATACCACTTTACCTGAGTCTATGACCAACAGTCTGTCAAACCATTTTGTGCCAAGCACCAAAATGAACCAAAATCTGAAATTAATCAATTGGTAAATGGTGATGATTCTGAGGTGAGTGAAACTGAGTCTTATGAATCAGATGTTTTAAGATAAGTTGAATCAAAATTTTACTTTGATGAGTGTGATGACTTGAATGAGTCTGATGAACATAATGAGCAAAAAGGTGATGGTTTGGGTAAGGGAAAGAATGTTTTAATTGAACATATCATGCCCAAAGTTCTTGAGGAGATTAAGCTACCTTATCTTCCCAAGCAAAAAAACATACTGAAGACCATCTACTAGAGGATAGATAAACTAAATGAAGGAATTCATGAGCTTAACAAGTAGCAAAAATCTCATTCAACGAAAAGAACTGCTGAAGCTGAAGTCACTGTTGAGTCTACAAAAGAAAAAAATCACTTTTGCAGAAAAGCCAAAGACAATACCATCAGTAGAACTTCCACGGAAGAAGAAAAATGTTGATCTTTCAACACAATCAACATCCGTAGAAGATCTACGGAAGAAGAAATCATCAGCTGAATCAAACACCCTCACAAAAAAGCAAGCAACAGAAAGCTACGAATCCTTAGCAATAGAAATCATTTGCTGCTAAACAAGAACCCTTTGACATCATGTCCTGGAGTGGCAAGGATTCATCAGCTCCAAAATTTGAAAGAAAGTTGAAGGAACAAAAGCAGGCAAAGAAGAAGAAGAAAGTGATTGACTTTGTGAGTGAATCTAAAGAATAATACTACAAGTGGTGTGACGTGTATAATCACAACATAGATGAATGCTACCTCAGTAGTTATAGCTCCATATGCAATATGAATAATCACATGAATTCTGATTGTTACTTCAATAAGCATTGTTCTATTTGTAACAAAATAAGCATTATAATCAAAAATGTTATTTCAACAAGAAGAACAAAACAAAAAGCACAAAGAAGCAACAAACTGAGAATGTTGAATCAGACTCACAATCAAGTGATAGCAAGGAAGATTCAAAGCTAAAGAAGCAACAACCAAAATAAAAGGTATCAAAGACAAAGAAGCAAACATCTGCTGATGATAAAGCAAAGAAGAAGAAGAAGGAGAAGCAACATTCTCAATGCAAAACACCTCATTAGGTAGACTTGAAGGAGAAGACAACTACTGCTGATAAAGCCTTCTTTGATTATTTTGAAAAGGGTACTCAAATACCGTAATCAAAATCAAAAGATTTTGAAACTTTCTCGAATCAAGGTTCATTATCGAGTTCAAAGCGAAAGAAACACAAAGAAAAGGTGAAAGAAGAAGTGATGTTGGAACAAGAACAAAGTGTTTCAAGTCCATCTTTAACAGAATCATCCTCACATCAAACAAAACATAATGAATCAATTGAGTCTAAAATCAAACCTGAAACATCTAGACTCATTCATGAGGGAGTAATAATTTTAGACACAAATGGCAAGCCCAAGATCAACAAGGCTTGGGCTCCACACTCTAATTGATTTCATTATTTGTGCAGGAACATCCATGGAGGGCTGACAACAAGTGGTATGATGACAGTGGTTGTTCCAGGCATATGACAGAAACTGTTCTTTACTCCATGATTTTAAACACAAGAATGCTTCATATGTAGCATTTGGTGGGGATAAGAAAGGATGTAAAATTATTGATGAAAGAATGGTAACAAATGGTGTACTTAAATTTAAGAAAGTAAATTTTTATGAAAATTTACAATACAATTTACCGAGTGTTTCTCAAATTTATGATCAAAATTATACCACTTTATTTGATAACACTTACTGTAATATTCTTATGCCAGGTTTTCAAATTCTAGCAGATTGGATCCTTCTTAAAGCATCAAGAAAAAGAAAGACATATGTTTTGGATATGAACACAGCTCAACAACAAGCAATGAAACCTGCCTGATTTCTAAGTCATTTCAGTGCAACATAGTAAAACAAAACATATAGAATTTAGCTATCATTTTTTGAGAGACTGCTTAGAAAAAGGTTTGATCAAGTTGATCAAAGTGGATAGAAAAGACCAGCTTGCTGATTTATTCACTAAAGCCTTTGACTCAATGAGATTTAATTTCTTAATTGAGTCTTTAGGCATGATCAACTTAGATTAATCATCATTACAAAGAAAAGCATGATATTTCCATTATGATAATCAATATGAAAAAGTTAAAAACATGCATAAAACATATAAAAGTTCATACAATATTATCTTGTTAATATGTTTTCTTGAATAAGCATTGCATATACTCGGAAATGATAGTACATTATAACTTTGTTTACTTTCCTGATTTTAACTTATAATAAAGACTGATCAGATGTGAGTTGACATATGAGTAGAATCTGCTTGAGTAGAAAATAAACAAGTCTTATCCTGCTATGATCAACTTTGTCACCCAAGCACACTACGTTTGCCACTTTATAGACTCTATCTTTGCATTACATCAGCACCTCTGTTTTACATGAGTAAAGACCTGGTGATCTGATAATGAATATCATCATCCCTCTGTTTTGTGTAAGCAAAGACCTGGGTTAAAGGCACCTCTGTTTTACGGGAGTAAAGACCTGGTAACCTAGAGATGATTATCAATAAGTTCTAAAAGAATCCAAAGTGATCAACTGTATATTATCTTAAAGAGCATATCAATCAATAACAAAAGCATTAATAAGATCTCAAAGAAATCTTAAGATAGAGCTTATGATATAAGGAACATAGCTTTCAAGTGTGAAAAAGTGATGAGTTGACTCATAAATGGAGGACAAATGATAAGGTGAATTGAAAGTGGAATCCATATTTGTCTATCTTTAATCAATACCAAAACATGATAAGCAACATGTCTTGTTGAATATATACTCTTGTCTGAATTTAAGTGGATCATCATACTTGAAATCAATAGTAGATCTATGTCTATTAACATTAAACAAAATGCATCAGGAAGTTGCTTAGTGTCATAGTATGATCCCATGTTATGATTCAAATGCTTGTAAATATGTTTAGGTTATGCTTATAAACAAAATACAAAAAGATTTTGTTTCTATACTGTTATTTACGAATCTGATGGACAGACAATTGTTTTTCATGCTATTCTCTAATTAAATTTGTGCTAAATACTTACGTTCATGATTAAGCACAAATTTAGGAGGAGTAGTAATCAGCATGAAAAATGAGTTTATCAAATTTAAATGAAGAAAATTAGAACTTGAGCACTAACTTGGCTACAGGATATCTGAAGTATTTAATTAACTTTTTGCACATTCGCTATGAAACAAAGTCAACAACGTCCAACAACAACAAATGATCTTCATAATATGTTAGGATCATATAACAAAAGAGGACAAGTTTCAAACTATCTTTCAGCAGAAGTTACTGTGTAAATTTTGCCTCTCAGCAGAAGCTACAGTGTAAAACTTGAAAACAAGGTTAAAATTTGACATGTCGTCGACTGGTAATCTACAAATATGTTGATATTTTAACAAAGTATAATTTCTTTCCGTAGATTGGCACCCTATGGAAAAACAAAATATACTTTCGCAGATTTAGTTCAGAA
This sequence comes from Flaveria linearis, assembly GCA_024085815.1. Classification (NCBI taxonomy): domain Eukaryota; kingdom Viridiplantae; phylum Streptophyta; class Magnoliopsida; order Asterales; family Asteraceae; genus Flaveria; species Flaveria linearis. The sequence goes on along the minus strand of CM044008.1, from coordinate 45,781,644 downwards.
AATAAGAAAAGTTACTCATCCGTAGATTTTCTACGGAAGATTAACCATCTACGGAAGAATTAACCTTCTACGGAAGAATTAACCTTCTATGAAAGAATAGTTTCAGCGGAAAATAAACAACCACGGAAGGGTAATGAGGGTTACGGGTCCCATAACATTAAAAGGGTTTTAAAATATTCTGAGTATATAAATGAAACTTGACCGTTGTCATTTCTATTCACCTTTTCAGAAACTTTTTCAGACCTAGAAAAACGCTCTCGATCCTTAAACCCCTCTTTCCGCCAAACATTCAAACTACCCTCTCCTAACAACAAATCATACTTGAACTTGACTTCAGTAATTGAACATCATTATCAAGATGGCAAATAGATTTGTAAAGGAACACAACGTTTGAGCGTTCCTTAATGTTGAAGACCCTGTGGCTGAAGGATGCAGAGATATCATCAACTATTTGAGGAGGTCCAGGATATTCTATCCGCTATCTGCTGATCCAATCATCCATCAATCACATATAATAGATTTTTGGAATTCGGCTAGGATAGAAGAGGAGGGCGATGAATTGGTAATTCACTCAACTATCAGAAATGAAGAATTGAGGGTGGATTAAAGGAAAATCAGGAGAGTGCTTGAACTGGGAGAACAAGAAGAGGGCCATCCTGATGTGTTTGAACATGATTACATTGAGAGAATCTTTCAGTTGATGGGGTATGATGGTGATTACCACAATGGAGAGATCAAGACGGGAAGATTGTGCAAACCCTATAGATTTTTGTGCCACGCTTACTTAAAGTGTATATCAAACAGAAAATCAGGGTTAGACATATTCTCAAGGCACATATCTTCTAGAATTATTAGTATATTTGAGGGCAAAAGATACAATTATGCCAAATACATCTTTAGATGTTTATGAGATCAAATTAGGGTACAAAAAGAAGACAAGATGTACATGTACCCTGGATTCCTACAATTGATCATAAATGACGCCTTACCAAACATTGAAAGAGAAGGAGAAGTATTTGTGCAAGCTCACTTGGGGAGATCAGTGCTTAACAAGATTAGTAAGAAGTATGAAAGAGGAGATATGGAAATGTTTGCACATGTGCTTGATGAAAATGCAGACATTCCACAAGAACTGATCTTCATTGACCAACAACAAGAAGAAGCACAACCTATTGAGTCCCCTGCATAAAGTGAACAAGATTCATATTCTCCACCACCATCTCCTTTGATCAATCAACCATTATCACCACCAGCCCTATTGCTCTCACTAACAAGTGAACATACGCAACCCATCTCTCCTTTTCAATCCCAATCATCGTTAAACACTACCGCAACCGAACCTTTCTCACCAGCAAGTTAACATACCAAACCTTTTTCACCTTACCAATCTCAATCTTCACTAAACATAGCAGCTATAGAACCTTTTTCACCAAATCAAAATCAACCACCTTCTCAACAAGAACCACCATAAATCTCAACTTCCCCATTTGTTGAATCCAACTCTCCAACTCAAAGCCCAGAACTTACTGAACCATTAACTCTTAAAGATGATGAAGAAGTAAATGATGGTGCAACTGAAGAAATATGTTTAGAAGACGACGATGGAAAAAAAGAGGAGGTCGAATAATAAGTTAAAGATACTCATGCTGAACATCAAGCTGAGGGTGGAGATCACTTTGTTGATATCATAGATTATAATGAGAATGATCTTAGAGATGAAGAGATTGATGTGAGCAAAAGATTTCTGGTTGCTAAATACAACAATATGATAATCAAAACAAATCAAAGATTGGAAAGGTTGAGAGAGTTGAAGAGGTTAATGAAAGAAAAAGATGTAAAATTGGCACAACAAGAAGCAACAATCAAATACCAGAGAGAAGATGCATAAACAAATAATGAAGTGGTTGATGCATTGCATCAGTTGATGAATGAGTTACATGAGTCAGTTGAAAAAGAAAGAAAAGAAAAAGAGAAGTTTGCGTTAGAGCTAAACAAAGCCCTAAATACTATCTCTGAACAAGCTGATCTACTAAAAAGATGAGGAGATTAAAGCTTTGAAGAAAAAGATATTTGTTCATGAATCTGCTGCTCATCAAGAGCCAATAAAAGAAGTTGTTCAAGCTATAATATCACCAGCAGTCAATCTCCCACTGATGAAACAAAAAGATGCTTCTATCCAATTGTCACACCCCCGCTGAGAGCGGAAACACGGGGACGTAACGAGACGGGATCGTCATAACACATCGTTAACAATAGAGATGCAAAATATGAAAATGATGATAAAGCGTGTCATGACGACGCCCGACACAAAAGAGACTTGTGTTGTGTTTAGTCAATATTCATGATAACATAGCCATAAGCATAAACTTGTAAATGAATCACATAACCAAAAATAGTATCACTGTAATGTAATTCCCACAACCCGGGAACAAGTATCCAAAAGAATAATTGTATGTAATCAGACCAACAATGTTTCAAAAGAATGTTTGTCAAGTATTGTATAGTCTCAAAATGCATCCTAGAGTCTCCACTAAGGCAGCACACCTAGATCTTCACTTAGCATTGTCACCTGAAAAGATATGCTCAAAATGGTCAACAAAATTATTGGTGAGCTCGCAGGTTGAAATAGTAAATAAATTGATGCTGCATAATAGTATTTGCAGAATATCGTGTGTACAGTTATAAGTAAGCAAAATCACATAATAATGAGCATTACAACCAAACCTAATGACGTACACGCAGAATATTGTCAAAATATATTCACCCAAGGGCCCGTTCCTGGCCACTGTTGGTACCAACTAGTATACCAACAAACAGGGTGGGGGTATCAACCCAGTAGTACTACCAATACCTATCCATCGGTTCCAACGCCGGAATTAAATGGTTGTATAGAAAGTACCACACAGCGAACTCATGTGTGTATCAGATAAGTACTCACAAAACAGTAACATGTTGATTCTAAGAATGTAAGTTGTACAACATAAAGATGGGTGAGCATACTTTTCCCTCAAGTTTGTAAATGATTGAAGTATTGAATAAGTGTAAAAAGGGGCCACGAAACTCACTTGTTCGGTGGTAAGTATGGATGATCAAGTTCCAAATGTTGTATGCAATAAAAGGTCAAACACCTTTTAACAGTTATCATTAAGCGTTAATGATACGTTTAATGAAAATAGTAATGTTCGGTCGGTTCGGGTTGTATCGATCTGGTCACGCAGAACACACAAGCAGACATAAGTATTAGATCTTATATAGATCCAAGTACTTGGAATCGTCGTCATTGTCGATGATATTAGTGTAAAGGTTTCATTGTTGTTAGAGAAGTACTTAGTAAATTTTAGTGGTTACAAATCATTTCTTGATAATTGTAATAACGTTAACGTTCATTAGATTTGTGATAATGTTAGTAAGTTTTATAGTGTTAACTTTAACATTGTCATTAGAAATGGCGACCGTATCGATGTCACCTTAACATCACATGACATACACACACCACACCACGCACAAGAAGGAAATTTACACACAACAACTTCAGTCGCACGACAGGACCAGACGCACGACTCAATCACTCCATCCGCACGAATCCACCTTCATTCGTACGAATCAGCTACATTCGTACGAATGGACCTCCATTCGTGCGATTCGGCCTTCAGTCGTACCACACAACACTTAATCGCATGACTCAACATCCATACGCACGAATCAACCTTCATTCGCACGAATCAGCTTCATTCGTATGAATGAACCTTCATTCGTACGACTCAGCATTCAGTCGTGCGATACACGCACAATCGCACACATTCATCCGCATAGACTCAATCGCATGAATACACTCATTCGCATGACTCAATCGCATGACTCAATCTCACGACACGCATACTCGCACGACTCAGTTGCACGACACGCATAGTCGCACAACTCAGTCGCATGACAGGACCCAGTCGCATACGCAGAGATCGCGACTATAGAAGGTACAGAGCAGCCTTCGGCTGTTGCGTGCACTCGATTCACACCACCAATACTTCCAAAAACGCATTTCACACACACAAACAAGAAGGACGCGTAGAAAGACACTACACATGACCTCACGACCTCATATGCTTGGGTTGGTCCCGAGCACCCGAATCAAGGCGAAAAGGACAGAAACAACGAGGAAAGAGGACAACCAAGGTTGTCTAACTGTGGAATGTCAAAGGGGTAACGACTGGTGGCTTCGATTATGCCGGAGTACCAAAGAAAATGGAGCTGGAGAAAGGGAGAAGAGTGGGAGCAGGGGGGAGGCGGTTGGTGGTTAGGGTTTTGGTTGAGATGGCTGTGAAAAGGGGTTTTTATACCCTTTTCAAGTTTGAGAAATGACCCTTTAGTCCCTGGACTTCCAAGGCCTTACTTCTTCAAGTTTCGTTAATTACAATCGGGTCCCTTAACTTGGTTAATTTGTATTTTAATAATAATAGATTATTAAAATTAGGGTTTTACGACACCAACGATAATAATAATATTACTAATGATAATAATAATTATAACAATAATAATGAATATGATAATGGTAATTGTGATATTGGTAATAACCATAGTATTTATGTACACTTGGAATAATACATGTAGCTAGAGAAACAAAATTTCAAACTAAGGCAACTTGGTTATGAGTTAGTGTTGAGTATTCAAGAAAACTAACAAGTACTATGTTAATTGACGGACCTTTTGGTGATAGATGTCACAGTATCCCCCAGTTGAGAGAATTTCGTCCTGAAATTCAGCTGGAGTTAGATCCAAGAGTCTCCTCTACGAATAGATGTGGATACTTGAGTTTCATCTGGTCTTCCCGTTCCCATGTGAATTTTGGTCCTCGTTTGGAGTTCCATCTCATGCGGACAATTGGTATCTTGCTACGCCTTAATCGTTTGACCTTTCGGTCCATGATCTCCATAGGTTCTTTGATAAAATGAAGCTTTTCGTCGATCTTGATTTCCTCAATTGGTACATGAAGAGTTTCATCCACCAAGCACTTCTTGAGGTTCTATACGTGAAACGTATCATGTACACCACTGAGTTCTGGTGGCAACCTCAATCGGTATGCCATTGGACCAATTCTTTCGGTGATTTCGAATGGTGCTACGTATCTTGGGGCTAACTTCCCGTTCTTTCCGAATTGTACAATCCCTTTCCAGGGAGAGACTTTAAGTAGAACGCCGTCTCCCACGTTGAATACCAGAGGTTTCCGACGGTTGTCGATGTAGCTCTTTTGGCGATCTCTGGCTGCTCTTAGTGTATCTTTGATTTGGAAAATCTTGTTGGTTGTCTCTTGAATAATCTCTTGGCCTGTTAGCTGGCTTTCACCTATCTCGGCCCAACAAACTGGAGATCTACATTTCCTCCCATACAATGCTTCAAACGGAGGGCATCCAATGCTCGTATGGGAGCTGTTGTTGTAAGAGAACTCAATTAATGGTAGATGAGTGTCCCAGCTACCACCAAAATCAATTAAACATGCCCTGAGCATATCCTCCAATGTTTGTATCATTCGTTCACTCTGTCCGTCTGTTTGTGGGTGATAGGCGGTACTCATATCTAATCGAGTGCCCATCGCTTTCTGCAGTGTCTGCCAAAATCGTGAAGTAAATCGGTTGTCGCGGTCGGATGTGATTGACACCGGCACTCCGTGCCTTGTCACGACCTCCTTTATGTACAATCTCGCCAACTTATCCATCTTGTAATCCTCCCGGATCGGCAGGAAATGAGCGGACTTCGTCATACGGTCCACTATAACCCATATCGAGTCGTGCCCACTACTCGTTCTAGGAAGTTTGGTAATAAAATCCATGGCTATGTTTTCCTATTTCCATTCAGGAATTTCCGGTTGCTGCAGTAATCCTGATTGTTTCTGATGTGCAGCTTTAACTTTCGAGCACGTCAAGCATCGGCTTACATACATAGCAATGTCTTTCTTCATGCCTGGCCACCGATACAAATCTTTGAGATCGTAGTACATCTTGCATGTACCAGGATGAACAGAATATCGTATCTTGTGCGCTTCATCCATGATTAAGGTACGGACATCTCCCTATTAGGGTACCCATATACGATCCATGAAATATTGTAAGCCATCTTCCTTGAAAATCATCAGTTTATTCAACCCTCAAAATTCTTCTCCCGCAATGCTTCCTTTTTTCAATGCCTCACCTTGTGCTGTTAGGATTTGAGCTTTCAGGCTCATTTGAATAGTCAATCCTAATGCTCGAGCACGTAGTGGTTTCACGCATTCTTTGCGGCTTAAAGCATCGGCCACCACGTTTGCTTTCCCCGGATGATACCGGATTTCACAATCATAGTCACTAAGTAGCTCTACCCAACGTCGCTGGCGTATATTAAGTTCCTTCTGATTCAGGATATGTTGGAGGCTCTTATGATCTGTCTAGATAATGCATTTGGTTCCATATAGGTAATGCCTCCATATCTTAAGTGCAAATACTACAGCGCCCAACTCCAGATCATGAGTTGTATAGTTCTTTTCGTGCACCTAAAGTTGTCGTGAGGCGTAGGCAATCACCTTATCCTTCTACATTAGCACACATCCCAATCCTTGATGTGAAGCATCGCAGTACACCAAAAAATCATCAGTTCCATCTAGGAGGGACAATATCGGAGCGTTGCATAACTTTTCCTTCAACGTTCGGAACGCTTGTTCTTGTGCATGTCCCCAATCAAACTTCTTGTCTTTCTGAGTCATCAGTGTTAATGGTTGAGCGATCTTTGAAAAATTCGCGATGAAGCTACGATAGTATCCGTCCAATCCTAACAATTGTCGTATTTCTGAAGGTGTCTGGGGTGCATCCCATTTCTTCACCGCTTCAATCTTTCCGGGATCTACGTGAATACCATTTTCGTTCACCACGTGTCCCAAAAATTTCACTTCTCGTAGCCAAAACTTGCACTTCGAGAACTTAGCGAAAAGTTTCTCTCCTTGTAATAGACTCAGTATTGCCCAAAGGTGCTCCTCATGGTCCTCTTTCGATCGGGAGTAGATAAGTAAATCGTCTATGAATACGATCACGAACTTATCCAAGTAAGGTTTACATACCCGATTCATCAGGTCCATAAACACAGCTGGTGCGTTAGTCAACCCGAACGGCATGACCAAGAACTCATAGTGCCCATAACGAGTTCTAAACGCTGTCTTCGTTATGTCATCCTCGAAAACTCTTAGTTGATGGTATCCCAAACGAAGGTCGATCTTGGAGAAATACGAGGCTCCTTGTAGCTGATCAAACAGATCATCGATCCTGGGAAGAGGATATCGATTCTTTACGATCAGCTTATTCAGTTTGTGATAATCGATGCACATACGGAACGACCCATCTTTCTTTTTGACAAATAATACCGGTGCTCCCCATGGTGAGTGACGCAGCCGGATAAAACCCTTCTCCGGTAGTTCCTGTAATTGACTAGTTAACTCTTGCATTTCTGATGGTGCTAACCGATACGACGCCTTTGCTATGGGTGTAGCTCCAGGAACCAACTCTATACGAAATTCCACTTGGTATGGAGGAGGCAAACCCGACAAGTCGTCAGGGAATACATCCGGGTAGTCTCGTACTACAGGAATATCTACCAACTTGTTATCCTCTTCTTTCTTTTCCACTACATTGGCTAGAAACGTGTAACACTGCTTTCATAAACATCGACATGTCTTCATGTAAGAGATAAGCTTTAGGGTTCTCTCCGATCGTTCACCTTGAATCCTGAGTATTTCCCCGTCCGGCATGGGGATTCGTAGTACTTTTTCCCGACAGACAATCTCAGCTCCGTGTTTCGACAACCAATCCATTCCCACAATCACATCAAAACTTCCCAGCTCAAAAGGTATTAAGTCTATATAAAAGGCATGGTTTTCCAATATCATCAAGCACTTTCTAATAATCTCGTCAGCCTGTACAATTCTACCGTTTGCCATTTCTACGGAGTAGCTAGTTTCTAGCATACTAGGGTTCAAGTCAAGCATGTGAGCAAATTCAGAGGATATAAAACTATTGTCTGCTCCAGTATCAAACTATATAGATGCGAAGTGGTGATTGAGCAAGTACGTACCCGTAACGACATTTGGGTCCTGACGGGCGTCATTTGCTCCGATGACGAACGCACGTCCTCTGGTAGCATTTCCTTGATTTCCCTGACCTTGATTACCGGCTATGGCCATCACTTGTGGTTGGTTGTTTCCTTGCTGACCCTGCGCCCGATTCAGTCTGGGGCACATGTTCCGGTAGTGACCCAGGTTTCCACACTCATAGCAAACCCTAGCATTTCCTGCGGGGTTAACCGTATTAACGGGCGCAACCAGATTCGGTGCTACTCTACAGTCTTTTGCTAGATGCCCCGGGCATCTACAATTCACACACACCCGGCACTGCATCGCTGGGGGATGATGAAAGTTACACCTATCACATTTGGGGTGCAGCCTGACGTATTCCCTCTTGCCTTGTGTCACAGCCACAAAATTTCTCATTGTCCTGGCTCTTTTGTCGAATTTCCCGGTACTCGACGGCTTGCTTCTCCAACGTCCTTTCTCTTCTCTGCTCCTTTTTCTAAAACCCCAGTTCTCACCATCTCATCTGTTAGAGCGCCAGCCTTCATAATTGCACTCTGTATCGTAGGAGGAGCTGCTGCTGTTACCATTGCCCGGATTTGATGCGTAAGTTCCCAAATATACCTCTCGATCCTCTTGGATTTCGGAGTCAACAGATGTGGAACCAGTTTTGCCAACCCATGAAAACGATCAGTGTAAACTGCATGCCCAGCTCCTACCATAGCATGATTCTAGAACTCCTGCTCCAACTTCTGCATCTCATTGAGTGGGTAGTATTCTTCGGTGATTAATGCTTTAAACTCATCCCAAGTCATCTGCATTGCTGATTCTCTTCCCCTCGCTTGAATCTGTGTGTTCCACCAAGTTAACACCTTGCCCTGTAGTGAACGCATGGCATACTTAATCTTTTGGTTGTCTAGGCATTCACTTATATCAATGACTGCCTCCATCTTCTCAAGCCATCTAGTTAGGGCTATCACCCCACCTTTCCCATCAAATTCCTTTGGTTCGCAGGCCACAAATTCCTTGTATGAACATCCCCGTCTTGTATTAACAATCCTAGTTTCGTTGCCAGTAGTTCCACCGTTCTCAGTCTCTTCCCCTGTTTCCTGGTTATCGTTGTCATTATCGTTATCCCCGTGGAGGTTATGATTCAGAAGAGTGTCGCTCACTTGGGTCACTATTGTAGGAATCAGTGCAGCTAGCTGCTGAGCGATCATGGCAGCTATATCGGGGTTTCCAGTGCCCTGATTGTTGCCGGCGGGACCACCACCTGTTCTTGGTGGCCTACCTCTACCTATGCCCCTTGGGGTCTCATCCTCGCGACTTGTACTGTGGGTGACTCTTCGAGGCGGCATTCTCTAATCATAAAAGGAGTAAACATGTAAACTTTAGTCACTTCATGATACACATATAATTCCACTCATCAAGTTCCAACATTTCATACTTCCAGTTAAATCAAGATCATCACGTAGCCCAATTCAAGCACATTCTTTGTATATCGGTGATGCTTATATATAGGGTTCCCTGTAGCGTTCCCACCACATCCGTGATATACCGAGAACGATGCTTAAACCGGTTACATGACATCCGATTTTCCTTAACATCATCCCAACGAATAACGTAATGCATGTGTAGGGAGTATCATCACTCCTCTACAACTCTTTGAAGTCCGCATTCATTCTAAGCATTTAGTCAGTTCCATGTTACTGAAATGCTAGGCGGAGTAATTTTTCATAGAGAATAAGACTGATATCATAATTGAAATCCCATGAAGGCTCCAAGTAGAACAGGAATTAAGTAATAGTAGAGGTTATGAATGTTTTATCATCATTTACAAGGTCTTACTAGAATTATGATTCTAGTGTCCTAAGGTATAGAATGGAAGACTTGTACTAACCGTGATCGTTACCTCATGTTAAGATTAGCCAGGCTTCACACGCACTGCAAATTGCAATTACGTGTGAACCTGTAATGGTAATTTGCGTTGCATGGTCCCCCCTCAGCTTCACCTACCCGAGTTAACATCACAGTGTTGACACCATTCATCATACATAGATCGTGCGAGTTCTCATGTCCATGAACCAATAGTATTCCAATAGTAGTCCGTCATAACAAATAGAGTCCAAGCACATAATCTCAAATGGGTCTAACAAAAGTTGCCTATCCCTTCTCCTTTCGGGACCTTAGGCATAACTATCTCAGGGTCGGACTCAATATCCGAGATCAACGCTTCGTGCGATTTGTGAAGATCCCTTCAGGTTGGGTATCCAGACCTAATAGTATAATGCGGCGCGCATGGGATGGAAGATTCCACTAGAAGGCATCCCGTGAGGAAAGAGTAAGAGTAATAGTGCTTTCCTTAGGGCGATCAGATAACAAGACATAGAGATAAAGAACAGGTATAGAGGATCATACATGCAATATTAGATGCAAGCCAATCATAGCATGCATTCTACATGAAGGTTCCTAGGTTATAGTCTAGGCCATGTGATTTGCCTAATTCTCTATAACCAATGGCTCTGATACCAGTTTGTCACACCCCCACTGAGAGCGGAAACACGGAGATGTAACGAGACAGGATCATCATAACACATCGTTAACAATAGAGATGCAATATATGAAAATGATGATAAAGTGTGTCATGTCGACACCCGACACAATGGAGACTTGTGTCGTGTTTAGTCAATATTCACAACAACATAGCCATAAGCATAAACTTGTAAATGAATCACATAACCAAAAATAGTATCATTGTAATGTAATTCCCACAACCGGGAACAAGTATCCAAAAGAATAATTGTATGTAATCAGACCAACAATGTTTCAAAAGAATGTTTGTCAAGTATTGTAAAGTCTCAAAATGCATCCTAGAGTCTCCACTAAGGCAGCACACCTAGATCTTCACTTAGCATTGTCACCTGAAAAGATATGCTCAAAATGGTCAACAAAATTGTTGGTGAGGTCGCAGGTTTAAATAGTAAATAAATTGATGCTGCATAATAGTTTTTACGGAATACCGTGTATACATTTATAAGTAAGCAAAATCACATAACAATGAGCTTTACAACCAAACCTAATGACGTACACACAGAATCTTGTCGGAATATATTCACCCAAGGGCCCGTTCCTGGCCACTGTTGGTACCAACTAGTATACCAACAAACAAGGGTGAGGGTGTCAACCCAGTAGTACTACCAATACCTATCCGTCGGTTCCAACATCGGAATTAAATGGTTGTAAAGAAAGTACCACACAGCGAACTCATGTATGTATCAAATAAGTACTCACAAAACAGTAACACGTTGATTCCAAGAATGTAAGTTGTACAGCATAAAGATGGGTGAGCATACTTTTCTCCCAAGTTTGTAAATGATTGAAGTATTGAATAAGTGTAAAAAGGGGTCACGAAACTCTCTTGTTCGGTGCTAAGTATGGATGATCAAGTTTCGAATGTTGTATGCAATAAAAGGTCAAACACCTATTAACAGTTATCGTTAAGCGTTAATGATACGTTTAATGAAAATAGTAATGTTTGGTCGGTTTAGGTTGTATCGGTTCGGTCACGCTGAACACACACAAGTAGACATAAGTGTTAGCCCTTGTATAGATCTAAGTACTTGGAATCGTCGTCATTGCCGATGATATTAGTGTAAAGGTTTCATTGTTGTTAGAGAAGTACTTAGTAAATTTTAGTGGTTACAAGTCATTTCTTGATAATTGTAATAACGTCCACGTTGATTAGATTTGTGATAATGTTAGTAAGTTTTATAGTGTTAACTTTAATATTATCATTATCAATGGCGACCGTATCGATGTCACCTTAACATCACACGACATACACACACCACATCACACACAAGAAGGAAATTCACACACAACAACTTCAGTCGCACGACAGGACCAGACGCATGACTCAATCACTCCATCCGCACGAATCAACCTTCCTTCGTACGAATCAGCTACATTCGTACGAATGGACCTCCATTCGTGCGATTCGGCCTTTAGTCGTACCACACAACACTCAATCGCATGACTCAACATCCATATGCATGAATCAACCTTCATTCGCACGAATCAGCTTCATTCGTACGAATGAACCTTCATTCATACGACTCAGCATTCAGTCATGCGATACACACACAATCGCACACATTCATCCGCATAGACTCAATCGCATGAATACACTCATTCGCATGACTCAATCGCACGACACACACAGTCGCATGACTCAATCGCATACATACACATTCAATCGCATGACTCAATCGCACGACATGCATAGTCGCACGACTCAGTCGCATGACAGGACCCAATCGCATATGCAGAGATTGCGACTGCAGAAGGTGCAAAGCATCCTTTGGCTGTTGCGTGCACTCGATTCACACCACCAATACTTCCAGAAACGCATTTCACACACACACAAACAAGAAGGACGCGCAGAAAGACACTACACATGACCTCACGACCTCACATGCTCGGGTTGGTCTCGAGCACCCGAATCAAGGCGAAATGGACAGAAACAACGAGGAAAGAGGACAACCAAGGTTGTCTACCTATAGAATGTCAAAGGGGGAACGTTGGTGGCTTCGATTATGCCGGAGTACCAACGAAAATGGAGCTCGAGACAGGGAGAAGGGTCGGAGCAGGGAGGGAGGCGGTTGGCGGTTAGGGTTTTGTTTGAGATGGCTGTGAAAAGGGGTTTTTATACCTTTTTCAAGTTTGAGAAATAACCCTTTAGTCCCTGGACTTCCAAGGCCTTACTTCTTCAAGTTTTGTTAATTACAATTGGGTCCCTTAACTTGGTTAATTTGTATTTTAATAATAATAGATTATTAATAGTAGGGTTTTACGACGCCAACGATAATAATAATATTACTAATGATAATAATAATTATAACAATAATAATGAATATGGTAATGGTAATTGTGATAATGGTAATAACCATAGTATTTATGCTAGCAATGGTAGTAGGGGAAATGTTTTATTAAGTGTTTAACGTTTAGGTCTTTATGTACACTTGGAATAATACACGTAGCTAGAGAAATAAAATTTGAAGCTAAGGCAACTTGGTTATGAGTTACTGTTGAGTATTCAAGAAAACTAACAAGTACTATGTTAATTGGCGGACTTTTTGGTGACGGATGTCACACCAATATAGCATAAAAAGAAAATACTTGGGAAAGATTCAAAGGGAGGTTATTACAATTGAAGACTCACTAAAGAAAGCAAAAACAATATCTCATGAGCACACACCATCAGCTGATCTATCTTCTCTCAAACCGATTAAACACACTTAAGTATATAGTGATGCTGAGTGGAATGAATTAACAAAAGATGAGACTGCTAAAGCTGATGAAGAAGCAAAGTCTAAATCTGATGATCTGTTTTCTAGTGAAGACATTCTAGAATAAAGAGCATAATCATCAATGTTTATGGACTTGATCAATAATGGATTTCCATATGACATTGTGGAGAAGATGAACATGTCTGAGATGAAGCAAGTTCTGAAAGAATTTGATGCTGCTATATATGTGCTCCCTATTTGCAACTATAAAACCTTTACTAAATTCAATCAATTCAGAAGATCAAGCAAGATTTGAGTCATTGTGACACAGCTAAGCTCACCAGGTACAATATGAGTTGTTGGTTGCAAAGCCATAATTACAAGATACATGAATTGAAAGGAAGATCAGTGGCTGAACTTAGAAGGACGATGGAGTATGTTATGAAGGTAGAGTTGGAAATAGGAGTTAAATTCATAATAGAGGCACCAAATCCTACTTATGCTCATTAAGCAAAATCTACCCCTGTTGTGCCAATTGTAGTAGAAAGCAATGACATGCATAAGGGAAAAGAACAACTCACTAGAGAGCCAAGGGACGTCATTCCAAGCAAAATCTAGCCTCTTGGAATAACATTAGAGAGATCACAGATGAAAAATCAACTTTGATTCATCTCACAACTCCTAGATCTGCTGAGGACAACAAGATCATAGCATGGAAATATGATCCAGACTCTGATTGTGCTTCAATAAAGAGGGCATCTGGGATGATATATACTTCCTATGGATTAAAACAATTATATCACTCCCAGATACTGATATGTCCGACCTTCAAGCATTCCAATCACCAACTATCCAATCAATCTAAGAGGAAGAGATTTCTCTATGATTGTTGGAAAGCGGAGAAACAAGTTTAAAGATGATGTGATCAAGGAAGCAAGAAGAGAAGATTCTAAGCATAAAAGAAGAAAACTGGAAGATCCCAATCTAGCTCTTATCATCTTGTAGATGATGAATTCTTAAGAAGAGTTGGATATTCAAACAAGAGCACAACCTCAATTAAAAGTATTGATGGAAATCAGTATCCATATCCACTCATAAAATAGGGATATGTGGAAAGAACTAAAGAGATTGTGCTACTAAGAAATATAGCAAAGAAGAAAGCTCCAAGCATAAGACTTTTTGACCCAATGGAGATCAAACTTCTCCATCCAAGCTACACTTCATACCTTCATGACAAATACTTTCCAAAGCTAAATATTGAACATACTCAAAAGGACATATGCATATATGTGCACAGAATTCTGGTGATAGACAAATTGCATGCAAAGGCCTATAAAAGAAGAAACTTTGAGGCTAGTCAGCTGCTGGGATCTGAAATTCCATCTATCACTAAATTGAGAATATCATAACAATATGAGTTGGAAGTTATCAATAACAATAGTATACTGGCTACATTAATAATAAAAGAAGATGTACTTGGTCTAAATTTTGACACTTTAAAGGACAAGGAATTATGCATACGTGGATCTCCTTCAAAAGCACTGCAACAATAACTGAAGAATCGTCAGAACTTCTGCTGTTCCTGCGGAAAACCAACTTGCTGTGGATGAAATTCCAAGACTAACTCCTGCGGAAAGCCAACTCTTACGGAAGACCAACTCCTATGGAAAGCCAACTCCTACAGAAAGCCAAATCCTATGGGAGACCAACTCCTACGGAGGGCTAAAGTCCTACGGAAGAACAATACACGCACATGTACTTCAACAACCAAGGAAGTCACATCAAGTCAACAAGTCAATCTTACTAAAGTGATGTCATCAAGTCAACATCTGCAGATGACTTCACATTAGTTAGAAATCAAGTCACATCAAGAAATTATCTGAGTAACTTTCTTACCATAATAAGAAAGCTATTGTTACCTTTTACCCCCTGTAAAAGTTAATCCCTAGGCCTATAAATAGAAGGCATGGGTGCACACTTTTAGGGCACATGTGGTCATTACCATCATTAAGAACAATATTCAACAAACATCAATAGCAACGGCAAGAACAACAATAACAATCATTCATTAGTTAATTGTAATCATTATTTAGTATTAATAGAAAACATTTGAAGCAAATTTGTTTGTTCATCTATTACTTTCATCTGCTTTTCATTTATCTAATCTGCTCTTCGTTGATCCATATTACAATTACTATTTCATCATCAATTAATAAAACAACGAGTAGTGATAATTCCTTGATCACCATATGCACAATCTAAACTAATAATTCCTGCTTGATCCTTTGATTCATAGTATATTTATATGGTTGGATTTGAGACAAAGTTAATACAAAAGGATAAACTTTGAAATCTGGATGTCGGTCCCACCTTTGAAAAAGGGCACAAAAAGGTAGTTTTCTTGGAAGTCTAAAACTTTCCGAAGGTAATTTGTCTTCAGAAGTTTTGATAAAAACTTCCGAAGCCAATTTGACTTCGAAAGATATTTCTTAGCTTGATAAAAATTTGCTTCGGAAGAAAAATACTGAGTTTTTTTTACTTTCGAGATATTTTTGGTTTCGAAAGATATTAAACCTTAGAAGATTTATTCAAAGGATGAATAAAGCTTCCGAGACTTAATTGCTTTCGGAATAAAATTGTCCTTTAAAATATGTAAGTACTTAGCAGCATATTGGAAGATATATCATAATTTCTTCTAAAGATAAATTTCTTAGTAAATAGTTATTAGTTTTGAAGACATAATTTTCTTCTGAAATCAACTTTGTGTCTTCCGAAAGAAAGTATATCTTAAAGTTTCAAAATTTTAAGGAATCTTATTTTAAAAAATTTCTTCCAAAGTAATCTGGACTTATATAGGTGATGATATAGACAACTTAAGACACACATATTTGAATATAAATTTGAGTTACCTTAAGAAAATATAGTCAAAATTAATCATCCCAATAGCTGATACAAGATACTTAAATCTATGCTCCTCAAAAGATTTTTTGAACAGATCAAGATATTGTTCATTTGTGTTAACTTTAACTAGTTTTATCAATCCCTTTTCATAATTATCAAATGGTACCTGGTGTTGATGTGCTTTGTCTTTGAGTGCTGCATAGGATTCTCAGTAATAGAGATAACACTATTATTGTCTATGTGGTTGGGAGTCTCTTTGAAATTTAATCCACAATCAAACATCTGATTCTAAATCCAAAACACATGAGCACAGCAGCTTGCAGCAACAATGTATTCAGATTCAGCAGTTAATACAGACACATAGGATTGTTTCTTGCATTGCCATAAGATTATCCTTCCACCAAAGATTGACATTCCCCAAATGTAGACTTTGCAGTCATATTGCATCCACCATAGTCACTATCTGTATAAGCATACAGATTAAAGTTAGAATTCTTTGGATACCAAAGGTCTGCTATCATATTTCTTATTCCTAAAAACGCCAAACATCCTTTTCTTCTTGATGACAAGTCTGCTATCATATTTCTTATTCCTAAAAACGCACTTGCCCTTATTGTGGTCTTCCCGTGAGGAAGATGACATATGTTTCAAAACTTTTACCTTTTGAATTGAAAAAGCTCCTCCTGTATTGCTTTAACCCAACTTTCATCCTTTAGAGCATCATCAATCTTCTTAGGCTCAATCTAGGATAGGAAACAAGAGTGAAGACAAACATTTTTGTCATGGGTTTGCACTCTTGTTCTCATCCTTGTCTCACCATCTCTAATGATGTTTGTGGTGGGATGTGACTTATGGATTCTCAATTGAGCATCAAGGAATTCTTGATCACTATCACTATCTCCATCTCCGCTTATATTGAAAAATCCTTCATTTGAGTTCTATGCCTCTATGTTGGAGTTTATAGGCACCTCAGATGTGTCAGCTGAAGAATTTGTCATTGTTGCGCTGACAACATTTCCAAATACAGGGTTTGTTACCACTGGAGCTTCAATAGTTTTCTGACTTGATCCTTTCAGATTAAATCTTGGATCAGATCCTGTTGGTTATCGAGACTCGATCAAAAACAATTTATTATATCGGTCTTAGCTACCTTAATTGTGTAAGGGTAAGTAAGGTCGTCTCCTCAGGGAATATGTGGAAAGTGTTTAATTAACGTGACTCGATTAACTAAAAGACTCAAATTTCATAACTAAAAATTTAAAGTTGGAATGAATTAAGGAGCACAATTGCATAAAGCAAAGAACTTTGAACTAATTTGATTAAATAATAAGAAACAATCACTCTCGGGTTTCCAATTCTATAAGATCAACAATTGGTACTTTTGAATTAGGGTTTGTGAGAACATGATTTCAAGATTTTAGCTTTTGATTAAAGTGGCAACAAAGGAACAAGCTTTTAAGATTCATTCGTTCACAGTGTTCCAATTCACCTATATCATATTATCTACTTTTCTTAATGAGCTCACGATGCAAGGAAACCGAAAACTGATAATCAAGAAAACAACTTTATTTACAAGTAAACCTTTTAAGTTAATCAAAACGTAAAACTTATTTCAATAGCTCATCGTTCAATACAAAAACCTAATCAAAGCATACAATTGTCTCCCTTTATAAGAATTGTACTCCCGAAAGTAATCAAAGAAGAACTAGCCACTCTTGGTCTTTATTGAATCTTCAATCTTGACTTGATGATGATCAATGATGATTATGTTTTTTCATTTTCCTTCTACGTGATATGAGGGAATTTTCTCCCTTTCTTTTCTCATATATATCTCGTCTCTTTTTTTCTTCTTTGTTTTTCTTTTTTCTCATGCATATATCAACTAATTTATTTTATTTATATGGAGGTGTAATAAACAATAGAAACATGGTGTGTAAGAAAAGAATACTAGGTATATATACCACTCGCAACCCGTTTTTGCTAGGACTCAGTTTTTTGAACCATGTATATTGGGATGGGATACTAAACATATATATTTCTTAAGTTATTGCACACAACATTGGTGTTCTTATGTTTAGGTCGAGCCTATCAACATATCACAAATTATATTTGCTATCCTCCCTTAGAAATATAATTCATGTGTAAGCATCAACCTATCAATTTCCTATCATTTTTCATATATGCAAAAATCTTTTTCAAGGACTTTAATCATTTTTAAGGGTTATTAGCACAAATGACCTAAAATTAACATGTAAAATTAAAGTAATTAATTTTAAAGAATTCAAGGAATGAGTTCACCTGATCGAGTTCTTATGGCAAGATTCTTGTGGTTAGTGACGATTCTCAAAATCTTATCTCATTAACCTGCAAAATCTTCTAAAAATCATGTAGAAGTGAACTTCTCACTTCAGGATTAACACATAAAGTTTAAAAGATTTTGCACCCTTTTCATTTAAATAAAAAACTATCATTTCGAAAGAAAGATGTTCCCCTTCCCCAACTTAAAACATTGCATTGTCTCCAATGCAACATTTAAGTTAGAATTATATAAAATTAATTAATTTAAAAAAATAAATAAGAAACTAAGAAAAAATAAATCTTGAAAAAAAACGTAAACTCACTTTCGTAGAAATCACGGTTGCATTTAGCATATCCAACAAGCCTTTAAACCTCTCGGTGGACCCGAGTGGACGAGTTGTAGTTTCGTGAGGGTTTGTAGTGAACACACCCACAAAGTTCTCCGGGTTGCCTCCAGGCGAGCATTAAGGTTTAGGTCTTCAGCCAGACCGTACCTGTCACCACTTATGGTAGTTGAATTGAACATTTTCCAGCCACGTTACCAACACATGCTCGATAGTAGACATACTGAATCTCTATTTTATTTTTCATGGTCTCCATGTCTTTTGGATCTATGGTTGACATTCTAAATCCACATTTTCCCATCTAGTTTTCAATGCATGGATAGTAGTTTACATGTCTGGTCCACACCTTCTTTTCTTTCCTTGGCATGTCTATAGAATCGTTGTGGGCTCCCCTTTGAATAAATTGTCAGATGTTCTCTATACTCACCTTCCTTTTCTTCGAACACGAGCCATTATCCCCCGCTTTGTCAAGTTGCATAATAAGTATTGAAGGACTATCAGAACCACATGGCAATATCTTAGTCTCTTGTTTCTTAGGAGGTGTTATGTCATCCATTAGGTTTAAACATTCAACTCTTTGCTCTGGAAGACCTATAACCTCTTTATCCACTTCATCATCATAAGCATTAACCACCACTCGTTCTACAGATGGCTCTTCAAAAAATGGGGGAATTTATGTGGTACTAATCTCCACGACCTCATCCTCGATTTTAAAAGATCGCTAGATTGACTCTTCTAATTCTATTTTCAACAATAAAACATCACCTTGATAGTTAAGTAGTCAAATCGTTGCTAATCTGATAGATGACGTTGTGATAACAACTTATCGATCTCAGGCAATATCAACTCCAATTGAGCAATACATTCTTCCTCCTCAGATTGAAAATCATTTTGAAATGGCATATGATTCTACATAATTCTCTTCTTTAGAAAATTGACAATGATTCTGATCCTCATATGTCACCTAAGAGAATTCTTGATGATAGTCGTTATAAATCTTTTAATAACTTGAACTTTGGGCCATCTTTGGCTCATAAATGTAGCAATCCAAATCTTGTCCAAAGTGATAGTTCTTATCTGACTGATAATATTCTTTATAATATGGAGAAGATGCCTCATAGTACGGATAAGATGATGGTACATCATCATAATAAACATCCAACCTATATAATTTTCTTCTCGCATCCTCACACTTTTGCAAGTACTTAGGACAATCATCTTGTGTGTGAACTGGACTTCCGCAACCAGGTACATGAATAATAAACTCGATTCATGGTGAGGTTTAACCTCTTGAGAGTAACCTACAAGACATAAAACACCTAGCGTAGCAACCAACAAAACAAAAGAAAATAAAAGAGAAGAAAATAAAACAAAAAAATTGCAAAAAATAACACTTTGCCCACTAATTCCCCGGCAACGGCGCCATTTTGATCTGGTGGTTGAGACTTGATCAAAAACAATTTATTATATCGGTCTTAGCTACCTTTATCGTGTAAGAGTAAGTAAGGTCGTCTCCTCAGGGAATGTGTGGAAAGTGTTTAATTAATGCGACTCGATTAACTAAAAGACTCAAACTTTATAACTAAAAATTTAAACTTGGAATGAATTAGTGAGCACAATTGCATAAAGAAAAGAAATTTGAAACTAATTTGATTAAATAATAAGAAATAATCACTCCCAGGTTTCCAATTCTGCAAGATCAACAATTGGTACTTTTGAATTAGGGTTTGTGAGAACATGATTTCAAGATTTCAGCTTTTGATTAAAGTGACAACAAAGGAACAAGCTTTTAAGATTTGTTCATTCACAATGTTCTTATTCACCAATATCACGTTATCTACTTTTCTTAATGATCTCACGATGCAAGGAAACTGAAAACTGATAATCAAGCAATCAACTTTATTTACAAGTAAACCTTTTAAGTTAATCAAAACATAAAACTTAATTCAATATCTCATCGTTCAATACAAAAACCTAATCAAAGCATACCAATTGTCTCCCTTTACAAGAATTGTACTCCTGAAAGTAATCAAAGAAGAACTAGCCACTCATGGTGTTCATTGAATCTTCAATCTTGACTTGATGATGATCAATGATGATTATGGATGTGTTGGGAAGCTTAAAAGCACCCAAAATCACCTTCAATTTGCTAGATTTTATCTCGGAAAAAATTTCTTTCCAAAACCCTAAATTGGGGTTAAATAGGATTTAAAATTTGAAGTAGTCCTCCAATTATCGCATTAGACCGTAACTTACGGCCTATAGACCGTATGTTACGGCCTACCTTTAACCAGACGGCCAAACCTTCTCTCTTACGGGGTTCATAGACGGACTCAACATAGGGCCATAAGTTACGGCCTCAGGTCGTAGCTTACGGCCTCCCTGATATTTTTCACAATTTTCTTCGTTTTCAACACCTTTCAAGCCATAGTCTTGCTATCCTTTGTATCCTTCTCAAATAATGTTTGTTAAACTTCATTTAACCTATATTTCAAACATATAACAAAGTGATTATATTTATATCAAAATAAACAATGTTTTAAACATCTAAAACTCATACCTAACACCAACACATCAGCTACCTATAAATCCTGAAGCATGTTCACAAGATTTGTTAAAATAGTTAGTAACTAAATCAAGATCAAACAGTCAACCAGGACTAGAACCTTTCACACTGGATGTGTACTCATTAAAGGTCAAATTAGCTGACTTCTCAACTACTCTAGTTCAAAGATTGTATACTCTATAATCCTTAGCTTGGGAAGAGTATCAAATAAAGTGTTCATCATCTAGTTTATCAGCAAAATTGGCTATCTGATCTTTGGTATTCAAGATGGTGCTAGGACATCCAAATGATCTGAGAAAACCATGAAAGGTCTCCTTTTATGCAAGAGCTCATAAGGAGTCTCACCATGAGTCTTGACTACTAAAACTCTATCCTACACATAGCAGGCAGTGTTGACTGCCTCTGCCCAGAAGGTGATGGGAAATTTAGAGTCAGATAACATGGTTCTTACGGCTTCAATAAGTGTCATGTTTCTCCTCTCAATAACACCATTTTATAGAGGAGTCATGGGAGCACTATATTGTCTTGTAATACCTTTTTTATCACAAAATGCATCAAGGGTTTGGTTCTTGAATTTAGTTCCTTGATCACATCTTATGATTTTGACCTTTTGATCATATTAATTCTTAATTTTTAAAACGATCTCAGGGGTCTCATCCTTGTTCTAAGGAAGAAAAGCCAAGTGTATCTTTTGAAGTCATCTGTGATCACTAAACAATTTAAGGTCCTTCCTAGACTCATTATACTGGTAGGGCCAAAAAGATCCAGACATAATAAGTATAGGGCAGTACTGATGGAGTTCCTTCCCTTTAGCTTGTAAGACACTTTATGTTGCTTCCCTTTCAGGCATGCAACACAATGGTCATCACTTGAAAATCTTTTTTGGCATTCAAGTTACCAAATCATTTTTAATTAATTTATTAATGTTCTTAAATTTTACATGGCACATTCTTTTATGCTAGAGGAAAGACTCATCACTATTGGCTTTAGATAGAAAGCAAGAAACTTCTCCTGATGCGGATGTTTCCTAGAAAATCCATATTATACATGTTTCCTTTCCTGAGGGCTCTAAACAAGATATGCTCCTGAGGAATGACCACCCTGGGCTTGAGAATAATGCACTCATGCTCAGTAAAGAGCATGTTATGTCTCTTGTCACAAAATTAGGATACACTCAAGAGATTGTACATAAGCTCCTTAACATAGTTTACCACTCAATGCTGAGCTTACCATTTATGACTTTGCCCCTTCCAGTGATGTAATCACCTGATTCTCCGCCAAAAGCAACTGGACCTCCATCAAATCTTTCAAAGTTCTGAAGCAAAGAGCCATTGCATGTCATGTGCTTGAAACAGTCACTATCAATGATCCATACATTTCCTTTAATCTTTAACTGTTCCTACACAGAAAGAGATGATTAGTTACATTTGGAAAGCCAAGCCTTAGGATTATTTACTATTGTTAAAGTGAACTGAAGATAATGCAGCAGTAATTAATCCTATATGCAAGCTCTTAGGATTATTTGCTATTGTTGATGAAAAACATTCAATCACATGGCCTTTCACACCATCTTTGGAAGACTAGACTTGGCCTTTAATACTTCAGAAGTTATGATGTCTTCAGAAGTTTTGGACACTGGACCTTTGGAAGTTTTGGCATCCACTACAGCAGTCTTCAGTACTTTGGAAGAATTCTTTTCTTCCAAGACCAATTTTTCTTCCTAAGGTAAGTTTTCACTTATCTTCTTATTCACTTTGGAGCTTCCAAAAGGAAGAGAGTTTCCTTCCGTATCTATTCTCTAATTTCTCAGAAGTTTTCTTCTTGGTCATGTGGATAGTGCTTTTGGGATTGTAGATGCAATCCTTAGCAAATTGAGAAGTACTACCACACATGGTGCATTCAGTTTGCATACTTCTGAGACTCTTCTTCTAAGTAGAAGCCTGAGCTTGATCACTTTCCATATCCTTCTTTGTCTTCACAAATGATGCAGCAGGCTTCTTAGGGTGAGGCTTTCTTTTGGCAGGCTGTGCAGCAGTGGTGCATATTTGATCAGCCTTTTTCTCTTGACCAGGATGATTCGGACATGAACTAGGATTTTTGGTACTAGAGTCCATGGTTGAGTCTTTAGTCTTCACCACTTCAAATCCAGTAGAGATAAAAACTTGCTTTTGCTTGGATTTGAAGGTGGTCTTTATCTCTTGGGCTTTCTTTGATTTTCTTTTGGCTGCCCTAATCAAGTTCTTCCTTACAGATTTGGTCATCCTTGGTTCTTTCTTCTCTCCAGGAGAATAGTGATCCTTCTTAGGATTATCTTCTTCACTCACTTCATATCCATCCTTCACTATGTCCTCTTCATCTTCATGCTCTTCTTAAATGGAATCTTTAAGGGGCAGCTCATCTTGACAAGTTCCTTACCTTAGAGGTCTTACAGATAATAATATGTGTGGATGAGCTATGTCACTTGATGTGATTTACTTGAAGGTTTCCTCTTTAAGAACATATTTTTCTGCCTTGACTTTTCTGATCACAAGCTCAGCCTGGCATTCAGTTAATTTAGTAATAAGATCTTTGATTTGAGTCCTATAATTTATGTTTTCATGCTTAAGAGTTGAAATTATTTTCTCTAAATTTCTATTCAAAGTTTATAATCATTTTCAACTCTTTTAAAATAAGCTTTAAGATGTTCAAGGACTCAAGATCAGATCTTTCCAAGTTATAGGACCCATATATATTTACTTTAGCAGTTCTAATACCTTTGCTTCTTTATGGTCAGCCATCAATGTTTGGTTGGGAGAAACATCTTCTACTTGGAAGATCCCGTCAAAGCCTCCTTCTTCAATAGAAACATCAACTTGTTGTTTTGGTTGGCTTGGCTTCTCAAGTCTGGGAGCACCCTTAGTGTAGTTTGACCTAGATTATACTTGGCCACCATTAGTTCTTGGTGCCTTGTACTCCCTAGCAAAGTGTCCCATTTGGTTACAGTTATAACACTTCATTTCGCTTGTATCCAGCCCTAACTTTCCACTAGACACATTGCTAGGAAACTTCCTTCCGGTTCTCATATAGAACTTCTTGGCTCTGTGAGTGAGAAGAGCCATTTGCTGGACTATTCCATGTTTTCCAAATCATCTAAATGGATACAATTAATGTCTTCAAGAGTGAAAAGAAGTTGCTATAACTTTTATTAGCAGACACAAAGGCTTGAGCAGAGCTTGTCTCTTGAAATGGGCTTCCTTGGATGTAGCTCTCCCTTGGGGTCTTAGGGAAGGTGATGAAAGGACCCCTTTGTGAGCTATATCAGGGTAGTAGATGAGATGATGTTGTGGTTCTCCACTATCCCTTTCCACCACATGAAGGGTTGAACTTTGTTGATTGCTGGAAGAGCTGCTTGATGGATTTTGCATGTTCATCTCCATTTGATAGCCACTAAGGATACCATACATCTTTGTGAAAGTAAGAGTTGAGAGGTTTTCTACTCTCTTAATGGCTGTATAGTAGTGATTCCATTGTCTAAGAAGAGAGAACACGAACTTCCTCATAATTTTCCTATTCTCAAGTTTTACTCCAACATCAATGAGAGTATCTACAATCTCAATATACCTAAAGTATTGTTGAGTCATAGTTTCACCTGACTTGGCGGCAAAGTTCTCAAACTACTGCTTCATGAGGTCTTTCTTGTTTTCTTAGGCTTCCTCAGACCCCTCATACATAAGCTTTAGTGCATCCAAGAGCTGCTTAGTAGTTTTGCACTTCTTAAAGCCTCTGTATATAGAGTTTGGAAGAGCAGTTTGGAAGGCGGTCATGGCTTTCTGATCTACATCATTTTTCTTCCAATCTTCCTCCGAGTAGTCAGCCATTTCCTTTGAAATCATCCCACCTCCAGTAGTGGCTAAAAAGGTGCTTCGGATGTGAGTTACTTCAACAACAGATCTCCACATCCTGTTGTCTTGAGACTTGATGAACCCTTCGATACATTGGCACCAAGTATCAAAGTCATCAGGAATGATCAGTGGGGACTTTGTCACGGTTCCGGTTTCCATATCAGCCTTTGAGATAGCTGCCATTTGAGCTGATAAGTGTTTTGTGAAACTGGAGAGATCTAATATGATGAGATCTTACAATCAAGATCTTGAAATGCTCTGATACCAATTGCATGACCGGTGAAGGGAGTCAATGCAACATTTCCATAGGGGTAGGAGAGTTATAACACTTGGCAGAGCAACTAGGGAATACGTTTATGATGAAACAAAGAACACAAGCAAAAGAATAGAACAATAACAAGAACTAGAACGCTCAAGTATGGGTTTCAAAAATGATGTATATTGCTCTCAAGCTCTTATGAGTGTTACAAAGCTTACATAGAAAATACAAGCACTTAAGATATTTTATACTATATCCTACAGTTGGTCATACTTTCAAAGCCAGCTGGAAACACCAATTTAAATAACAAGATTAATATAGAGTGAAAAGGCAGATTGCCTTTTTACTAGTGACTATTACATGCCATAGCTCACATCCTTATCTATTACAAAAGGATAATGTTGAAGCTTCTTGAAGATTAACATTTAGTCTTTAGTTGTCTTTTGTATAGTTTTGTCATAGTCTATGGACTGTTTATGTAAAATTGTTCCTTATGTCTATTGATAGTATAAATAGATTAGATGTGTTTTTGTGCAGGCAGACTAGACAAGATGAGACACAAAAGTGTAAGGCCCCGTACCCGGGCACCTCACGGTTGGATAATCATTGCATAAATACATAGAATATTATATAATTCATAAAATATGCAGCAGAAGTAAGTTAACAAAAACCATTCATCTTCATTAATAACTACTGTTGTTAAGCAATACAATAGGGTTTAGGTAACAAAAGATTGGTTAATTGCATTACAAAACAACAATAGTATCAAAATATAAATGGATGTCAGTCTTGCTTCGCCGAGTAGCTTCTCCCTCGTGCCATCCTCAGCAATGCTTACCTGTCAACTGAAAAATATATAAAGGTCAGCATTGCTGAGTGAGTTCTAGTTTCAAAAGCATTTAAAACACCTTGTAGAATATATATAAGAAAATACTATTTTCAACAAAACACTTTCTTTACTTTCGTACATGAGCACGCATCATACATACATCAAGGTAAACTTTCTTCATTAATCATTATCGTGCGCCTTTGTTCCTTTCATACTTTTATCATTATCTTTCACTTTCTTATGGACCAATGTGCAATACCCCGAACATTGTGCACGAAGCTAATGTTGGGCCTGTGGTCTATAAATAGACCACGAACATTATGCACTAAGCTAACCCAGTCACCAAGGGTATGCAACAAGGGTCCCTGTCAGTCCCAATGACTGACCCTATATGCATCCTTTAGGGTAGCTAACCCGCATCACAGTTGAGCTAACGACAATAAGGTCATGCACCTCCTATTCATTTGCATGCAAGACTTGCAATCTTTCATTTACGTTCCACTTTTTTTATCATTAATCTTTCACTTTTATTGATGATAATACTTTGCATTTATGATCATAAACACACCACGTAAAGTCACACAATAATAATTATTATGGACATAAGAACCACTTAAAATAATGCATTATAATAACAATTAAAACATTAAAGTCAAACTTGGGTCAAACTGTAATCGTTCTATTTTTACCAGAATTTCAGGAAAAATCCTAAGTATTCTGGGCGCATGAGGACTATGTAGGCGCATGAGGCCTGTTTAGGCGCATTACAACTATGCGGGCGCATGAGGACTATATAGGCGCATGAGGCCTGTTTAGGCGCATTACAACTATGCGGGTGCATGAGGACTATATAGGCGCATGAGGCCTGTTTAGGCGCATTACAACTATGCGGGCGTATGAGTCTACTTAGGCGTTTCAACACTTAGGTGCATGAGCCAATTCAGGCGCATGGGCACTATTTGGGCGCATGGGATACACTTAGGCGCCTATACTTAGGACTTAGGCACATGAACTACTTTTCAGGCGCATGCACTTAGACTTAGAATTTCAAAGGCATTTCTAGGCGCATGAGGGTACTGTTTGGGCGCATGAACCCTATTTGGGCGCATGACCCTACTTAGAACTTTTCTAAGGCAATTTTAGGCGCATGGGCCTTAGTTAGGCGCATGACCAACCTGTTTTGTATGTTCCTAACACATTTCAGTCCCAAACATCATATCAACCTATTCTAAGCTTGTTATAACTATTCTAGGCTTGATCACCATATAACCAACCATAGAACAACATCATACAAGCCTACTTACATATGGTTACATATTATATTGAGTATTATATATAAAAAAATGTTTCTAATACATTCTTAGCCCTAAAAGAGTTAAAACATGTAAAAAGATGGGGTCTAGAACTCACCTTGTGTAGAAGACAAGTAAAACTCCTCCCAACTGGCTTTTACATAAGAGTCCCAACACCTAATGAGCACAACAAACCACCAAAACACAGACAACACTTAGAAATCGGTTCCTAAGGTGGAAAACCTCAAGGAACTGAGCCAATTAACATTAAAACACTCACCTTCGAACTTCTTCTTCTTCTTTTCTTCAAGAACCGAGAGAAAAACCCACTTTTTTTTTCTTTCTTTCTTTCGGCAGTTGCAACATGAGGAGCATGGTCGACCATGCTCCTTTTGTACATTCACTTTTTGACTTTTTGTACTATTTACACTTTGGCCCCCTCCACTTATGCTCATTTTCCTTTTATGAAAGATACTTTTATTTTTCTTTTATTTTAACAAAGTTTTGGGTGTTACAAGTCTACCCCCCTTAAGGAGGTTTCGTCCTTGAAACCTGTCACTCTTCAAACAACCATGGGTGATGCTTTCTCATCTCTTTATTCCTTAATCTCTTCTCCTTCCGGTCGATGATTGCCACTGGTTGCTCCACATAGTTGAGCCGTTCATCCACTTCGATATCATCTAGTGGTACAATCATATCTTCATCAGCTAAGCACTTTCTGAGATGAGATACATGTAATGTAGGATGAATTCCACTTAACTCATCTGGCAACTCTAACCGATACACCACTCTCTCCTACTCGTTGTTTGGGGTGAAACCACCATGCCCAAACCTCTTCCCATTCCAATTCCGGTCACCACCACCGGCTTTCTTCACCTCCACCACCGTCACTTCCCTCTCATCATAGAGCCTCCCAGCCAAATCCACTGCCGACCTAAAGGTGCTCGGTCGAGCAGCGATCAAGTGCCTGCGAATGTCAGCTGGCAGTCCCTGAATGTACCGGTTAATATTTCGAGACACCGGCGTCACCTGATCCGGCACCAGTCTCGCCATCTCGTTAAATTTGGTGGTGTACTGTTGGTGGGTCATGGTTCCTGCCTCAAGTTGCAAGAACTCCCTCTCGATCCTGTCGAGTTCCCTGTGAGGACAGAATTCCTCGATCACTAATTATTTCAGCTCCTCCCATCGCATCTTCCTTATGGCTCTAGCACCCTCAGCTTGGACAATATTGTCCCACCAACACAATGCCGAGTCGACAAAAGAATGAGTCACGAACTTCACCTTTTGATCTTCGCGACACTCACTGATCTCCAGCACTGCATCCATCTCCCTCACCCAGCGGTGAGCGGCAGCAGCATTGCCATTGCCATCGAAAGTCGGGGGCTTGCACCTCTGGAATGCCCCATAACTGCATCCCTTGGTCGTCACCCCCACTACATCATCATCCTCTTCTTCGGACAAAACGGTCTCAGGTGTCGGTCGTTCCTCCTCCCCTCTGCTCCCCTTGCCCATGGACCCTTTCTTATTCTTCTTCTCTTTTCTCTCCTCGCTCCTCACAGCTCTGATGACTTCAGTCACCACAGATGGTAAAACTGTCTGCACGACCTAGTGCACTTCATCAGCAATTGCCTCCCTAGCTGAGGCATTCAACCTCGTATTCTTATTTTCCTCACTCCGTCCATGAACCTCAGGGTTCTCATGGGTCGTCTCCGGAGCCTTACACTACTCCTAGTCACACGCGGTCGACCTCTGCCTCTGGAAGCCTTGGAAGATTTCTATCCAGCCATTTCCTAAGCGCTAAAAGATTCAAACATTAACACCGTCATTCAA
This sequence comes from Flaveria linearis, assembly GCA_024085815.1. Lineage (NCBI taxonomy): Eukaryota > Viridiplantae > Streptophyta > Magnoliopsida > Asterales > Asteraceae > Flaveria > Flaveria linearis. The sequence continues at coordinate 45,752,076 of CM044008.1, read as the reverse complement.
GGTAATAGCTCAGTTTATGTCAAGTATAATAAGTCCCTAATGACAGTGGCCAGTTGTGATTAGCAACTTACTTTACTTTTCACACCCCAAGCATTTCCTATCCTGACTTTATCAGTATCTAAATCTACTAGGAACACATAAGTCAAATAGCACACGCATATAGTACCGGTTAACATTTGGAAAAGACATACCTGATGGCACGTAGCTACTCGGGCTGACATCCCTCTACTTGTCCCATTTTCAGTTTAAGTTTAGGTTTTTGAAAATAATTTACCCAATTCACTTAAACTTTGGCTCTGATACCAACTTGTAAGGCCCCGTTCCCAGGATCCTCACAGTTGGTCATTCATTGCACATAAAACTTAATTAATATTCATATCATAATATACACAGCGGAATTTTCATTAGCAAAAGGCATTCTCTATTATTAAAAGATATTGTTGTTAAGCAATACAATAACGTTTAAGTTATAAAAGATTGTTTAATTGCATTACAAAACAACATTATCATAACATAGGAATGGATGTCAGTCTTTCCCTGCCGAGTAGCTTCACTCTCGTGCCATCCTCAGCTACAATTACCTGCCAACTGAAAATGTATTAAAGTCAGCATTGCTAAGTGAGTTCTAGTTTTAAAAGTATTAAATTACCTTGTGTAGTGTATATATATACGAAAATACTCTTTCTATAAAAATTACATCTCTTATTCTTTGTACGTGAGCACGCATTGACTATATAACAAGGAAATGTTCCCTTTCTGTACTGTATACCATGTTTATTTTGTACTATTTTAACTTTATCATTCACTGTCTATGTGGACCGTTGAGCAATACCCTAAACTATGTGCGCGGAGAAACTGGTGTTGGGCCCCCTACAGTCTATGGTCTGAATTACTGTATACAAGGCCGGCCCAGTCACCTAGGGCATGCTACAAGGGTCCGCCAATCTCAATTGATTGGCCCTGTGAGCATTAGCTAACCCGCATCACAGTTGAGCTAACGACAACACGGTCATCTACCTCCTATAAGCTTGCAAGACTTGTTAATTCTTTAATTAAGTTCCACTTCTCTTTGTTATTTCTCTTTCACTTTATTATGACTATTAATACTTTACGTTACGATAATGAACACACCACGTAAAGTCATACAATAATAATAATAATAATAATAATAATAATAATAATAATAATAATAATAATAATAAATAATAACAACAATAACAATAACAATAACAATAACAATAACAATAACAATAACAATAACAATAACAATAACAATAACAATAACAATAACAATAACAATAACAATAACAATAACAATAACAATAACAATAACAATAACAATAACAATAACAATAACAATAACAATAACAATAACAATAACAATAACAATAACAATAACAATAACAATAATAATAATAATGATAAGGGTCATAATAACAATCATGCATAATCATGCAAATGAGCATTTATTAAACCCTAGTCAATAATAGTCAAAACCCCAACTGCACGGACTCCCACGAAAATTCCACAATAAATTCTAAGTGTTGGGCGCACCAACACTATTTGGGCACATGAGCCCTGTCTGGGCGCATTTCAACTATGCAGGTGCCTCATCAAAACACTTGTCAGTTTAACACTTAGGCGCATGAGATCATTTGGGCGCATGGGAGATCCAGGCGCATGGGCACTATTGGGGCGCATGAGCCCCAACACTTAGGCTCCTGGTCAAAAATCCTGGGCGCATGAACCACTGTTCAGGCGCATGAACTATACTTAGAAATTTTCTAAGGAAATTTTTAGGCGCATGGGGTACTGTTTAGGCGCATGAAGTCTTAGGCGTATAGGAACACTTAGTTAGCTTAACCTGTTGGGAGCATGGGCCAATTCTAGGCACATGAGCAGTGTTATTACGCTAACGACATTCATAATCAGTCCCAAACTCTATTGTAACGGGTTCTAAACTTAGTTCTAACATTCTAAGCATCCTAAAACATACACATATCATAACCAAAACATCAAATGCACCCAAAATCACACCCACCCACATATACATTCAAATATACATAAGGGTGTGAAAACCCAACTTTATAAAAACATACATACATACATTTCCAGCCCCAAATTCAGTTAAAACATGTAACATAGGGGATCTAGAACTCACCTTTGCAACCCACAAGTGTTTCTTCTTCTAAACTAGTGTTCACAAGAGTTTTAAACCCCTTCAAACTTCTTCTTCTTCTTCTCTCTAGAACCCAAAGCTTTCTACTCTTTCTCTCTCTATAATCCAAATGAAAAGGTGAAAAGTAACATGGCATGGGCGGCCATGTTGCTTTATCCACCAACTTTCAAACTTAGTGTCCTTTTGGACACTTTTGGCCCCTTAAACTTGGGTTGACTTTCATTTCCTTCCTTTTCTACCTCTTTTATTGTAAGGCCCCGTTCCCGGGCACCTCACAGTTGATCGTCATTACCCATAAAACATACATTTAATACAATTTAATAAAAACCATGCAGCGGAAACTTTAAATTTACTATAAATGCTTTTGCAAAGTAATACAACGCCCGTTACAAAATATCGTTTGTTTGCATTACAATACAAAAACATCAACAAAAGAATGCCATCCCAAAAGAGCTGAGTAGCCGCCTCGTGCCATCCTCAGCAACACTACCTGTCAACTGGAAAATACATAAAAGTCAGCGTTGCTGAGTGAGTTCTAGTTTTGTAATAAAACATACGTTTACTTATTTAAAAGTATCCTTTCGTGCGTTCATACATCATACGTACACAGAGATAATATTCGTTATTATCTTCATCATTCGTTATTCATCGTTATCTTTAACTTCTCGTATGGATTCTGTCAGGCTTTACCCACTTCATAGCACTTGACTATGATTACTGTGGTCGAATGACAAGAATCCCGTTCATACTTACTTGCACGCATTGAAAGGTGAATTGTACCAATACCATATGCTACACCCCGATCGTTATTAGCTACCGGGCCGTAGTCAACATATGACGGAAAATCGTATGCCACGGTACTAGAGGTAAGCGGTAGAGGTACCATGACCATGGTCAATCACATAGAAGGACCAATCGCGTTATTCAATGCTTGCAAGACATAATTCGTTCGTTCATTAATGCATGTATTCATCATCATTCTTCTTTTCGTTCATTCGTTAATATATGCATTCGTCATCATGTTCCTTTTTCCGTTCATACTTACTTGCACGCATTGAAAGGTGAATTGTACCAATACCATATGCTACACCCCGATCGTTGTTAGCTACCGGGCCGTAGTCAACATATGACGGGAAATCGTATGCCACGGTACTAGAGGTAAGCGGTAGAGGTACCATGACCATGGTCAATCACATAGAAGGACCAATCGCGTTATTCAATGCTTGCAAGACATAATTCGTTCGTTCATTAATGCATGTATTCATCATCATTCTTCTTTTCATTCATTCGTTAAGTTTCAGAAAGATAAGCATACACAATTACAAGGAACATACACTCACATCATACATACTCATCATACATTCATCATCATACATTCATCATACCATACTTAACAATATTTTAATAATATTGTCAACAATACTACACTGATAATAATATCAGTAACAATAAGGGTTAACCATAATCATCATTACACGCATGAAACATCATCATTTGTTAACCCTAGTCAATCCTGGTCAAAACCTCGAACTTCAGTATTGCCGGGAATTTCTGAAAAATTCTAAGTATTCTGGGCGTTTTAGTCCTGTTGGGCGTATAAGCCCTCTGGCCGTATAAGCACTATTGGGCGTAAGAACACTGCTGGACTTTTCATCATACTTAGAAAATTTTCATCTGGTCATACGACCACACTGTTGGCCGTATGAGCACTATTGGTCGTACCATTCCCTAGACTTAGAAACATGTTCTGATCATACGACCACTGTTGGTCGTATGAGTCCTGTGGGTCTCATACTTAGAAAATTTCACACTTGTCATACGACCACTGTTGGTCGTATGAGTCCTATTGGACTCAACACTTAGGAATATAATCTTGGTCATACGACCACACTACTGGTCGTATGAGTCCTATTGGACTTAACACTTTGAAACATCAATTGGTCATACGACCACACTACTGGTCGTATGAGCACTGGTGGACTTATCAACCTGCATTTATTTATTCTTAAGTCCAAATTTCAGTAGTATTAGTAACCTGTTCAGATATCTAAGCCCCAAACATCAAAATGCCTAGTTCTAAACATACATACATGATTCTTAGGCATAATCTAACATAATCATAAACATGCATACAATCATTTCATACGGGTATCATCCCAAACTTTACAAAAACATATATATATGCATTTCCAGCCCCAAAACGTTTAAAAATCAGTAAAAAGGGGTCTAGAACTCACCTTTGTTGCCTTCTTCAAATGTCACACTCTTCACCTGAGCCTCCTCAACTGTTCTTGTAACCACCTGTATTTCTATATTCACTTATGTAAAACATTTGTTAATAATACAATCACGGGTATTCCAATTATAAAGTTTGAGATAATAAATAATAATAATCATAATAATAATAATAATAATAATAATAATAATAATAATAATAATAATAATAATAATAACTATAATAAATATAATAATAATAATAACAATATTAATAATGATAATAATAATAATAATGTCCAGGGGTTATTTCTGCAATTTTTGAAACTTAAAACCAAAGTATAAGACATTAAATAATAAACTTAAAACCACAGGGGCCGAATCTGTAAATTTTTCAAACCCAAACCGTCCCCCCCCGTTTTCCCGACCGCCGGCTCCGGCCAACTCCGGCGAAGCTCCGGCGAAGGCCAAACGCCCAAATTACTCAGTTTTAGCCCACCAAACCGGTCCCAATGCGTTCGGGGATGAGATTCGAACTCAATACAACCATTAAACACGTTTAACCTTCGGTAAAAAAAAACGAATCCGAAGCCTCACATCGAACTCACTAAATTCCCGACAAGAAATCCAACAAATTATCAAAATTGAACCCACAATCCCACCGAAAGTTTCTTGGATCCAATTTGGGTTGAATTCCAACACAAAAACGTGTTGAATTAGTCAAATAAACGGCTAAATTATTCACTTTTATCTCGGATTCTAAACCGACAAAGAAACCCACTCAAACACTGATAATAAACAAATTGAATTCATATAATCAACCATTTCTCAGTCCCAACCTACCCATACTCTCAATTTCATCTAAAACACACAGAAACATCGACTTTGATCGTCACCTTCATCGCGACCTGCAACTCGAATCAAAGCCCATCTCCGATCAACTTTAATCAAAATTGATAAGGGGCTTATAATCCTCATCATCAGTAGAAGCTCTCCTCAAAATTAATTCGATTATAAACACTGTTTGCTCATCCACCGATCACTACATTGGCCGCGACCTGTTCTTCATTGGATTCAACATCAATCGATCACCATAGAGGTAATTAAACATATCAACATACTCGGTTTTTTATGGGGATCAAAAGCCCCATGAATCTAATCATTAACAGATTTGAATTGAGCTTCAATTTGGATCAAGTTCGATCTAGGGTTCGATTGGGAAATTGGGGTTCTGTTGGGTATGTTTAAAAGATTTAAAACCCAAGTATAACCGCGGCTTAGGCCTTGGTTCACCGGTTCCCATGCTTCATCTCAAACAGGAGGTCCCGGGTTCGACCCCGGGCCACCTCAACCATTTTTTTTGGGGCTTTTTAAGCCTCTAAAAATTATAAAAAATTTGTAAAAATTATAAAAATATTTTTACAAACATTAAAATTTTTAAAACCACTTAATCACTTTCTGAAATTTATTTTTATATTTTATCCATTTATTTTATTTGTTTTAAATAAATAAAATAACTAACTATTTCTTTCTACCAATTAATAATTAGTGTATAATACACAATTATACGATAAATAAATTGAACCCAATATGTATATAGTTATATATTATTCAATTACCGAAACAATTATTATTTGAATAAATTACATTTTTCATAATCGTATACAATTTATAACTCGAGTATATAATTAACATACAATATATAGTTATGTTCACTTATGTACAAATATATTATATACATATAATCATGTATATAATACATATAATTATATATAATTAATTGATTATATATAATTATGAATATAAATATACATATACAATTTATTAATAAATTGTATAAATGTATAACTTACACGTATAAATTTTTATTAAAATTCGTGACATAATCACTTTCAATAAATTCGTTTATTTCAAGACATTTCAAACCAAATAAAATTGTCAACTTAAACTACCATAGTAATCCTAATACATTCCCGAATTCCCAAATCGTTATTATTCTAACTCGAGACACCGTTCCTTAGGTTTATTATAAGGAAATCATTGGTGTCTAATCTATCACGTCCAAATTCCAATTTCATCAATCAAGTGAGTATTCATATCCCCTTTTTATATCATTTCCTATTTGGGGGAAATCATGTGATACAATATTCAATCATGATATTCTATTGTTATTTCATTTTCAATTCAATTCAAGACAGGTTATGTTATTACTTGCAAATACGTGAACATACTGTGATAAACTGGACGACAGTAGAACCCTAATACAATCAATCAATCAATCCTGGCAACAATGTAGATCTACTGGTTTGGATAACCCACCCCACATGGCTTACGAGTGGTGATTATACAAACCCACCCCATATGAATAGTCGAGTGGTGATTGTGCCAGAGGCAATTAGTCAATCTATGGTGTTTGTGTGGAGTCTATTATATGCAAGTGTCAAGTCAAGGGGTTTATATTGTGTCGGTTTATCTATATGCTTCGCGATTGCCATATAAGTCTTAATATTACCTTGTGAATTGAATTACAATCGATGGATCAATCAATCAATCTATATGTATATTCAAAACTGTGATTACTCACCAGCTAACTCGTTAGCTGACTTTATTTTCTCACATGATTTCAGGTTAAGCAAGATAGTGGACTTCTACGTGCTCATCTAAGACACGGACCTAGTTAAAATAAAAGACGATTATTATTTGTGGTTTCAATTGTTGTATTTGTGTATGTTGAACTTATTTTATCTTGTAATCTGATTGTAATATTATTTCCACTATTAGACAACCATGTGTTATGAACAATCAATCATTCCCTCGTCCGCTCCGATGATTCCGCCGTCGGTCGGGGTGTGACAGATTGGTATCAGAGCCATGGTTATAGGGAATTAGGTTATTAGAAATGGAATGACCTAGACTATAACTAAGGACCTTTACACATGAGTCCTCTCATGTATTTTATATGCATAGATAGGATTATATGTGCTTTACATGTTTATACCTGATTATGTGATTATATATTTTATGTGATTCTTCTTATACTATGAATTTATCAATATACACACGAAACTTAACTCATATTCTAAGGCATTGTGTGCCTAATTCAAGTGATTTCAAACTCCAAAACTCGATTGTTATTCATGGTTTTCAAATCTCGTCAAAGTCCGTGTCACACGACCGAGAACATGCAATGCTGGAAGAGTGGGATACCTGTATCTTAAGGTGTTCTGTCTAGGCAAGGTATTTCATACAACTTGATTACCTTACCTGGGAACCCTCGGGATGAGTATTCGCTTATAGGTACGCATGTCCTCGTGCTGGACACAAATACTTTGATAAGTCAACGTATTCGTTTTGGTTTGCGAACCGAACGTTTACACTCCTAACCTCTCATTGTTGTTTTAAACAATCTCATTAACGATTTTATTATTTTGAAAAGTTTTAAAAGTCAATTACCCGTTACTCATAAAGGTTTCTTCATTCCTTATTATACAGCATGTCTTCTCGTCAAAACCGCTCCCGATCTAGAAGCTCTGGCCGCAAGATTGCTGCTATGGTGGCACGGGAAGTTGCTGCGGTTATCCCAACACTGCTTACTCATTTGAATCAAGGCAACAATGCTGTCCAAAACACAACTGCACCAAACACTGTCCAAAACCCAACTGCACCAAACCCTCCCAAAACTTGTACTTACAAGCATTTCAATTCCTGCAATCCCACTAAGTTTAGTGGAGCCGAAGGTGCCACTGGTCTTCTGCAATGGTTCGAGAGTATTGAAAACACGTTTCTTAACAGCGAATGTCCTGAAAATCTCAAAGTTCGCTACGCTACCAGTGTTTTCCAGAAGAGAGCTTTAACTTGGTGGAACGGGGAAAAACGAACCCGTGGCACTGATGCTGCCCTGGCATTGACGTGGGCTGAAGTAAAGGAACTCATGACACGAGAATTCTGCCCACGAAATGAAATCAAAAGACTAGAAGCTGAATTCTGGGATTTGGCTCAGGAAAGCGGCGAGAATCTGGTTTACACTAACCGTTTTCACGAGTTGAGTCTTCTGGTTCCTCATCTAGTTACTCCCTCATCTCGAGCTATCGAGAAGTACATAGGTGGTCTCCCTATGCAAATTCAGGATACCGTGTGGGGTAGGAACCCTACTAACTTGGCAGATGCTATCCGTCTAGCAGCTCAGTTAACCGACAACCATGTCAAGGCCGGTACCTTGACCAGGAAGGGTGACAAGAAGAAAATGGAGAAGTCTTCTACTGAAACAACCAAGGAAGACAAGCCTGAAACTTCCAGGAACCGGAAGAGGAAGGCTAACTCTCAAAACTTTGCTGTAATTACCCCTGCTGTTCCAATCAACCAAGTCGCACCGACCTATCAACCAACCATGAATAATCAAGCCCCAACAAAGAAACCTTACACCGGGCCATTTCCACAATGCAACATCTGTAAGTATCATCATCCTACTGGTGCTAAGTGTCGTCAGTGCACCAGTTGTGGTCGTTTTGGCCATACATTCAACATATGCAGGAATGCTGCTAAGGCATTGGTAAATGCGCCAGTCCAACAAAACCCTCCTGCAATTGCTCAAGTTCGTGCATGTTATCAATGCGGTGATCCAACTCATTTCCGTAACCGATGTCCTCAGCTCGTTAATGCCGTACCCGCAGCGCAAGGGCGTGCTTTTAACATCAATGCCCAACAAGCTCAGGCTGCCAATGATGTGGTGAATGGTACGTTCCTAATCGATCATCAATATGCTTCAATTTTATTTGATACCGGTGCCGATAAAAGTTTTGTATCCTTAGAATTTGAACCTTTGCTTGTTAATACCCGAACTAAGTTAGGGAAACCGTTTACAGTAGAATTAGCTGATGGAAAATCCGTCACAATTGATTCTGTCATCCAAAATTGTACCCTTAAACTTAGTGAACACGAATTTCCTGTCGATCTTATACCGATGCCACTTGGAAGTTTTGACGTCATTATAGGCATGGATTGGTTGTCAAAAAACCATGCTGAAGTCGTCTGTTTCGAGAAAATCATCCGGATCCCTCGCGCATCTGGAAGTGTCTTAAATATTTACGGGGAAAAGCTTTCCAAGGGATTAAAACTCATGTCCTGCACCAAAGCTCAAAAGTACCTTCGCAAACATTACGTGGCTTTCTTAGCTCATATCGTGAAGGCAGATGAGAAATCTAAGAAGATTGAAGACATTCCGGTTGTTCGAGAGTTTCCTGAAGTCTTTCCCGATGATTTAACCGGTCTTCCTCCTGTTCGTCAAGTCGAATTCCGTATTGACCTTGTGCCTGGCGCAACTCCAGTAGCAAAATCTCCCTATCGACTTGCACCATCTGAGATGCAAGAGCTTGCTAGTCAACTTCAAGAGCTCTCCGATAAAGGCTTCATTCGACCAAGTTCCTCGCCCTGGGGAGCCCCAGTTTTGTTTGTGAAGAAGAAGGACGGTTCTTTTCGAATGTGCATCGACTACCGGGAGCTTAATAAGCTTACTATCAAAAACCGGTATCCTCTACCCAGGATCGACGATTTATTTGATCAGCTTCAAGGAGCCTCTCATTTTTCCAAAATCGATCTCCGCTCAGGTTATCATCAATTACGAGTGCACGATGATGATATTCCCAAGACAGCTTTTCGCACAAGATATGGCCATTACGAGTTTACAGTAATGCCATTCGGGTTAACCAATGCACCTGCTGTGTTCATGGATTTAATGAACCGCGTGTGTAAACCATATCTGGACAAATTCGTGATCGTTTTCATTGACGACATCCTCATTTATTCAAAATCAAAATCTGATCACGAACATCATCTCCGTTCGATCCTTGAACTTCTGAAACAGGAAAAGCTTTATGCAAAATTCTCAAAGTGTGAATTTTGGCTTAAAGAAGTCCAATTCCTTGGTCACATCGTAAACGACAAAGGTATTCACGTGGATCCTGCAAAGATTGAGGCAGTGAAGAATTGGGTAGAACCCAAAACTCCTACCGAGATTCGTTCATTCCTTGGCTTAGCCGGTTACTACCGTCGCTTTATTCCAAACTTCTCAAAGATCGCTGTGCCTCTCACCGCCTTGACACATAAGGACAAGAGTTTCGTGTGGGGACCAGATCAGGAGAAAGCTTTTCAAACCCTCAAGCAGAAGTTGTGTGATGCCCCAGTCTTGACTCTCCCCGATGGGAATGACGATTTCGTTGTCTACTGTGATGCTTCGAAGCAAGGTCTTGGTTGTGTTCTCATGCAACGAGGCAAAGTCATAGCTTATGCCTCAAGACAACTCAAAATTCATGAGAAAAATTACACAACCCATGATCTCGAACTAGGAGCTGTGGTATTCGCACTCAAAATTTGGAGGCACTATCTTTACGGCACCAAGTGTATTATATTTACCGATCATAAAAGTCTTCAGCACATATTCAATCAGAAGGAATTAAACATGAGACAACGACGATGGGTTGAATTACTTAATGACTACGATTGTGAAATTCGCTACCATCCAGGAAAGGCGAATGTCGTAGCCGACGCATTAAGTCGAAAGGGTCAAGTTATGCTTCAAAGTATTACCATTCAAACCGACCTCCTAACCCGTATACTCGAAGCTCAACACGAATCAGTCACCGAGGGCAACATGTATGAGGAAATGTCATGCGGTGCTGAACTCCAATTGGAAACCAAGTCGGACGGATTATTGTATTTTCTAGATCGACTTTGGATTCCGAATCGTGATAATCTTCGAACAACCATTCTGGATGAGGCTCACAAGGCTCGCTATTCTATTCATCCGGGAGCAGATAAGATGTTCATGAATCTTCGGAACCAATATTGGTGGCCCGGCATGAAGAAGGATATAGCCTTGTATGTATCTAAATGCCTTACATGTTCCAAAGTCAAAGCCGAGCATCAACGTCCCTCTGGATTACTCGTACAACCCGAGGTTCCATTATGGAAATGGGAGAGCATATCCATGGATTTCATTACCAAGCTGCCTCGTACCGCTAGTGGTCACGATAGTATCTGGGTTATCATTGATCGATTGACTAAGTCGGCTCATTTCATTCCAATTCGGGAAGATTATCGAGTCGAGAAATTGGCTCGTATTTACATTAATGAAATAGTCAGTCGACATGGTGTGCCTTTAGATATTATCTCTGATCGCGATGGTCGTTTCATCTCTCGTTTTTGGAAAAGTCTCCAATCAGCTCTCGGGACTCAACTAAATCTTAGCACAGCCTATCACCCGCAAACCGATGGTCAAACTGAAAGAACGATACAGACCCTCGAGGATATGCTCCGGGCTTGTGTCATTGATTTCAGTGGATCGTGGGATTCTCATCTTCCGTTGATCGAATTCTCATACAATAACAGTTATCATACCAGCATCCAGATGGCACCATTTGAGGCCTTGTATGGTCGAAAGTGTCGATCTCCCATCTGCTGGTCTGAAGTTGGTGAATCACAGATTACTGGTCCGGAATTGATACAAGAAACAACCGACAAAATTCATAAGATCCGTGATAACTTGGTCGCTGCTAGAAATCGTCAAAAGCATTATGCTGACAAAAGACGTAAGCCCATGGAATACAATGTCGGTGATCTCGTACTTCTTAAGGTGTCACCTTGGAAGGGAGTGATTCGCTTTGGAAAGAAAGGGAAGCTAGCACCTCGTTACGTGGGTCCATTCAAAGTGCTCGAACGAGTTGGGAAAGTGGCCTACAAGCTTGAACTACCTCAAGAACTTAGCAATATACATCCGACGTTTCATGTTTCAAATCTCAAGAAATGTCTTGCCGATGAAAATCTCCACATTCCACTCGACGAAGTCCAGATTGATGAATCTATGCACTTTATTGAGAAACCTGTGGAAATAATGGATCGGGAAGTTAAACAACTCAAGCGTAGCCGGATACCTATTGTCAAAGTTCGTTGGGAGTCTAAACGTGGGCCAGAGTACACTTGGGAACGTGAGGACCAAATGAAGTCCAAGTATCCTCACCTTTTCGTTTCAGCCTCCTCGTGATTAAAATTTCGGGACGAAATTTCTTAAAGCAGGGGAGACTGTAACCACCTGTATTTCTATATTCACTTATGTAAAACATTTGTTAATAATACAATCACGGGTATTCCAATTATAAAGTTTGAGATAATAAATAATAATAATCATAATAATATAATAATAATAATAATAATAATAATAATAATAATAATAATAATAATAATAACTATAATAAATATAATAATAATAATAACAATATTAATAATGATAATAATAATAATAATGTCCAGGGGTTATTTCTGCAATTTTTGAAACTTAAAACCAAAGTATAAGACATTAAATAATAAACTTAAAACCACAGGGGCCGAATCTGTAAATTTTTCAAACCCAAACCGTCCCCCCCCGTTTTCCCGACCGCCGGCTCCGGCCAACTCCGGCGAAGCTCCGGCGAAGGCCAAACGCCCAAATTACTCAGTTTTAGCCCACCAAACCGGTCCCAATGCGTTCGGGGATGAGATTCGAACTCAATACAACCATTAAACACGTTTAACCTTCGGTAAAAAAACGAATCCGAAGCCTCACATCGAACTCACTAAATTCCCGACAAGAAATCCAACAAATTATCAAAATTGAACCCACAATCCCACCGAAAGTTTCTTGGATCCAATTTGGGTTGAATTCCAACACAAAAACGTGTTGAATTAGTCAAATAAACGGCTAAATTATTCACTTTTATCTCGGATTCTAAACCGACAAAGAAACCCACTCAAACACTGATAATAAACAAATTGAATTCATATAATCAACCATTTCTCAGTCCCAAACCTACCCATACTCTCAATTTCATCTAAAACACACAGAAACATCGACTTTGATCGTCACCTTCATCGCGACCTGCAACTCGAATCAAAGCCCATCTCCGATCAACTTTAATCAAAATTGATAAGGGGCTTATAATCCTCATCATCAGTAGAAGCTCTCCTCAAAATTAATTCGATTATAAACACTGTTTGCTCATCCACCGATCACTACATTGGCCGCGACCTGTTCTTCATTGGATTCAACATCAATCGATCACCATAGAGGTAATTAAACATATCAACATACTCGGTTTTTTATGGGGATCAAAAGCCCCATGAATCTAATCATTAACAGATTTGAATTGAGCTTCAATTTGGATCAAGTTCGATCTAGGGTTCGATTGGGAAATTGGGGTTCTGTTGGGTATGTTTAAAAGATTTAAAACCCAAGTATAACCGCGGCTTAGGCCTTGGTTCACCGGTTCCCATGCTTCATCTCAAACAGGAGGTCCCGGGTTCGACCCCGGGCCACCTCAACCATTTTTTTTGGGGCTTTTTAAGCCTCTAAAAATTATAAAAAAATTTGTAAAAATTATAAAAATATTTTTACAAACATTAAAATTTTTAAAACCACTTAATCACTTTCTGAAATTTATTTTTATATTTTATCCATTTATTTTATTTGTTTTAAATAAATAAAATAACTAACTATTTCTTTCTACCAATTAATAATTAGTGTATAATACACAATTATACGATAAATAAATTGAACCCAATATGTATATAGTTATATATTATTCAATTACCGAAACAATTATTATTTGAATAAATTACATTTTTCATAATCGTATACAATTTATAACTCGAGTATATAATTAACATACAATATATAGTTATGTTCACTTATGTACAAATATATTATATACATATAATCATGTATATAATACATATAATTATATATAATTAATTGATTATATATAATTATGAATATAAATATACATATACAATTTATTAATAAATTGTATAAATGTATAACTTACACGTATAAATTTTTATTAAAATTCGTGACATAATCACTTTCAATAAATTCGTTTATTTCAAGACATTTCAAACCAAATAAAATTGTCAACTTAAACTACCATAGTAATCCTAATACATTCCCGAATTCCCAAATCGTTATTATTCTAACTCGAGACACAGTTCCTTAGGTTTATTATAAGGAAATCGTTGGTGTCTAATCTATCACGTCCAAATTCCAATTTCATCAATCAAGTGAGTATTCATATCCCCTTTTTATATCATTTCCTATTTGGGGGAAATCATGTGATACAATATTCAATCATGATATTCTATTGTTATTTCATTTTCAATTCAATTCAAGACAGGTTATGTTATTACTTGCAAATACGTGAACATACTGTGATAAACTGGACGACAGTAGAACCCTAATACAATCAATCAATCAATCCTGGCAACAATGTAGATCTACTGGTTTGGATAACCCACCCCACATGGCTTACGAGTGGTGATTATACAAACCCACCCCATATGAATAGTCGAGTGGTGATTGTGCCAGAGGCAATTAGTCAATCTATGGTGTTTGTGTGGAGTCTATTATATGCAAGTGTCAAGTCAAGGGGTTTATATTGTGTCGGTTTATCTATATGCTTCGCGATTGCCATATAAGTCTTAATATTACCTTGTGAATTGAATTACAATCGATGGATCAATCAATCAATCTATATGTATATTCAAAACTGTGATTACTCACCAGCTAACTCGTTAGCTGACTTTATTTTCTCACATGATTTCAGGTTAAGCAAGATAGTGGACTTCGACGTGCTCATCTAAGACACGGACCTAGTTAAAATAAAAGACGATTATTATTTGTGGTTTCAATTGTTGTATTTGTGTATGTTGAACTTATTTTATCTTGTAATCTGATTGTAATATTATTTCCACTATTAGACAACCATGTGTTATGAACAATCAATCATTCCCTCGTCCGCTCCGATGATTCCGCCGTCGGTCGGGGTGTGACAGTTCTAACACCTAGAACACACACACACCACACCACCCGAACACACAAGTCACATTTATAAGCTCACATACGGTTCTAGAATCATCTAAACTTCAAAAATTCGAGATTTCTTACCAAAAACTTCGAATTCTCCTTCTTTCTCTTTCTAAAACTCGAATTCTGCTTTCTCTCTCTGAAATGTCCGAAGAAGGTAATGATGTGAAACAAGGGTGGGCGGCCATACCACCTTTTTGTGCCAAATAAATATAAACTTTGCATATTTGGCACTTTTGGCCCCTTCACTTTGGTTGACTTTTGTTTCTTTCTCTTTTCTTCCTTTTTCTTTTTATTTCTTACTAAATAAAAATACGGGTGTTACAAGTCCACCCCCCTTATATAGGTTTCGTCCCCGAAACCTGTCATTCCTCGAACAGATGTGGGTAGTGTTGTCTCATCTCTTCTTCAGTCTCCCACGTAGACTCGGATCCCTTCCTGTGCTTCCACTGTACACGCACAAGAGGAACCACTTTATTCCTCAACCTCTTTTCTTTACGATCAATGATTGCCACTAGTTGCTCCACGTAATTGAGCCGTTCGTCTACTTCAATATCCTCCAGTGGTACAACCATGTCTTCATCAGCTAAGCACTTCCTCAGATGAGATACATGGAATGTGGGATGAATTCCACTTAACTCATCTGGCAATTCAAGTTGATAGGCCACCTCTCCTACTCGTGCGACAATTCGGAAAGGTCCTATGTACCTCGGGCTTAACTTACCTCGTTTCTTGAATCTAATGATCCCTTTCCAGGGCGAGACCTTCAACATGACTCGGTCACCAACCTTGAACTCTATCGGTCTCCGCCTCTTATCAGCATACGACTTTTGCCTATCTTTCGCCGCCTTCATGAAGGCTTTGATCTTTTCTAACTTCTCAGTCGTAGCTTCGACCACCTCAACACCTCCTAACTCTTTCTGCCCAATGTCTCCCCAACATACGGGCGTCCTACATCTCCTACCCTATAGCATCTCGTAGGGTGGCATGCCAATACTGGCATGATAGCTATTGTTGTACGAGAATTCTGCTAACGGCAAGTGATCATCCCAACTTCCTCCAAAATCGATCACGCATGCCCGAAGCATGTCTTCGAGTGTTTGGATCGTCCTCTCAGACTGACCGTCCGTCTGAGGGTGATATGCTGTACTAATGTGTAGTCTCGTCCCCATCGCATCATGAAATCTCTTCCAAAACTTGGAGGTAAACCGGGTGTCACGATCAGACACAATAGACACCGGCACACCATGACGAGCTACAATTTCTTTGATGAACAGATCCGCCAATCTTTCAGATGAGTACGTTTCACGGATCGGTAGGAAGTGGGCACTCTTTGTCAAGCGGTCAACTATCACCCATATGGCATCATACCCTTTCGGGGTACGTGGTAGTTTCGTGATGAAGTCCATGGTGATGTGCTCCCACTTCCACTCAGGTATATCCAACGGTTGGATCTTCCCGTAGGGCTTCTGGTGTTCCGCCTTCACTTGTAAGCAAGTTAAGCACTTACTTACGTACTCCACTACGTCGCGTTTCATACCCGGCCACCAATAGTCCTTCTTCATATCGTGGTACATTTTGGTAGCACCGGGGTGAATGGAGTATCGGGTCTTATGGGCCTCATCCATGATTCTTCCACGTAGATCCCCGTATCGAGGAATCCACATTCGCCCAAATCGGGTCTTAACACCAAGGGTGTTCTCACCCAATTCCGTCACTAGACCTCTCATCCTTTCGGAGTTAAGACGATCTTCTTTCAAAGCCTCGTCTTGAAACTCCTTAACCTGTGTCATCACATCGGGGGTCATGATCAGCTGATAAGCCTTCACCCGAATCGGCTCAGGTCTTTCTTTTCGGCTAAGGGCATCAGCCACCACATTGGCCTTGCCCGGATGGTAATGGATTTCGCAGTCATAATCCTTTATGAGCTCCAACCATCGCCTTTGCCTCATGTTTAAATCCTTCTGCTCGAAGAAATACTTCAAGCTTTTGTGGTCTGTGAAGATAGTGCACTTTGTCCCGTATAGATAGTGCCGCCAAATCTTCAACGCAAAAACCACCGCGGCTAATTCTAGATCGTGTGTGGGATAGTTGACTTCGTGGGTCTTCAGCTGTCGAGATGCGTAGGCTATCACCTTTCCACGTTGCATCAACACACAACCTAGCCCAGAATAAGATGCATCCGAATAGACCACTAAGTCTTCACTTCCCTCAGGCAAAGTCAAGACAGGAGCTTGTGTTAGTCTTGCCTTCAACTCCTCAAAAGCCGTCTCCTGTTCTCGACCCCACACGAATTTCACGTCCTTACGAGTCAATTTTGTCAAAGGTGAGGCGATCTTTGAAAAGTCTTGAATAAATCTTCTATAATAGCCCGCCAATCCCAAGAAGCTACGAATCTCGGATGGCGTCTTTGGTGATTTCCATTGCATCACAGCCTCAACCTTTGCTGGGTCCACCATTATTCCTTCTGCATTCACTACGTGACCCAGAAATTGCACCTCGCGTAACCAAAAGGCGCACTTGGAGAACTTGGCGTACAATTTCTCCCTTCTCAACGTCTCCAACACTTCCCGAATATGACCGGCATGCTCTTCTTCGCTTCTCGAATAAATCAGGATATCATCGATGAACACAATTACTGATTTATCTAACATTGGCCGACACACTCGGTTCATCAAATCCATAAAAGCAGCCGGCGCATTAGTCAACCCAAAAGACATGACAAGAAACTCGTAGTGACCATAGCGCGTACGAAAGGCTGTTTTAGGGATATCCTGCTCCTTTACTTTCAATTGATGGTAGCCAGATCGAAGATCTATCCTCGAGAACCAACTGGCACCCTGGAGCTGATCGAACAAGTCATCGATTCTCGGTAACGGATACCGATTCTTTATTGTCCACTTGTTCAATTCACGGTAGTCGATACACATTCTCATGCTACCGTCCTTTTTCTTCACAAATAAGACCGGAGCACCCCAAGGAGAGATACTCGGTCTAATAAAGCCCTTGTCAAGCAACTCCTGCAGTTGCTCAATCAACTCTTTCATCTCCGTCGGAGCCAAGCGATACGGTGCTTTTGCGACAGGTTGGGCACCCGGTATCAGGTCGATCTGGAATTCGATCTCTCGGTCAGGTGGCAATCCCGATAAGTCTTCGGGAAACACGTCCGGAAAGTCACGGACAAATGGTACATCAGATAGTTGTGGTGTTGGCGTCTCTACATTCTTTACATAACATAAGTAGGCGCTACATCCGCGCCTCATACACTTTCGCGCCACCGCCATCGAGATCACCTTCGGAATCGTCGTAACCCGATCGCCATATATTGTCACCGGACTTCCGTCAGTCGCCGTCAGTCTAATCATCTTCTTTCGGCACACGATATTCGCTTCGTAGGTTGCTAACCAGTCCATTCCTAACACTACATCAAATCCTCCTAGAGGCATCACATGTAACTTGGCAGCAAACCTATGGCCCTCTAATTCTATGGCACAGTCTTCTATCACATCCGTAACCCTAGTGGATTTACCAATAGCGGTTTCTACGTCAAAGGACTTGTCAAGGCATTTACTTCTAATAGGCAATTTAGCACAGAAAGTAGCAGAAATGAAACTCCTACTAGCACCAGAGTCAAATAACACAGAAGCAAGAGTTTGATTTACTAGAAACGTACCTGACACCATATCGGGGTCCGTCCTAGCCTCTTCCTGCGTCATGGTGAAAGCCCTGGCATTTGCTCTCGGACCTTCACTTCCCGTCTTCTTTACCCCTGAAGCCTCAGCCCTCGGCTTCTTACAGTCCCTGCTCATATGGCCACTTTCTCCACAGTTAAAGCACTTGCCCATCCGGCAATCTTTTGATATGTGCCCTGTCCTCCCGCACTTAAAGCAGAGGTTGGATCCCCACTTGCATTCCCCTGAGTGCTCCTTTCCACACTTACCACACTTCCTCACCCCAGCTCCAGACACGACCACTCGGCGGTCATCCACCCTTGCCTTCTTGTTGTTTGTCGAAGTATCACCCCGACCAAATCTCTTCCCCTGCCAGTTCTTCTCTCCGCTTCCTTTCTTGCTTCCCTCAGCCTTCACCAAAGCAGCACGTTCATCGAATAACCTTCCCGCCAAATCCACTGCCGACCTGAAAGTGCTTGGTCGGGCAGAAATCAAGTGCCAATGAATTTCAGCTGGCAGCCCCTGAATATACCGGTTGATCTTTCGAGACACCGGTGTCACTTGCTCCGGCACCAACAGCGCCAACTCGTTAAACTTGGTGGTATATTGTTGGTGGGTCATCGTCCCCGCCTCCAACTGCAGGAACTCTCTTTCTATTCTATCCATTTCCCGACGAGGACTGAATTCCTCGATCACCAGCCTTTTCAACTCAGCCCACTTCATCTTCCCTATAGCCCTGCTACCCTCGGCTTGGACTATATTTTTCCACCAGCATAAAGCCGACCCTGTAAAAGAGTGGGTAGCAAACTTCACCTTCTTGTCCTCCTGGCAATCACTAATATCGAGGACAGCTTCCATCTCCATCACCCATTGGTGAGCATCAGTAGCAGTACCAGACCCATCAAAAGTTGGGGGTTTGCACCTCATGAATGCCCCGTAGTTACAACCCCGGGCGGTCTCCCGTAACTGTTCTTCTTCCTCTTCCTCTTCATCATCAGATAGTACCATTTCTGCTTCCGCCTGTTGTTGTCTACCTGAGGACCGATTCCTCCCTCGTCTATCGTCTTCACGTACTGCCTTTATCACTTCAGTCACTACAGACGGTAAGATCGTCTGCATGACTTGGTGCACCTCCTCGATCACCGTCTCTTTCACCGAGGCTCTCACATTATCACTCTCATCCACTCCCCCCGAGGGAGTAGTATTAGGTTCTTCGGGAACCTTCTTCTCTTGTCTAGGCCTACCTCTTGTGGCTCGTGGTTCCGCACCACTTCCGCCACTGCCTCCACCAAGTGGGGCTTTAGATGATCTACCACCGACCATCTTCTATCACACTGAAAGATTTAAACACCAACACGGTCATTCAAGGAAATAGCTCAGTTTATGTCAAGTACAGTAAGTCCCTAATTACAGTGGCCAGTTGTGATTAGCCACTTACTCTACTCTTCACACCCCGAGCATTACCTGTCCTGACTACATTAGTATCTAAGTCTAACAGTACACATAAACACATAACATGCGCACGTAACACTGGTTAACTTTCAAGAAAATACCTGATGGCACGCAGCTACTCAGATGGTATTCTCTTCCTTTCTGTCCCATTTTCAGTTTAAGTTTAGGTTTATTTTAAAAATTTACCCATTTCACTTAAACCTTGGCTCTGATGCCAACTTGTAAGGCCCCGTTCCCGGGCACCTCACAGTTGATCGTCATTACCCATAAAACATACATTTAATACAATTTAATAAAAACCATGCAGCGGAAACTTTAAATTTACTATAAATGCTTTTGCAAAGTAATACAACGCCCGTTACAAAATATCGTTTGTTTACATTACAATACAAAAACATCAACAAAAGAATGCCATCCCAAAAGAGCTGAGTAGCCGCCTCGTGCCATCCTCAGCAACACTACCTGTCAACTGGAAAATACATAAAAGTCAGCGTTGCTGAGTGAGTTCTAGTTTTGTAATAAAACATACGTTTACTTATTTAAAAGTATCCTTTCGTGCGTTCATACATCATACGTACACAGAGATAATATTCGTTATTATCTTCATCATTCGTTATTCATCGTTATCTTGAACTTCTCGTATGGATTCTGTCAGGCTTTACCCACTTCATAGCACTTGACTATGATTACTGTGGTCGAATGACAAGAATCCCGTTCATACTTACTTGCACGCATTGAAAGGTGAATTGTACCAATACCATATGCTACACCCCGATCGTTATTAGCTACCGGGCCGTAGTCAACATATGACGGAAAATCGTATGCCACGGTACTAGAGGTAAGCGGTAGAGGTACCATGACCATGGTCAATCACATAGAAGGACCAATCGCGTTATTCAATGCTTGCAAGACATAATTCGTTCGTTCATTAATGCATGTATTCATCATCATTCTTCTTTTCGTTCATTCGTTAATATATGCATTCGTCATCATGTTCCTTTTTCCGTTCATACTTACTTGCACGCATTGAAAGGTGAATTGTACCAATACCATATGCTACACCCCGATCGTTGTTAGCTACCGGGCCGTAGTCAACATATGACGGGAAATCGTATGCCACGGTACTAGAGGTAAGCGGTAGAGGTACCATGACCATGGTCAATCACATAGAAGGACCAATCGCGTTATTCAATGCTTGCAAGACATAATTCGTTCGTTCATTAATGCATGTATTCATCATCATTCTTCTTTTCATTCATTCGTTAATACATGCATTCGTCATCATGTTCCTCTTTCATTATCTTTCACTTTACGATACATAATACTTCATTAGTTCATTCTCGTTATTCGTAAAGTTTCAGAAAGATAAGCATACACAATTACAAGGAACATACACTCACATCATACATACTCATCATACATTCATCATCATACATTCATCATACCATACTTAACAATAT
Organism: Flaveria linearis; assembly: GCA_024085815.1. NCBI lineage: Eukaryota > Viridiplantae > Streptophyta > Magnoliopsida > Asterales > Asteraceae > Flaveria > Flaveria linearis. Next base: position 45,730,215 of record CM044008.1, on the reverse strand, counting down.
TTTAATAATATTGTCAACAATACTACACTGATAATAATATCAGTAACAATAAGGGTTAACCATAATCATCATTACACGCATGAAACATCATCATTTGTTAACCCTAGTCAATCCTGGTCAAAACCTCGAACTTCAGTATTGCCGGGAATTTCTGAAAAATTCTAAGTATTCTGGGCGTTTTAGTCCTGTTGGGCGTATAAGCCCTCTGGCCGTATAAGCACTATTGGGCGTAAGAACACTGCTGGACTTTTCATCATACTTAGAAAATTTTCATCTGGTCATACGACCACACTGTTGGCCGTATGAGCACTATTGGTCGTACCATTCCCTAGACTTAGAAACATGTTCTGATCATACGACCACTGTTGGTCGTATGAGTCCTGTGGGTCTCATACTTAGAAAATTTCACATTTGTCATACGACCACTGTTGGTCGTATGAGTCCTATTGGACTCAACACTTAGGAATATAATCTTGGTCATACGACCACACTACTGGTCGTATGAGTCCTATTGGACTTAACACTTTGAAACATCAATTGGTCATACGACCACACTACTGGTCGTATGAGCACTGGTGGACTTATCAACCTGCATTTATTTATTCTTAAGTCCAAATTTCAGTAGTATTAGTAACCTGTTCAGATATCTAAGCCCCAAACATCAAAATGCCTAGTTCTAAACATACATACATGATTCTTAGGCATAAATCTAACATAATCATAAACATGCATAAAATCATTTCATACGGGTATCATCCCAAACTTTACAAAAACATATATATATGCATTTCCAGCCCCAAAACGTTTAAAAATCAGTAAAAAGGGGTCTAGAACTCACCTTTGTTGCCTTCTTCAAATGTCACACTCTTCACCTGAGCCTCCTCAACTGTTCTAACACCTAGAACACACACACACCACACCACCCGAACACACAAGTCACATTTATAAGCTCACATACGGTTCTAGAATCATCTAAACTTCAAAAATTCGAGATTTCTTACCAAAAACTTCGAATTCTCCTTCTTTCTCTTTCTAAAACTCGAATTCTGCTTTCTCTCTCTGAAATGTCCGAAGAAGGTAATGATGTGAAACAAGGGTGGGCGGCCATACCACCTTTTTGTGCCAAATAAATATAAACTTTGCATATTTGGCACTTTTGGCCCCTTCACTTTGGTTGACTTTTGTTTCTTTCTCTTTTCTTCCTTTTTCTTTTTATTTCTTACTAAATAAAAATACGGGTGTTACATTTATTCTTTTATTTATTTCTTTCGAATTATTCGGGTGTTACATATCAAATGGTATCAGAGCTGTTGGTTCAGTGATTGAGTTTGTTTGAACTTTCAAGCTCAAAAATCACTTGAATATGTCATTAATAAGCAATTTGATCAAAGAATTGTTGATTTCAGTTGTGTTTCATCATTCAAAACATGAATTGAATCACAATTAGTAGTTCAAATCGTTCAAAATCAATGAATTATTCAAATTGAAGTACGAACTTGTTCTTTACATAAGAACTGAAAATCGAACAAAAGAGTGATTTGGTGTTGTAATTGATGAAATTGAAGTAATAGGATAGTTAATCGATCTAAATACTATCTAATTGAGAGTTTTTAGATCAATTCATCAAGTTTTGAAGAATGTCAGAAGATTAGAGTTCGTTATGTTCATAAGAACTTGTTGAATTTGGCGCATTAGGGTTGAAACACTGTTGAAAATTTACCAAGTGTTTTAGGCTCTTAAGAACTGTTCAGGCATTTTACCACTGTTAAGGCGTTTTTGGACTAGGCGTTTTACCACTGTTGAAACGTATTTCAACTGTTTGCGCACTTTGAAATTACTCAGAAACCAAGTAATTCTAGGCGCATTTCAACTGTTTGGGTGCATTTGAACTGTTTGGACGTTTTGACAACCAGGCGTTTTACAACTGTTCAGGCGTTTTACAACTGTTCAGACGTTTTACAACTGTTCAGGCGTTTTACAAATGTTCAGGCGCATCTCAAGTTGGCGTTTGAGAATTCTACCCAAGACAATCCCTTAGGCGTTTCAAAGTCAAAGTCAGAAGTACCACAACTGTTGGGGCGTTTCATCACTGTTTAGGCGCTTCATCTCAACACTTAGAGGTTTTTTTAAAATTTGAAAAATCCAAAAAAAATTTAAATTTATTGTTTTAATTCAAAAACTTAAAAACAACAAAAACATTTCATTTTCTTAAAATCAAAATATAAAAGTGGTGAAATCAAAGGATTTAGAAAACAGAGTTCCTAAGTTGAAAAACAGAGCTGGTTTTAAAAACCGGTCACTTAGGTTTTAGCATCATCTTAATTCTATTGATACAGATCTTTGGAATTCAATAGAAAAAGGACCCCACATTCCTATTACTTCAGATGGGCCTAATAGGGGGTTTGTCTATACAAAAGACTCTTCAGAACCATATCCTAAAGATAGGTTGCAAGGGGATGATCTTAAGAAAGTCAAGAATGATATTAAATCATATTCTTTAATGTGTAAAGGACTACCTCTGTAAGGCCCACCTTTCTCAGGGGGACCTCACAGTTGGTCATTCACAGCAAAACATAAAGTTTAAGACAATCATTTACTCATATACGTTTAAAATATCTATTGCAGCGGAAAAATACTGTCATTTCAATTCATTACAAGTAAAATATAAACATTGTCTTTAATCCACAAAACTATTTAGGAGTTCTTTGTTTAGCTTTTCTTCATCCGGGATGCCAGTCTTCTAGTGCCAAGAAGCTTCAGTCCCATGCCTCTATTCCATCGCTCTAACTCTTACCTGTCAACTGATATGCATACAAAAGTCAGCTTCGCTGAGTGAATTCTAGGTTTTCTTTGTAAATAACTTTTGTAAAGGTATTAGCTTTAGCAGTTGAAAATAGTTATCATCTATCAAGCATCAATACATACGGGCTATCACTTTATCGATACTTTAACATTACTTTTCATTTCCCGTTATTTATTACTCTTCTTTATCCGTCAATGCTCTGCCACAATCGGTGCCTAGGCTCGCCTAGGACTTTACCGACACGCCAATTAAGGGCTTACAGTCGTACTCGATCGGGCCAGTATTGTCATGCCAATTCAGGGCTTACAGACCTGCCTGTTCGAGCATTACTTTATCCGGGTGAGGGCACAACAAATGCAACCCTCCTTTAGCCATTGCTTGCAAGTCTTTACTTTATCCCTTGCCTGCAGGACTTTACTTGCAAGACTTTACTTTATCCAGGTACACGTTATGGGCCACATAACCTTTCTTTACGTTTCACTTTCTTATTTGAGTTATATATATAATATAACACAATACATCTAGAAGGCAATCCATCACTACAAGGTTATATCTCAATAAGGAAAAACACGTTATCAATTCGTTAGAAAATCCCGTTTCCCATATAAGATAGTAAGTAAAACCTTACTTTAAAAGAACTGATCATAAAAGTATATATCTTAGTATGCATACCGCCCCAAAACATTTAAAGCATGTATAACATAGGGGATCTAGAACTCACCTGAACTCGTCCAAGTAGCTTAAATTCTAAGTCACTTAGGCTATAGCCTGAATACTCTAGCTGCACGAAAGTTAACATGCAAAAACGTCATTTTCTTCATAGTTTCGCCCATAGTTTCGCTACAGCGAAACTGCAGTTTCGCTGCCAGTTTCGCTGGGCAGCATTTCTGCTAGTTTCGCTAGGCAGATTCGCTGCCTTGAGCGCCCAACTTTCGTTGGAATTTCCTAGTTTCGCAATATCTATTGGTCAGTCCGGGTCATAGCGAGATTACCGGCGAAACTATAGTTTCACCCGCGCGAAACTGTAGTTTCGCTGAATTTTCTCCTAGTCTCGCTGAATGAGTGAACAGTTTTGCTGGATTAACTCACAGTTTCGCTGGATCGGGGCCTAGTTTCGCTGGATGAATAAAAACTAAGAACCAGCCCGTTTTTAACCCAAAATCTTAACTTTTTACGTCCAAATCCTTGGTTTACCTTCCATGAAACCAAATCTAAGCTTTTTACACGTTTTCATACGTAAAAATTTGACCTTTATGTGTTTCTTTGAACTTTTCAAAACCCCAAAACCCTAGAATCAGGGTTTGATCTATAGAAGGTCTTAAAGGTCGATTCTTACCTTGTTTTGTTGCTATTTCCTTGGGTTTTGATGCTCCAAACACCCAGCTCTTCAATCCTTCAATCCTCCAAGCTCAAATCTTGAGTTCTTCCCACTTTCTCTCTCTACTTTCTCTCTCTACGAAATTTTGGTGGCTAGGGTTTGAAATGGTGGAAGATGGAGCTGCTCATGCATGTTTAAGGGCTGATTAGGGCCCTTAAACCCATCAAGCCTAGCCCATTAAGACTAATCTTATCCATAGCCCACTAATTTACCCCTTTATTTCTTAAATTAACCCTTAAAAGCCCATTATTATTAAATGGCTTGTTTCGGGAAATTTCGGGGCGTTACAAGTCCCCCCCCTTATTTAGGTTTCGTCCTCGAAACCTGACTCGTCATTAAACAAATCGGGGTATTGGCGTCTCATTTCCTCCTCGGATTCCCAGGTGGCACCCGACCCTTTTTGGTGTTTCCATTGCACCTTGACTTGGTTGACTACTTTATTTCTCCATTGTTTCACCTTCCGATCCAGTATAGCCACTGGTTGTTCTACATAGTTCAGCTTCTCGTCCACCTCGATGTCATCTAGAGGTACGACTACCTCATTTGGTGCTAAACATTTTCTTAAGTGCGACACATGAAAGGTAGGGTGAATCCCACTTAATTCTTCTGGAAGGTCTAGCCTGTAAGCTACATCCCTAACTCGTGCTAGTACCTCGAATGGTCCGATGAACCTGGGACTCAGTTTCCCCCTCTTCCTAAATTGGATGATTCCCTTCCATGGTGACACTTTTAGCATTACCCTGTCACCCACGCTGAACTCTATCGGTCTCCTTCTTTTGTCGGCGTATGACTTTTGTCTATCCTTTGCAGCCTTCATATACGCCTTGATTTTCTCCAACTTCTCTGTTGTGGCTTCCACGACTTCTAAGCTTCCTAACTCTTTTTGACCGACATCACCCCAACAAATAGGAGTTCTGCACCGTCGACCGTACAGTAACTCATATGGGGGCATCTTAATACTGGCGTGGTAGCTGTTGTTATACGAGAACTCGGCTAGTGGAAAATGATCATCCCAGTTACCGCCAAATTCGATAACGCATGCCCGAAGCATATCCTCCAGTGTCTGGATCATTCTCTCCGATTGCCCATCGGTCTGCGGGTGGTATGCGGTACTAACACGCAACCTTGCACCCATCTCTTCATTGAACTTTTTCCAAAACTTTGAGGTGAACCGCGTATCCCTATCTGAAACAATCGATACGGGCATACCATGTCGCGCCACAATTTCTCGGATAAATAGTTCAGCAAGCTTTTCTGAACTAATTGCTTCCTTGATTGGCAGGAAATGCGCACTTTTAGTCAGTCTATCAACAACCACCCATATCGCGTCACGGCCTTTTGTCGTGCGGGGTAGTTTGGTGATGAAGTCCATGGTAACATGTTCCCACTTCCACTCTGGCACTTCTAATGGCTGAACATAACCATAAGGTCTTTGGTGCTCAGCCTTCACCTATAGGCACGTGAGACATTTGTTTACATACGCAACCACATCTCTTTTCATCCCAGGCCACCAATAATCTTTCTTCAAATCGTGGTACATCTTATTTGCGCCTGGATGTATTGAGTAGCGGGTCTTGTGCGCTTCATCCATAATCTTTTCCCGCAAGTCAACATGCTTCGGAACCCATATCCTGCCATGGAAGGTCTTAACACCCAAGGTGTTCTCTATCAATTTATCCACTTTTCCCACCATCCTTTCCTTATTGATTTGCTGCTCTTTTAAAGCGTCCATTTGAGCTTTGCTTATCATCCTCATAACATCTGGGGTCACTACTAGTTGGCACGCCTTCACCCGGATCGGTTCATATCCTTCCTTTCGGCTCAGGGCATCGGCTACCACGTTCGCCTTACCCGGGTGATAATGGATTTCACAGTCGTAATCCTTTATCAACTCCAACCACCTCCTCTGTCTCATATTTAGGTCCTTCTGTTCAAAGAAATATTTCAGACTTTTGTGGTCGGTAAATATGGCGTACTTAGTTCCATACAAATAGTGTCTCCAGATCTTCAATGCGAACACTACTGCGGCAAGTTCCAAATCATGCACCGGGTAATTAACCTCCGTGTCCTTTAGCTGTCTGGATGCGTAAGCTATAACCTTTCCTCTTTGCATCAACACACAGCCTAGCCCGCAGTAAGAAGCATCGGAGTATACTATTAGGTCTTCATTTCCCTCCGGTAGGGTTAGTATAGGAGCTTTGGTCAGTCTATCCTTCAATTCCAGAAACGCATCTTCCTGTTCTTTCCCCCAGTCAAATACCACGTTCTTCCTCGTTAACCTTGTTAATGGGGAAGCTATCTTTGAGAAATCCTTGATGAACCTTCTATAATAGCCAGCCAATCCCAAGAAACTACGGATTTCGGATGGCGTCCTCGGGGAATTCCATTGCGTAACTGCTTCAACTTTCGCTGGATCAACCATTACTCCCTCGGTATTTATAACGTGCCCTAAAAACTGCACCTCCCGTAGCCAGAAGGCACATTTAGAGAACTTCGCATACAGTTTCTCCCTTCGTAAAGTCTCCAACACCTCCTTAATATGACAAGCGTGGTCTCCTTCATTCCTTGAGTATATTAGGATATCGTCAATAAATACTATCACCGATCTGTCCAGCATCGGGCGGCACACACGGTTCATCAAGTCCATGAATGCCGCAGGAGCATTGGTTAGCCCGAAAGACATAACCAGAAACTCATAGTGGCCTTAGCGTGTTCGGAAAGCCGTCTTCGGGATATCTTGCTCCCTTACCTTCAGTTGGTGATATCCAGATCGGAGATCTATTCGGGAGAACCAGCTTGCCCCTTGCAACTGATCAAACAGATCGTCTATCCGGGGTAGAGGGTATCGATTCTTTACGGTCAGCTTATTCAACTCCCTGTAATCTATACACATCCTCATGCTGCCATCCTTCTTCTTCACAAACAACACGGGAGCACCCCATGGGGAAATGCTGGGCCTAATGAATCCCTTATCAAGGAGTTCCTGCAGTTGTGACATGAGCTCCTTCATCTCAGACGGAGCAAGGCGGTAGGGTGCTTTGGCAATGGGTTGGGCTCCTGACAGTAAGTCAATCTGAAACTCTATCTCTCTATCTGGTGGTACTCCGGGCAGATCCTCCGGGAATACGTCAGGAAAGTCCCGCACCACTGGTACATCGGACAACTCTTTCGCTTTATCTTTAACATCCTTGACATACGCTAGATAAGCTCCGCACCCTCGCCTCATACATTTCTTCGCCTTGATCATGGAAATGATCCTTGGAACCTTACAATCGTTTTCACCGTAGATCGTAACCGAACTACCATCTGGAGTCGTTAATCGGATCGTCTTCTGTTGGCATACTATGTTAGCATCGTGGGCAGCTAGCCAATCCATCCCTAGTACGACATCGAAACCTCCTAAGGGCATAAGAAACAATCGTGCGGGAAAGTAATGGCCTCCTAGTTTAATGTGGCAATCCTCTATCATCCTGACTATTCTAATGGACTTACCATCGGCTGTTTCTACTTCGAAGGCATTATCTATTTCCTTAGTTTCGACATCTAGTGTAGCACAGAAGGATACAGATACGAAACTCTTACTGGCACCACTATCAAATAATATGGAGGCGCAAACATCATTGACAAGGAACGTACCTGACACTACGTCCGGGTCCTTCCTTGCTTCCTTCTTGTTCATGGTGAAAGCCCTTGCCTTGACCTTGGGCTTTCCATCATCCCCCTTGTCATCACCCCTGCTCGTGCCCGAGCTTCCCGACTTGGCTTTCTTGCAATCCCTGCTGTAGTGCCCCGACTCATGGCAGTTAAAGCACTCGTTTACTTCCGGGCACTCCCTAGCCATGTGACCCGCTTTCCCACACCGGTAGCACCCATGGCTACCCAATCGGCACTCTCCGGGATGCCTCCTCCCACACTTCCCACAGTTCTTAACTTCCTCGACCCCCTTCACAACCACTTGTTTTACATCCACCCTTGCTTTCTTGTTCCCCGGTTGGTGGCAACCACTTCCATATCTCTTCCCATTGTTATTCCAGGCCTTCTTTGTCTCACCCACTATCACCGGCCTGCGATGATCGTACAACCTTCCACTGAGGTCCACCGCTGATCTAAAAGTACCAGGTCGGGCAGTGACCATGTCCCTACGAATGTCCAGAGGCAACCCTTGTATGTACCTCTTGATTCTCTTGGATTCGGGAGTCACCAAGTCAGGCATCAGACGTGCCATTTCATTAAATTTCGTGGTGTATTCCTGAAGCATCATGTTTCCAGCCTCCAGACTCACAAACTCTTGTTCAATCTTGTCAAGCTCCCTTTCCAGGCAGTACTCCTCTATCACCAACCTCTTCATCTCTGGCCACTTCATCCTCTCAATAGCCTCCTCTCCGTAAGACTCAGCAATGTTATCCCACCAACACAGTGCTGGATCCAAAAGGGAATGGGAAGCAAACTTCACCTTTTGGTTTTCACGGCACTCACTGATCTTCAGTACGGCCTCCATTTCCCTGATCCAACGCTGGGCAGTGGCAGCGTTACCAGTGCCATCAAATGTTGGGGGCTTACACCTCTGAAAATCCCCGTAGTTGCACCCCTTCGCCCTCTCTTCCACCTCAGGACCATCATGGCTACCCAGACGATCTCCCTCGTCGCTCAACTCCTCAGTCTTGACCGCCCCTTTCTTATCAACTTTTTTTGAAGCCGTACTCTTCTTACTGTCGCCCTTAACCTGCTCCACAAATTCCGCAAGCAGAGCGGGCATCACTCCAGACAGGACCTGGTGCACCTCTTGGGCAATAGCTTCCTTTACTATTTCCTTCAGTTTTGCTTGGTCAGTGGTGAGCCCCTCGGCTCCCATTTCTAACTCAACCTCCTCCTCTTTAACCGGTTTCTCAGCCGGCTTCCTGGTTGACCCTTTTGTTGGCTTCATAGTTGCACTTGCAGTTTCCCTTGCCCTAGTCGGGGGCCTTCCCCTAGTGCTTCTCCAGGTGACCATTGTTGGAACTTCTTTCTTTGGTGCCATTCTTTCTACTTCCTATAAGATTCAGAATGTTAATATGGTCTTTTAAGGCAAGTTCAGTTCACGACAAGTTTTGTAAATTTTTAATAACGGTGGCCAGTTGTGATTAACTACTTACAGAACTTCTCATGCCATAAACTTTCCTATCCTGAACCACACTAACACTAGAAACTACTATACATATTCTATGCACGTATAAGTCACATAAATTCAGATAGGTGTCACAGATAACTTTATCATATTCTACCTCGGCTCTTACTTAAGTAAGAAGGCACTATCCCTCGGAATAATACCTACAACATACTTTGTTACCTCTTGGCATGGAGCTTCTTGGACTGGCATCCTTGACACTTTGTCCCATTATCTGTTTAAGTTTAGGTTTACAAAAACAGTTTTCCAAATCTCTTAAACATTGGCTCTGATACCAACTTGTAAGGCCCACCTTTCTCAGGGGGACCTCACAGTTGGTCATTCACAGTAAAACATGAAGTTTAAGACAATCATTTACTCATATACGTTTAAAATATCTATTGCAGCGGAAAAATACTGTCATTTCAATTCATTACAAGTAAAATATAAACATTGTCTTTAATCCATAAAAATATTTAGGAGTTCTTTGTTTAGCTTTTCTTCATCCGGGATGCCAGTCTTCTAGTGCCAAGAAGCTTCAGTCCCATGCCTCTATTCCATCGCTCTAACTCTTACCTGTCAACTGATATGCACACAAAAGTCAGCTTCGCTGAGTGAATTCTAGGTTTTCTTTGTAAATAACTTTTGTAAAGGTATTAGCTTTAGCAGTTGAAAATGGTTATCATCTATCAAGCATCAATACATATGGGCTATCACTTTATCGATACTTTAACATTACTTTTCGTTTCCCGTTATTTATTACTCTTCTTTATCCGTCAATTCTCTGTCACAATCGGTGCCTAGGCTCGCCTAGGACTTTACCGACATGCCAATTAAGGGCTTACAGTCGTACTCGATCGGGCCATTATTGTCATGCCAATTCAGGGCTTACAGACCTGCCTGTTCGGGCATTACTTTATCCGGGTGAGGGCACAACAAATGCAACCCTCCTTTAGCCATTGCTTGCAAGTCTTTACTTTATCCCTTGCCTGCAGGACTTTACTTGCAAGACTTTACTTTATCCAGGTACACGTTATGGGCCACATAACCTTTCTTTACGTTTCACTTTCTTATTTGAGTTATATATATATAATATAACACAATACATCTCGAAGGCAATCCATCACTACAAGGTTATATCTCAATAAGGAAAAACACGTTATCAATTCGTTAGAAAATCCCGTTTCCCATATAAGATAGTAAGTAAAACCTTACTTTAAAAGAACTAATCATAAAAGTATATATCTTAGTATGCATACCGCCCCAAAAGATTTAAAGCATGTATAACATAGGGGATCTATAACTCACCTGAACTCGTCCAAGTAGCTTAAATTCTAAGTCACTTAGGATATAGCCTGAATACTCTAGCTGCACGAAAGTTAACATGCAAAAACGTCATTTTCTTCATAGTTTCGCCCATAGTTTCGCTACAGCGAAACTGCAGTTTCGCTGCCAGTTTCGCTGCCAGTTTCGCTGGGCAGCATTTCTGCTAGTTTTGCTAGGCAGATTCACTGCCTTAAGCGCCCAACTTTCATTGGAATTTCCTAGTTTCGCAATATCTGTAGGTCAGTCCGGGTCATAGCGAGATTACCGGTGAAACTGTAGTTTCGCCCGCGCGAAACTGTAGTTTCGCTGAATTTTCTCCTAGTCTCGCTGAATGAGTGAACAGTTTCACTGGATTAACTCACAGTTTCGCTGGATCGGGGCCTAGTTTCGCTGGATGAATAAAAACTAAGAACCAGCCCGTTTTTAACCTAAAATCTTAACTTTTTACGTCCAAATCCTTGGTTTACCTTCCATGAAACCAAATCTAAACTTTTTACACGTTTTCATACGTAAAAATTTGACCTTTATGTGTTTCTTTGAACTTTTCAAAACCCCAAAACCCTAGAATCCGGGTTTGATCTACAGAAGGTCCTAAAGGTCGATTCTTACCTTGTTTTGTTGCTATTTCCTTGGGTTTTGATGCTCCAAACACCCAGCTCTTCAATTCTTCAATCTTCCAAGCTCAAATCTTGAGTTCTTCCCACTTTCTCTCTCTACTTTCTCTCTCTATGAAATTTTGGTGGCTAGGGTTTGAAATGGTGGAAGATGGAGCTGCTCATGCATGTTTAAGGGCTGATTAGGGCCCCTAAACCCATCAAGCCTAGCCCATTAAGACTAATCTTATCCATAGCCCACTAATTTACCCCTTTATTTCTTAAATTAACCCTTAAAAGCCCATTATTATTAAATGGCTTGTTTAGGGAAATTCCGGGGCGTTACAACCTCTTGAAGTCCTAGCCAGACTTGATGGATATCAAACAGGATATACCATGTATGAAGCATTATAGACAATCTGTGAAGGAGGTAAGGAGATTCAAAATCTCAAAAAACAATATTTGAAGAGGCAGTTAGAGTTGTTTAACATTTATCTAATGAAACCATAAACCAAATGATGAACGGATATGTGCAACTCACAACTAAGATGTCAATAGTTGGCATTAAACATGATCTTAAAGATCTAAATATTAGACTTCTCAATATTTTACCCTCATGTTGGAAACAAACAGAAACTCTATTAAAGCATACTAAGAAATTCCATATGGATCTTGATCTGTTAATTGCCAAGATAGAGTCAGTTGAGATTGATAAAAGTTCAAGGAACAATGATAGAACTGCATTAATGTCTCAGTACCAATTTGTTGCATCTCCTGCTAATACTATTGAGAATGTCTTTATGGAAAAGAATGAAAAGTCATCAGATGAAGAGGGAGATTTATTTGTTGGAGCAGGGTTCTTTACTGATTTTTCATTTACAAGTGCTCCTACTTATGCAACTCAACCTCAACCTTAGTCTCCTCCTAATCCTCAAAGTTCTAAACCTCAAACTGAGACTCCATCTGTTGACTCTGCTGAATCTAGCAAAGTTAAAGATGTCATAAACATCCTATTAGAGAATGAAGAGTCTAAAACTGCCTTTACTGCTTTCATGGCAAGCTTTTAAGCTTATCAAGGTAGTCATTTAACACAATTAGATCTTGTTTTGCAAGAGTTATGTGAGATGAATACAGAAGATGTAGAGGAAATGGATCTAAACTAGCAGATGGTGATGATGGCATACAGGACTTAGAAACACTCGTATGTCAACGGGAACTACAAGCCAAGTGCTAAAAAGACTGTTGGATTTGACAAGTCTAAATCGAGGTGTTTCAACTGTAATAGTACATTTCTTATGGGAATGCAAAGCTCCCAGAAATAATGAAGGAAATGGCCAAGCTAATTCAAGCAATCAGAGGTTTCCATAATCATCTCAGAAGACATTCCAAAAGCCATACCAAAGCCTTCCAATGCCTGAACTTAAAGATGAATCTAAGTCATCTGATGAGCCAAATAAAGCTCTAGTTGTCAATATTAAGGATGGATATGATTGGAGTGCAAATGCTGAGCAATTTACTAATGATCTAACCTCTAGTTTATCTCTTATTGTAGAAGTTCAGAGGATTGTGATTCTAAAGTTGAAGGTAATCTTGAGACAGAAAAAGAAGATTATGACTGGAGTGATAAATCTGACCCTAAAAAGGATTCAAATGAAGTTGCTTTGATGGCACAGTCTGATCAACCTAAGGTTGAACCTTCATCCTCTAACTCTGAAACTTCTTCACCTAAATATCCTGAAATACCAGCAGAAGTAAGAGAAAAACTATGCACCAAATCTTGCTTTGAATATGTCGAATACTATCGAACTTATTCATACAAAATTTGTGAAAAGCTTAAGTAAGAGGAACTAATACACAATAAACTAAAATCTGACCACAAAATATCAGATGAGAAGATCATTTCTCTACAAACCTCTTGGGACAAAACTTTGAAAGTATTAGAAATCATTTCCAAACCACTTGAAGAAATGACAAAGAATTTGGAATAGGAGAAAATAGCACATGCTGCTACTCACGGCGGATCCAAATTGGATGGCAGGCCTAATTCTGACTAGTTCTTCGCACAGCTTTTATGCAGTTGAAGATGATCATGCCTTTTTCATGAAAACCTGGCTGGCTCTGGCCCGGTTCGTCGAGAACCTTCTCTCATAGATTCCCTTCGCCAAGTCATCGCCCGTAATCCGCTCTTATCCCTTGGTGTCAAAGGGCAATTATGAAAAGTTCCAAAACAATCGTGGAAAAACTGGTGAGTGAACGAAAGGAAAAACAAAAAAAGTAGGCTTAAGATTCACACACGAGCCAATGCTTGAATCTATAACAAACACTCTACCAAAGAATTTCAATACACATGATCACTTTCCTAAAAATAAGTCTAAACTTAAAGCTTTTCAAAACAAAAATAAGATTTCTGACAGTGAAGAAGAGAAAATCAATGTAGAAATCTTTGAAGAAAAAGATGTTAAGAAGATCAAAAATGGTCATCCGATCAAAACTAAATCATATGAACTAGAACAGAAAAGTAAGAAAACTTTTGTTCCAACAGAATCTGTGTTGGAAGAAGTGATGATCAAAAACAAAGATAAATCAAAAGAAGAAGAAGGAATATCAGAAGATTCAAACTCTTTTGATCTGAAAGAGAAAGATAATGACAAGAATCTTCACCTGAAGATGTTCAATTTAAAGTTAAATCAAGTTCCTCAAAATCAAGAAATCAAAGAAAAAGTAGAAAAACAGCTAAAGCCAAAACTGAACAAAATAAAAGTTCAAAAAATCAGACAAAAACAACAAATCAAGCAATAAAACTTAAACCAGTAAAATTTGTGTCTGCTGGTTTGTTGAACATGAACTCAATTCAAGATGTTAAACAAATTCCTACGAACAAATCTAACTTTGATCTGAAAACGGGTTTAGATTCTAAGTCTTCTGCTATTGTTAAAAGATTTGTTTCTAAGGAATCAAAGAAGGAAGTTCATGTACAAAAATCAAAAATTAATATGCCAAAGAACGAAGTGTCAAATCAAAAGCAAAGTTTGACAAATCAAAAACAACAAGTTAACTTTTCGACGCCAAAATATAAGCAAGAATCAAATGTTGCGTCAACATCAAAAGTTAGTAAGCAGTTGTTTAAAATACCACAGAGGTACTGTGAAATTATAACACGTACAATCACAACACTACTGAGTGATTTTTCAACAAGTATTGTCACATATGTGATATGAGAAATCACTCAACAGCAAATTGTTATTTTAAAAAATATTTTACCTACTGTGATGAAGGAACTCATAACACTGAAAATTGTTACCTTAGAAAGATTTCACCAAGGACAGGATTTGCAAATTCTCAATTAAGCAAAGGTTATGTTAATCCTCAGTTTCGGAGAAATCAAACTGATGGATTTCAAAGATTAACTAACCAACCTTCCTTAGGTTTGAGATCTTTCCAAAGGAATGATTATGTGAGACCAAAACAATACATGAAAGATCAATTCATTCCAAGATCCATGAGAATGAATGATAAAAATGTTGAAAATAAACATTTTTCGAAAATTGATCATTCAACTGGTATGAATGTTTACCAAAATGACCAAAAATATGTGCATAACAGAATTGGTAGATTCATTAAAAATAAGCATGATCTTAATACACTTCTTTTTAAGCAATTTACAATTGTTGATAAATTTGGAAAACCCAAGACCATCTCGGCTTGGGTAGATACCTCAATTTAATTTCCTTGTTGTGCAGGTATGTCTGAGAAGACCTCTCAACACATGGTATGTGGATAGCGGGTGTAGTGTAACACCCGAAATTTCTAGTCAAATAACAAGGAAAGAAAAACATTTTGAAAGAAATAAAAAGCAGCCAAAGTAGAGGGGGTGTAAGTGTAAAGAGGACAAAACATTATTATTTTATGTTTTAAAAGGGGATAGTCGCCCATAACATCCCATCCCATCTACTTTTCAACAAAGAAGAAGAGAAAAAGCAGAAATCAAAGTTTCTCTCGGTTGTTCAAGAAAAAGAGGCTGAAATCTTCAAAGCTAAGCAAGATTTAATATAATTAAGTTCGATTTTAAGGATTTTGACCATGTAACCGAAATATATACATTCTTATGTGTTTAAATGCTTTCGGTTATGTGTCCTTGGACATGTATAGGTGTTAGAAGTTTTGAAAAGCTCGAGTTCAAAGAATTTAAGCTTGAAAGCAGCTAAGGTGAGTTTCTAGACTCCGGTTTTACTTGTTTTTTAACTTCTTTGGGGCTGAAAATGCATGTACAAAAGATTTTACAACTGATAACTATATAACCGTATGTATGCATGTTTGTATGTTGATGTTTTATGGTTGTACATATTTGTTTGAGGCTTATAATGGTAGTGTAAGACTTAGAACATGTTAAGACAAAGTTTGGGACTGAGAAATATATTAGAAACATATAAGTTGGTGTTCATGCGCCCAACAAGGGCCCATGCGTCTAGATTTATGCCTTAGAAAAGTTTGAAGTAAGGCCATGCGCCCAAACAGGGCCCATGCGCCTGAAATTATGACTTAGAAATATAAGTATGTGATAATGTGCCTAAACAGTAACCCATGCGCCCAGATTACGCCTTAGAATTTCTAAGTGGGAGTTCATGCACCTGAACAGTAGGTCATGCGCCTAAGTCTTGACAGAAATGACTAAGTATAAGTTGATGCGCCTGAATAGTACCCATGAGCCCAGATTATGCCTTAGAATTTCTAAGGCTTGCAAGCAGAAAGAAAGGAGAAGTACAACTCTTGAGAGTTGTCAGCTCAACTGTGTGTATGATAACATGCGATTTTAACCCATGAGGGTTCACACACAAGGGGATCAGTCTAGGTGACTGAACCCATAGTACGAACGGGATCCTTGTCATTCGACCCCGGGCTTCGTGCCAAGTTATGATACGGCTTTGTGCTAGACAGAAATGAGGCTTCGTGCCCAGAATGGTGGCTTCGGGCCACAAACTAATAGTAACGGGGCTTTGTGCCTAGAATGGTGGCTTCGGGCAACAGGCTTCATGCCAATTAGTAAAGGAGCTTTGTGCTCAGAATGGCGGTTTCGGACCGCGATGGGGGAAAGCCTGACAAGATCTAGAATTAGTACGAAACGAGCGAGATAAGAAGGTATGAAACGAACGAAGTGATAAAGTACGAAATGAACGTTAACAAAAGATAGTGATAAAGTAGAAAATGAACGTTAACCAAAGATAGTGATAAAGTACGAAATGAACGTTAACGAAAGATAAGGATAAAGTACAAAATGAGCAATAATGAATGAAATGATAAAGTATGATATGAATGAACATGTGTTAAAGTTAAGAAGGTGTTTTATAGAAAAGATAAATTTTATGTATTAAATGTATAAAGTATTTTGATACTTATAAAACTAGAACTTACTCAGCAACGTTGGCTTTTATGCATTTTCAGTTGGCGGGTAAAGGTTGCTGAGGATGGCACGCGGGGAGGCTACTCGACAGAGCAAGATTGGCATCCACTCATACATGCTAGTATTGTTGATTTGTAATGCAATTAACGAATGTTTTCCTTTTGTAACATAACAACGTTGTATTGCCTATCAACAGTATTTATGAATGAAATAAATGGCTTTTGATAATTAAATTCCGCTGTAATGTTTTATGAAAATTATATTAATATATATGTTTAGTGCTATGAATGACCAACTGTGAGGTTCCCGGGAGCGGGGTCTTACAAGTTGGTATCAGAGCCAAAGTTTAAGTGAATTGGGTAAATATTTCCAAAAACAAACTTAAACAGAGAATAGGAAGAAGGTAGGGATGCCAGCTCGAGTAGATACGTGCCATCAGGTATTTCTTTCTTCTAAAGTTAATTAGAGTTATGTGAGTGTGCTACTTGATTATATGCTTATAGTAGATTTAGATACTGATTTAGTCAGGATAGGAAATGCTTGGGGTGTGAAGAGTAAAGTAAGTGGCTAATCACAACTGGCCACTATAATTAGGGACTTAGTATACTCAACATAAACTGATCCATTGAATGACCTTGTTAGTGTTTGAATCTTATAGTGTTAGAAATGGCTGGAGGTAGGTCTTATAAGGCTTCTAGAGGTAGAGCACGAGGTGGACGTGGTGCTGAACCACGAGTTACGAGGAACCAGGCTAGAGATGCTGAGACGACCCCTGCTGACCCTGAAGTTCATCAGCATGAGGGTGTAGACGAGAGTGTGAATTTGAGGGCACCGGTGAAAGAGGCGGTAGTGGAGGAAATTCATCAAGTCATGCAGATGATCCTGCCGTCTGTGGTGATTAAGGTGATCAAGACTGTGAAAGACGAAGAAAGGAAGGAGAGGAGGAGGACTGCTGGGAGAGAAGGAGGAGAGCAGCCGGAGACTGAGACGGTTGTCTCAAGTGAGGAGGAGGAAGAAGAAGCTGTGCAGGAGACTGCATGACGATATAACTACAGGGCATTTTGAAGGTGCAAGCCCCCGACCTTCGATGGGAATGACACTGCTACTGCTGCTCACCGATGGGTGAGAGAAATGGAGGCGGTACTTGATATTAGCGAGTGCCGAGAAGATCAAAAAATGAAGTTTGCTACCCACTAGTTTGTGGATACGGCCTTATGCTGGTGGGACAACATTGTCCAGGCCGAGGGTAGCAGGGCCATTGGAAAGATGAGGTGGCCAGAGTTAAAAAAGCTGGTGATCAAGGAATTCTGTGCTCATCGGGAACTCGAAAAGATAGAGGGGCAGTTCCAGCATCTAGAAGCTGGTACCATGACACGGCAGCAATATACCACCAACTTTAATGAGATGGCCAGGTTGGTGTCAGATCACGTGACGCTGGTGTTAAGATAGATGAAGAAGTACATTCAGGGATTGCCAGCGGACATACGCAGGCATTTGATCGCTCCCCGGCCGGGTACCTCTCAATCGGTGGTGGACCTGGCGGGTAGGTTGTATGATGAGAGGGAAGTGGTGGTAGTCGAGGTGAAGAAGACGGGTGATGGTGATAAGAGCTGGGGAAAGAAGAGGTTTGGATGTGGTGGTTTCACTCCAAACAACAAAAGGAGGAAAGTGGACGACCGAAGGGTGGTGTCCTTAAGTTCGGGGATAAAGAAGTGTGGTAAATGTGGAAGAGAGCACGTTGGTGAGTGAAAGTGGGGGATGAATGTGTGTTTCAAGTGTGGAAATCCCGGTCACGTGGCGAAGGTGCTTATACGGTGTTATAACTGCGGAGTGGAAGGCCACGTGAGTAGGGACAGCAAGAAGCCACGGGCCGAAGGTTCAGGGACGAAGAAGAATCCAGAGGAAGAAGGACAAAGGGCGACTGCTAGAGCCTACATGATGATACGGGAGGAGGCCAGAGAGGATCCTGATGTCCTCTCAGGTATGTTTCTAGTAAGCCAAACTTATGCCTCTGTATTATTTGATTTTGGTTCTAGTAGGAGTTTTATTTCTATTGCTTTCTGTGATAAGCTATCCGTTAGTGGTAGAAGTATTAGTAACCATTCGATGTAGAAAGTGTTATTGGTAAGTCCACTAGAATTACTGATATGATAGAGGACTGGGCCATAGAACTAGAAGGTCATAGGTTTTATGCTAAATTGCATGTGATGCTCCTAGGCAGATTTGATGTAGTACTAGGGATGGATTGGTTAGCAACCTATGAAGCAAACATCTTGTGTTGCAAGAAGATGATTCGATTAGTTGCGCTCGATGGATGTTCAGTGACTATCTACGGTGATCGCGTTACTACGGTTCCAAAGGTGATTTCGATGGCGATGGCAGGGAAGTACATGAGACGTGGATGTAGTGCCTATTTGGCCTATGTGAAAGATATAAATGCGTCAGTAACACAATTGTCTGATGTACCAGTGGTATGTGACTTCCCAGATATGTTCCCCGGAGGATTTACCAGGCGTGCCAACGGACCGTGAGATTGAGTTTCAAATTGATCTGATACCCGGTGCTCAACCCGTTGCCAAAGCACCGTATCGATTAGCTCAAACTGAGATGAAGGAACTCATGGATCAATTACAAGAGTTAATGGACAAAGGATTCATTCAACCGAGTATCTCTCCATGGAGTGCTCCGGTTTTGTTTGTGAAGAAGAAAGATGGTAGCATGCGGATGTGTATCGACTACCGAGAGCTAAACAAGTTGACGGTGAAGAATGGGTATCCATTACCGAGGATTTATGACTTGTTTGATCAGCTGCAAGGTGCCAGTTGGTTCTCGAGGATATATCTTTGATCTGGCTACCATCAATTGAAGGTGATAGAGCAAGACATTCCTAAGATAGCTTTTCGCACGCGTTATGGACACTACGAGCTCCTCGTTATGTCTTTTGGCTTGACTAACGCACCAGCTACCTTTATGGATTTGATGAACCGAGTGTGTAATGTTAGATAAATCAGTGATTGTGTTTATTGATGATATCCTGATTTATTCAAAAAGCGAAGAGGAACATGCCGGTCATATTCGGGAAGTGTTAGATACACTTAGAAGAGAGAAGTTGTATGCCAAATTCTCTAAGTGTGATTTCTGGTTACGCAAAGTGCAATTTTTGGGTCATGTGGTGAATGCTGAAGGAATTATGGTGGACCCGCCAAAGGTTGAGGCGGTGATGCAATGGAAGTCTCCAAAGACACCATCCTAGATTCGTAGTTTCTTAGGTTTAGCGGGCTACTATAGAAGGTTCATCCAAGACTTCTCCAAGATAGCCTCACCTTTGACTAAGTTGACTCGTAAGGAAGTGAAATTTGTGTAGGGTCGAGAACAGTGCATTCGAGGAGTTAAAGACGAGATTGACTCAAGCTCCTGTCTTGACATCACCCGAGGGGAGTGAAGACTTAGTGGTATATTCAGATGCCTCTTATTCGGGACTAGGTTGCATATTGATGCAATGTGGAAGGGTGATAGCCTATGCATCCCGACAACTGAGGACCCACGAAGTCAATTATCCCACCCATGACTTGGAGTTAGCAGTTGTGGTCTTCGCGTTGAAGATTTGGAGGCACTACCTGTACGGGACAAAGTGCACAATCTTCACGGACCATAAGAGCTTGAACTATTTCTTAGAGCAAAAGGATCTCAACATGAGGCAAAGAAGATGGTTAGAGCTCATCAAGGATTATGATCGTGAGATCCATTATCATCCGGGTAAGGCCAACGTTGTGGCTGATGCCCTTAGCCCAAAGGAGAGACCCGAGCCGATTCGGGTGAAGGCCTATTAGTTGGTTATGACCGCCGATGTGATGACGCATGTGAAAGGATTTCTAGAAGAGGCGTTGAAAGAAGATCTCCTTAACTCTGAAAGAAGATCGCCTTAATTCTGAAAGAATGAGAGGACTAGTTACGGAGTTGGGTGAGAACACTCTTGGTGTCTAGACCTGGAATGGACGGATGTGGATTCCTCGATACGGAGGTCTAAGGGGACGGATCATGGATGAGGCTCATAAAACTCGATAATCTATTCATCCTGGTGCTATCAAGATGTATCAAGACATGAAGAAGGACTATTGGTGGCCGGGAATGAAATGTGATGTGGTGGAGTATGTGAGTAAATGCCTTGTTTGCAGGTAAAGGCAGAACATCAAAAGCCATACGAGAAGATCTAACCTCTGGATATACCGAAGTAGAAGTGGGAGCACATCACCATGGACTTCATAACGAAGCTACCTCATACGGCGAGGGGGTACGATACCATTTGGGTGATAGTTGATCGTCTGACAAAGAGTGCTCACTTCCTACCGATCCACGTGACATATTCATCCGAGAGGTTGGCGGATCTGTTTATCAAAAAGATCGTAGCTCGTCATGGTGTCCTGGTGTCTATCGCGTCGGATCGTGACACCTGATTTACATCAAAGTTTGGAAGAGATTCCATGATGCGATGGGGACAAGACTACATATTAGCACGGCTTACCACCTTCAGACATATGGTCAGTCTGAGAGGATATGCTTCGAGCATGTGTAATCCATTTTGGAGGAAGTTGGGATGATCACTTACCGTTAGCAGAATTCTCGTACAATAATAGTTACCATGCCAGCATTGGCATGCCGCCTTACGAGATGCTATACGGTAGGAGATGTAGAACGCCGGTATGTTAGGGAGACATTGGGCAGAAAGAGTTGGGAAAGTGATCGAGGCTAAAACTGAGAAGTTGGATAAGATTATGGCCTTCATAAAGGCAGCAAAAGACAGACAAAAGTCGTACGCCGACAAGAGGCGTAGACCAATCGAATTCAAGGTGGGCAACCGAGTTATGTTGAAGGTCTCACCTTGGAAGGGAATCATTAGATTTAGGAAGCAAGGTAAGATAAGCCCGAGATATATAGGACATTTCCTAATCATTGCTCGAGTAGGAGAGGTGGAATATCGATTAGAACTTCCTGATGAGTTAAGTTGAATTCATTAAAAATTCCATGTATCACATCTGAGGAAGTGCTTAGTAGATGAAAATATGATTGTACCACTGGATGATATTGAGGTGGATGAACGGCTCAATTATGTAGAGCAACCAGTGGCTATCATTGATCGAAAGGAGAAGAGATTAAGGAATAAAGTGGTTCCACTGGTACGTGTGTAGTGGAAACACAGAAAGGGTTTTGTGTCTATGTGGGAGATGGAAGAAGAGATGAGACAACACTACCCACAGCTGTTCGAAGAATAATGAGTTTCAGGGATGAAACCTCTTTAAGGGGGTGGACTTGTAACACCCGAAATTTCTAGTCAAATAACAAGGAAAGAAAAACATTTAGAAAGAAATAAAAAACAGCCTAAGTAGAGGGGGTGTAAGTGTAAAGAGGACAAAACATTATTATTTTATGTTTTAAAAGGGGATGGTTGCCCATAACATCCCATCCCAAGTGCTCTTCGACAAAGAAGAAGAGAAAAAGCAGAAACCAAAGTTTCTCTCGGCTGTTCAAGAAAAAGAGGCTGAAATCTTCAAAGGTAAGCAAGATTTAGTATAATTAAGATTGGTTTTAAAGATTTTGACCATGTAACCGAAATATACATATCCTTATGTGTTTAAATTCATTCGGTTATGTGTCCTTGGACATGTATAGGTGTTAGAAGTTTTGAAAAGCTCGAGTTCAAAGAATTTAAGCTTGAAAGCAGCTAAGGTGAGTTTCTAGACCCCGGTTTTACTTGTTTTTAAACTTCTTTGGGGCTGAAAATGCATGTACAAAAGATTTTACAACTGAAAAATATATAACCGTATGTATGCATGTTTGTATGTTGATGTTTTATGGTTGTAAATGTTTGTTTAAGGCTTATAATGGTGGTGGAAGACTTAGAACATGTTAAGACAAAGTTTGGGACTGAGAAATATGTTAGAAACACATAAGTTGGTGTTCATGCGCCTAAACAGGGCCCATGTGCCTAGATTTATGCCTTAGAAAAGTTTTAAGTAAGGCCATGCGCCCAAACAGGGCCCATGCGTTTGAAATTATGACTTAGAAATCTAAGTATGGGATAATGCGCCTAAACAGTAACCCATGCTCCCAGATTATGCCTTGGAATTTCTAAGTGGGAGTTCATGCGCCTGAACAGTAGTTCATGCGCCTAAGTTTTGACAGAAATGACTAAGTATAAGGTGATGCGCTTGAATAGTGCCCATGCTCCCAAAAGGCTCATGCCCTTAAGTGTTGAAATGGCTAAGTGTAGGCTCATACGCTTACATAGTAGAAAACGCCCAAACAGGACTGATGCGCCCAAATAGTTCCCATGCGCCCAACACTTAGAATTTTTTTCTGAAATTTTGAGGAGAAAACAGAATTTGAGGGTTTGACCCTAGTTTGACTTGTGGGCTGTTTTGGACTATTCTAAGCATGAATAAGTGAAGGTTTATGAGTAGAATATGCATGATGTGATGATGAATGTGTTATATGCATATGTATATGAGATGTTATCTTTTATTAATTTTCAAAACGTATTTATATTATAATATAATATACGTTAAGTATTATGTTGTGACTTTGCGTAGTATGACTAGTGTACGAATGAACATAAAGTATAACATTATAAAGAGAAAGATAACAAAGATGCGAAGTGAAACGTAATGAAAGAAAGTAAAGGCTTGCAAGAAGAAAAAAAAGGAGAATTACAACTCTTGAGAGTTGTCAGCTCAACTGTGTGTATGATAACGTGCGATTTTAACCCATGAGGGTTCACACACAGGGGGATCAGTCTAGGTGACTGAACCCATTGTACGAACATAATCCTTGTCATTTGTAAGGCCCCGTTCCCGGGACACTTACAGCTGGTCAATCATCGCACATAAAACATATAATTACATTCATATTTCATAAAACATCGCAGCGGAACATTAAAATAACCTTTCATTTATATGTAAATGCTTTTGCAAGTTAATACAATATTCATTACAAAACATTATTTTTTCGCATTACAATGCAAAAACATTAATCAAAAGAATGCCATCCAAAAGAGCCGAGCAGCCGCCCGTGCCATCCCCAGTAACGTTACCTGCCAACTGGAAACGGTGAGTTCTAGTTTTATAATAAAACATACTTTACTTTCGTTTAAAAACCATTCTTTACTTTTGCATGTGATCACACATCATACGTAAACATAGATAATATCATTATTATCTTCATCATTTGTTCATTAACTTTCATTCATACGTTCTTCATTACTTCTTTTCATTCCATCAAAACCATGAACTTTATCCCACCGTCATGCATAAAGCTGGTACTGGGCCAAAGTCTATCATAGACCTTCCGTCATGGCGCACAGCATCCTGGCCACAGTACCTAAGGGTAAATTCAGTGTACCATTGTCATGTGCTATACCCACCGTCATGCATAAAACGGATCTGGGCCGAAGTCTATCATAGAACTTCCGTCATGGCGCACAGCAGCCTGGCCACAGTACCTAGGGTAAGCGACAAAGGTTCTATACAAATGGTCAATCATAAAGAAAGACCCCGATGTGCATCCTTCTGGGGTAGCTAACCCACACACCGTTGGACTAACACCCTTCATTGGGCGTGTTCCCACTTACAAGGCTTGCAAGACTTACTTTACCTTCCTTCGTTCATTAATGCATGCATTCATTCATCATATTCCTCTTTTCATTATCTTCCACTTTACGTTACATAATACTTCCGTTTCATTCATTAACATTCAACGTAAAGCCAGGGGGAAAATAATCATACATATTAAGGAACATCAACATAAGCATACAAACATCGCCATACACGGCACCATCATACATACATAACATACATCATACATACCATCATGCATAAACATCAATCATACAT
Source organism: Flaveria linearis (assembly GCA_024085815.1). Lineage (NCBI taxonomy): Eukaryota > Viridiplantae > Streptophyta > Magnoliopsida > Asterales > Asteraceae > Flaveria > Flaveria linearis. The sequence continues at coordinate 45,705,688 of CM044008.1, read as the reverse complement.
CATCATCATGACCATCATAATGTTTATGACCTTGAAAGTCAACTTACACGAACCCCCGGGAACCTCCAAAGTTAAACCTTACCTCTACACATCTCCCTGAAAGTCAGAAGGTTGAACTATGTTCTCTCAGGCACCCGAGCCCTATTTAGGCGTATGGACACCCTTAATTCACATGACCTCCCAGGCGACTGAATACTTACGTGAATGGACATCAGGCGAATGGACCCTATGCGGATGGACCTATGCGGATGAGTACTATGGGCGAATGAACACTATATGAATGAGCACTCAGGCGTAAGAACCTCAGTCGTATGACTCCCATGCGAATGAACTTCAGTCGCACGACTCACATGCGAATGACCCTCAGTCGCATGACTCACATGCAAATGACCCTCAGTCGTGTTACTTTCGGTCGCATGACCTCCAGCCGCATGCCATTCGGTCGCATAGCCCTAACTGATGCAGAATACAGTTCTTCCCCGAACCCAATCTGCCATTTTCGGCCTCCAAGCCCTCCTAAACCTGTTCTAAGCTCAAATCAACCATCCTAAACCTTAGAAACACATACCACCACACCATACAAGCACACGCAAGCTCGAAATCAAAACCCAATCGTATCACACACAACACATACACATGGGTCAACAAACACACCCCCTCAAAAACGGGTTTCACTATGTGTTCCAACCCTAAATAGGTTGAAAACAAGTAAAAGAGGGGTCCTAGAACTCACACAAACAACACCGCCGAGTAGAGCATCAAATCTAACCAACTTGACTTCGACTCTTGCACCTTGATTCGTAAGAAAACCTGGAGTTTTTGGCTCTTTTCTCCTCTCTTCTCTCTTTGGCTGATTTTCACAAGTGTGGGGGAGGGTCTGGGCTGCCCTCCCCTCTTAATCCCCCACTCTTCCAAACTTTCTCCTGTTTTGGCAAGTTTCGTCCCTCGACTTTGGGCTTTATTTCTTTTCTTTCTTTTTCTTTCTTCTTCTTCTTTCTTTGGCTTTAAAAGAAAATAACCGGGTGTTACAAGTCCACCCCCTTATATAGGTTTCATCCCCGAAACCTAGTATTCCTCGAACAAGCGTGGGTAATGCTGCCTCATCTCTTCTTCGGTCTCCCACGTAGACTCGGATCCCTTTCTGTGCTTCAACTGTACGCGCACAAGTGGAACCACTTTATTCCTCAACCTCTTCTCCTTGCGGTCAATGATTGTCACTAGTTGCTCCACATAATTGAGCCGTTCATCTACCTTGATGTCTTCCAGTGGTACAACCATGTCCTCCTCTGTCAAGCATTTCCTCAGATGAGATACGTGGAATGTCGGATGAATTGCACTTAACTCTTCTGGTAACTCCAGTCTATAGGCCACCTCTCCTACTCGAGCAATGATTCGGAAAGGCCCTATATATCTTAGGCTCAACTTGCCCCGCTTTCTGAATTGAATGATGCCCTTCCAAGGTGAGATTTTCAACATAACTCTATCACCCACCTGGAACTCAATCAGTCTATGTCGTTTATCAGCCTACGACTTATGTCTGTCTTTAGCTGCCTTCATGAAGGCCTTGATCCTTTCTAGCTTTTCAGTCGTAGCCTCGAACCCATTGCGTCATCGAATTTCTTCCAAAATTTAGATGTAAACCGGGTGTCACGATCCGACACAATGGACACCGATACACCATGACGACTCACAATCTCCTTGATAAACAGATCCGCGAGTCTCTCAGAGGAATATGTCTCACGAATTGGTAGAAAGTGAGCACTTTTCTTCAAAAGATCAACAATCACCCATATAGCATCATACCCTTTCATGGTACACGGTAGCTTCGTAGTAAAATCCATGGTGATGTGCTCCACTTCCACTCCAGTATATCCAACGGTTGAATCTTCCCATAAGGCTTTTGGTGCTCGGCCTTCACTTGTAAACAAGTAAGGCATTTACTCACATACTCCACCACATCACGCTTCATACCGGCCACCGATAGTCCTTCTTCATGTCTTGATACATCTTTGTAGCACCGGGGTGAATAGAGTATCGAGTCTTATGAGCTTCATCCATAATCTTCACGCGTAGATACCTAAAATGAGAAATCCACATCCGCCCGAATCGGGTTTTAACACCGAGTGTGTTTTCACCCAATTCCGTAACAAGACCTCTCATTCTTTTGGATTTAAGATGATCTTTTAATGCCTCATCTTGAAACTCTTTGACTTGCTTCATCATATCAGAGGTCATAATCAGCTGGTACACCTTCACCCAAATCGGCTCAGGTCTTTCCTTTCGGCTAAGGGCATCCGCCACCACGTTGGCTTTGCCCGGATGATAATGGATCTCACAATCATAATCTTTTATTAGCTCCAACCATCTTCTTTGTCTGATATACAAATCTTTTTGCTCGAAGAAGTACTTCAAACTCTTATGGTCAGTGAATATGGTGCACTTTGTCCTATACAGGTAGTGTCTCCAAATCTTTAACGCAAAGACCACGGCTGCTAGCTCCAAATCATGAGTAGGGTAGTTAACCTCATGAACCTTCAACTGTCGGGATGCATAGGCTATAACCCTTCCTCTTTGCATTAACGCACACCCCAACCCCGAGTAGGAAGCATCAGAATAAACCACCAGACCTTCACTTCCATTAGGTAATGACAAAACAGGAGCTCAAGTCATCCTCGCCTTTAACTCCTCGAACACCTTCTCTTGAGCCGGACCCCATACAAACTTTACATCCTTACGGGTCAACTTGGTTAGTGGAGAAGCGATCTTAGATAAGTCTTGAATGAATCTTCTGTAATAGCCCGCCAAACCCAAGAAACTACAAATCTCGGATGGCGTCTTTACTGACTTCCATTGCATCACCGCCTTCACCTTCGCCGGGTCCACCATAATCCCTTTAGGATTCACCACGTGACCCAAAAACTGAACTTCGCATAGCCAGAATGTCCACTTGGAGAACTTGGCATACAACTTCTCCCTTCTCAACGTCTCCAACACCTCTTGAATATGACCGGCATGTTCTATCTCGCTCTTCGAATAAATCAGGATATCATCGATAAACACAATCACTGATTTATCCAACATTGGCCGACACACTCGATTCATCAAATTCATAAAGGCAGCTGGCGCATTGTTTAAGCCAAATGACATAACAAGAAACTTATAGTGACCATAGCGCGTGCGAAAAGCTGTTTTAGGGATATCCTGCTCTTTCACCTTTAACTGATGGTAGCCCGATCAAAGGTCTATCCTTGAAAACCAACTGGCACCATGGAGCTGATCAAACAAATCATCAATTCTCGGTAACGGGTACCGATTCTTCACCGTCAACTTGTTCAGCTCATGATAGTCTATGCACATCCTCATGCTACCGTCCTTCTACTTTACGAATAAGACCGGAGCACCCCAAGGAGAGATACTCGATCGAATGAACCCCTTATTAAGCAGCTCTTGCAATTGCTCCATCAACTCTTTCATCTCAGTCGGAGCTAACCGATACGGTGCCTTGGCAACAGGTTGAGCACCTGGTGTCAAATAAATCTTAAACTCATCTCTCGCCCAGGTGGCACTCCTGGTAAGTCTTCAGGAAATACATCTGGAAAGTCATGCACAACCGGTGCATCGGACAGTTGTGGTGTTGGTCTATCCATGTCCTTTACATAAGCCAGATAAGCGTTACATCCGCGCCTCATGCACTTTCCCGCCACCGCCATTGAAATCAACTTCGGAATCGTAGTAACCCGATCACCATGAACCACCATCGAACTACCGTCGGGCGCTGTCAAACAAATCATCTTCTTGCTACACACAATGTTCTCCTTGAAGTCCGCTAACTAATCCATCCCAAGAACCAAATCGAAACCACCTAAGGTCATCACGAATGGTCTAACCGGAAATTTTTGACCTTCTAATTCATATCACAACCCTCTATCATCTCAGAAATCCTGGTAGACTTTCCTATGGCAGTTTCTACATCAAAGGGCGCACCAACACGTCTATTACTAACAGGTAGCTTAGCACAGAAAGCAGCAGAAATAGAACTTTTACTAACACCAGAATCGAATAACACAGAAGCTAAAGTTTGGTTCACTATAAACGTACCTGACACTACATCAGCGTCCGTCCTAGCCTCCTCCTGAGTCATCGTGAACGCTCTGGCGCTCGCCTTCGGTCTTTCACCCCCAGAACTCCCAGCCCTCGGCTTCTTACCGTCCCTACTCATGTGGCCCTCCACGCCACAATAAAACATCTGCCTGCAGACAGTCCTTTGCTATGTGTCCCATCCTCCCACACTTGAAGCACAAGTTCGATCCCAACCTACATTCTCCAATATGCTACTTTCCACATTTGCCACACTTCTTCGATCCGGCACCAGATGTGACCACACGGCGGTCGTCTACCCGTGCCTTCTTGTTACCCGCCGGGGCACCACCCCGACCAAACCTTTTCCCATTCCAGTTCCGGTCGTTACTATCTTTGTTGCTACCTTCAGCCACCACCACAGTTCTCTCATCATACAATCTCCCTGCCAAATCTACCGCCGACCTAAACGTGCTCAGGCAGGCGGCGATCATATGCCTGCGGATATCCGCTGGCAATCCCTGAATATACCTCTTGATCTTTTGTGACAGAGGCATCACCTGATCCGGCACCAGCCGTGCCATTTCGTTGAACTTCTTCCATAACAGCCTCCTTTACTAAGGCTCTCAAATTGGCGCTCTCATCTCCACCCTTCGGATGAAGGGCCTCGGGTCCTTCATGAACCACCTTTTCAACTCTAGGCCTGCCCCTTTTGGGCCGCGGTGCAGCACCAAGTCCACCTCGCAAAGCTTTAGATGATCTACCACCGGCCATCCTCTAACACACACTGAAAGATTCAAACACCAACATGGTCATTTAAGGGGATAGCTCAGTTTATGTCAAGTATAGTAAGTCCCTAATTACAGTGGCCAGTTGTGATTAGCCACTTACTTTACTCTTCATACCCCGAGCATTACCTATCCTAACTACATCAGTATCTAAATCTACAGACAACACATAAACCACATAACATGCGCACGTAATACTAGTTAACATTTAGAAGATACCTGATGGCACACAGCCACTAAGACTGGCATCCCTTCCCTTTCCGTCCCATTTTCAATTTAAGTTTAGGTTTATTTTGAAAATTTACCCGTTTCAATTAAACTTTAGCTCTGATACCAACTTGTAAGGCCCCGTTCCCGGGACACTTACAGCTGGTCAGTCATCGCACATAAAACATATAATTATATTCATATTTCATAAAACATCACAGCGGAACATTAAAATAACCTTTCATTTATATGTAAATGCTTTTGCAAGTTAATACAATATTCATTACAAAACGTCATTTGTTCGCATTACAATGCAAAAACATTAATCAAAAGAATGCCATCCAAAAGAGCCAAGTAGCCGCCCGTGCCATCCCCAGCAACGTTACCTGCCAACTGGAAACACATAAAAGTCAGCGTTGCTGAGTGAGTTCTAGTTTTATAATAAAACATACTTTAATTTCGTTTAAGAACCATTCTTTACTTTTGCATGTGATCACACATCATACGTACACATAGATAGTATCATTATTATCTTCATCATTCGTTTATTAACTTTCATTCATACGTTCTTCATTACTTCTTTTCATTCCATCAAAACCATGAATTTGTTGATACACATGTCCCTAGTTCTAGTCTAGTGAGATCAAATGTAATAGACTTCTATCTTGTAACACGTATGTAAGGTTTAATCATTGTAATGAAAACTCTTCAATGAATGTTTGCTTGATTGCGTAATGTCATATCTATTATTATTGTTGGTTGTTATACACATAATATGACCATGTTATATAGGTTTACAGTTGTGAGACACAGTTCTGAATCATTAAAGGTTCAAGAATGTGTTTGACTAAGAATCTTATTCAGTCGCACGACTGAACCATGCGAATGGTTCAATCGCACGGTTGAACTAGGAGATTGAGTCAATCGCACGGTTGAGTCATCAGACTGACTCAAGCATACGAATGAATCAATCGTATTACTCAATCGCACGACTGAGCCAGTCGCAAGGCTTAGTCGCACGAATGAGATCTGTAACTTATAAATACCACTTAATTCGTGGAAAAACAGAACACTTCGAATATTCATAACCCTAGTCGACCCAGAGCGCCCTGTTCGTATATTCCAACTTCACAGAACGTCCTAGATCATTCCTAATCCATTCTTAACGTTTTCTAATCGCTAGGATTGATCTTGATTTCGTTCTCCCTGATTGGATCGCCAATCAAATAGGATTCCGCACTATTTGATCTGGTATAACTTAGACTCAGTTAGTACTCCGTACGTACACGGTCCTAACAAGTGGTATCAGAGCATAGGCTCTTGATTCTTCGTTGATTCAATCGTTTTTGTGAAAAGTCTATGTTTTTACGCGAAAAGATCCATTCTTTCTGCTAAAAATCGAGTCTTTACGTGTGCATGTTCTGAAAAATTAGTGTTTTTCGAGTTTCAGCCGTCTAGGGTGCAAAAACTTGCATTCTAGGTCAAAGTTTGCGAAAAATCTCGTTTTCAGCCGACCCAGTCGCACGATTATCTCAATCGTACGACTGAACCCAGTCGCCCAGTTCAGTCGGCCGATTGAGTCAGTCGTGTAGCCAGTCGCCCGATTGAGTCAATCGCCAACTCCAGTCGTCCAGCTGAGTCGTTCGGTCTGTTCAGTCGCCTAAGTATCTCAGTCGCCTCGTTCATTCATACGTTTGAGTCCAATCGCATACAGCTAGTGTCAGTCGCATCCCAGTCGCATCAGATATGGGCCGAGGCCTATATATACCAGTTTCAATGTGTAGAAACCTAAGGGTTTTGAGAGGGTTTGTGCCCGGAGCCTAGGTGCTGCCGGATGAGAGGGGAGATCATGCTCGATCTCCCCTTGCCAAGAGTCTGTATTCTTAAGTTGTAACGAGCTTAAAATCGTTATGTTTTATCAATAAAATCATTCGATTATTGTTCGTACTATTGTTTGTCTTTTGGTTTTTATCCTTCCGTCAAGAACACGCTCGGATGTTCATCGATCCAGTGACTTCACAATTGGTATCAGAGTCGGTTACTGCTAGATTGATCTAACAATCACTCTAGCAACCCGAGCTCTTGATCTCTGGATCTATTTCAGGTTCTTTGACGTTAAACCGCCTTCGTGTTCTTCGTGTTCTTCGTGTTTTGCTCAAATCTCATTGTGTGTGATGTTTATTTGTTAAAACCGGACTCGGAATCTTCTTCAGATCATAAAAACGAATCCAATGATACAAATTTTGTGTTGTATTTCGTCCAAATCATCGGATTAGGGTTTTTCAGCCTTGTGGCGGCTGCAGATCTGGTTTTCTGCGTTCAGACCCGTTCATGCGATTGGGCCATGCCACTGGGCCTCATTCGTACGACTGAACCATTCGTATGGTCCATTCATGCGACCGAACCAGTCGTATGTCCATTCGTACGAATGAACATTCATTCGCACGACTGACCCTCTCGTGTACTTCATTCGCACGACTTACCCATTCGGAGTATCCATTCGCACGAATTACCCATTCGCACGTATGTCTTCATTCGTCTGTTTCAGTCGCACGAATGAGCTGTGTACCAGACCAAAAAAAAAAAGAGTCTGGAACAGCTTCTTGCACGAATTTTTCCCTAAACCATTTTTATCAGTCGGGAAGCCTTCTGAAAAAGTTTGGTAAAATAAAATTATTTTGGGAAAATTATCGGGTCATTTTTCGGTTCATGTTCGGGTCAATATTGAAGATTTTCCTGGAGAGTCTATGCAAGAGTTGAGGATGAGCAAAGCACATTCACCCTGAGTTTTTTTATGTCAAACAAGTTCGATGGATACCCCATTATTTGTTGGATTTCCAGAATTGGTGAATGTTGTTAGAACACGAAAGAGAGAAGAGAAGATATCAGCTGTCGGTGCTGATTTTGTGGGGTAGTCAGGAGCATCTGACTATTTATGGGCCAATCAAGTTATATTTATATCCGCACAGAGAGGATTCTCATTCTTAGGGGAATCCATGGATAGAGAAATTACAGACGCAATCAGAAAGTGATGATGTGAGCAGGTTTCTGATGATGAATCTACGTGCATGCTGATTTGTTTGATATTGTCAGCTGTGGATTGGAACCTTCAACCTTTTGCCCAATACACCGTATGAAAACGCAAGGAGAGCACAACGTTTATATATTGGGATATGCTGAATGTGAGGGGTAATTTCTGCAGGTGTTAATGTTAATCAGGTTAGCCTGTGTGAAGATTGAAGCAATGGAAAATTGTTCATGTCATTATCTGGAAAAATCAGTCATATGGGGAATCTTGCTGCTATGATGGTGTTCTGCAAAGTAAACGAAAGCTATTGTGCCTAAATTCATTTTCAGGGATATGGTAGGAACCTGACGGATTGGCAACATTGGCTAATATGGTTGTTCGTTTGATTATATTGGAAACCAGAGCAAAGATTGACTGAAGATTGTAAGAGGTGTTATCTACTATTCGCAAGCAACGTCCAAGGGGGAATTTGTTGGAGCATATATTGTCATATATAGTGTGTCCGTCGCTTGACGAATAGTCTAGGCTTAATGTAATACACCTGATATGTTGTGAACACATGAAACTGGGTCGTTCGCAGGAGCATATGCGAATGAGACTCAGTCGTACGACTGAGCCATGCTAATGGGCCAGTCGTGCGACTGAAAGATGCGATTGGGGCATTTGTAAGACTGAACCATAAGAATGGTCCAGTCGTACGATTGGACCATACGCATGGTCCAATCGCACGAATGGGCCCAGTCGCATCAGATATGGGCCGAGGCCTATATATACCAATTTCAATGTGTAGAAACCTAAGGGTTTTGAGAGGGTTTGTGCCCGGAGCCTAGGTGCTGCCGGATGAGAGGGGAGATCATGCTCGATCTCCCCTTGCCAAGAGTCTGTATTCTTAAGTTGTAACGAGCTTAAAATCGTTATGTTTTATCAATAAAATCATTCGATTATTGTTCGTACTATTGTTTGTCTTTTGGTTTTTATCCTTCCGTCAAGAACACGCTCGGATGTTCATCGATCCAGTGACTTCATCATGACCAAGGCTGATTTGGTGAACAATTTGGGTACCATTGCCCGATCTGGCACCAAAGAGTTCATGGAAGCTATTACTGCTGGTGCTGATGTTAGCATTATTGGGCAGTTCGGTGTTGGTTTCTACTCTGCTTATTTGGTTGCTGATAAAGTTGTGGTGACAACCAAACACAATGATGATGAACAGTATGTATGGGAATCTCAAGCTGGTGGGTCTTTTACTATTACCAAAGACACATCTGGTGAATCCCTTGGCCGAGGGACCAAAATGACACTCTATTTGAAAGAAGACCAGCTAGAATACCTTGAAGAGCGCAAGCTTAAAGATTTGATCAAGAAGCACTCAGAGTTCATCAGCTACCCAATCTCTTTGTGGGTTGAGAAAACAACTGAAAAAGAGATTTCTGATGATGAGGATGAGGAAGAGAGTGAGGAAGAGGGCTTGACCCGAAGGCAAGGCAGCAAGGTGGTTGCCACTGAAAAGGGGATGAGGGCTGTTGGAGGGCAGACTGGGACATCGGGGGCTACACAAACAGAATTAGACCCCGCATACTCCCCTGATGCACCCAGTACACAGACTGCTGCCCCGGTATCTACAGGGAAGAGGAAGAAAACCATGGCCAGACCGCATGGTAAGAAGGGAAAGAGGCTTAGATTCACCACCTCCGTCTCTACACCAATCACCACTGCCACCACTGCCACCACATCCACCACATCCCAAACACCCCAAACCACTACCACTACTATACCACCACATCATACTCACATATCTTCCACCACCACCACTGTACCCCCCACTACAGCCATCCCATCTCCTCCCATCTACACCACAGCCACCACTACAACCACCACTCACCAAACCCAAACCTCATTTGCCCCTTCGAGCTCAGTTCTACCACCTATCTCGGTGGTTGAGCAACTTGCTGCTCTAAACAGCATGGTGCTCCAGCTGCTAGCCTCTGATAAGGCTAAGACAGCTCAGATTCTCCAGCTGCAAGAGCAAAGTTCATCACACGCAACTGATATTGAGAAACTGAGGGAGTTGACCTCGTCGCAAGCCCAGTTGATCACCTCACAGACTGATCAGATTACTGGCTTGCTTCAACACGAGGCTGAGTCGGATGCAAAGATTGAGAAGCTAGAGGCGGCTCATAAGACTCTAGTGCTAAAACTGAAAGGCACTCAGAGTGAGCCCCTCAAGATTGGAGAAGGTGATGGTGATGAAGGTGATGATGATGAGGGTGAGGATGATGATGACGAGGATGATGATGAAGATACTGATGATGAAGGTGACTAAGATTCATAGGACAAAGACAATGATGCCGATGAAGGAGATGCTGCTACATCTCCCTCTGATCCTGAGCAAGAACGAAGAACTAAAAGCAAACAAGATCAAAGGGCCTCTTCTTCTGCTCCGTCTACCTCTCACTCTACAGAAGAACCAGCTCAGATTCAAGGAAAAGTTCAAGATTAGATGTTTATTTATTATTTAAACTTTGTACTTGAAATCTTGTATCAAATTCTGTTCAATGTATATAAAATTAAAGGTTAAATCAACATCAGTTATGTGCTTAATGTATACTTACTTATACTATATTTGGTTGTTGAACAGGTTCAGTTAAACAAGTTGATGAGCACGATGTTGTGCCCCTTCGTCACATCGATTCAAAATTGACGATGATCCTCGATCTACAAGGAATCGTACAACGATCTGTCAGTTACACTGCTGAAGAGGGGGAGATAATACATGATAACAGATGCACTGTGACATCCGTCACCAAAGGTCCGTCATTTAACGTGTTTGCTTAACCATTGTTAACAGTCATACATCATTTTGACGAACCATCTACGTGAATACCATATTTGTTTTACTTAATTGCCCTTATATGTGTAGTATCTTAAGACATTCTCCAAGAATTACCCCATTAACAACTAAACACGTCATTTTTATAATAAAATAATTTTTACGAATTAAATCATTTTAAATTATAAATAACGCTAATAACATTTTATCGTCAGTAAAACAACACAAAAATTATAACGTTTTTAACCGAAACAAAATTTAGGAACTCGGGGCAAAGTGCGGGGACTAAACTTGAAACTTTGAGAAACTAGGATGGGTATAAAAACCCCTTTCCAGCCATATTCCTTTCTTTTCACCCTCTCACCACTTCATCCTCCTCTTCTACTCTCTCTCTCTAGAAGCCAACACCAAAACCGACCCGTTTCTCGCATTTTCGTCTTCAAATCTCGAGTACCATCGTGAATACTAGTTCCTAGCAGGTAGATAACCTCACTACCTCGTTTTTTAACTCGATTTTACAGCTGCATTTCGAGGGTTTTCGGGTGCTCGGGTCATCCGAGCACAAGAGGTCGTGTGGACTTGCATGTCTTGTTTCTGAGTGTGTTTCTTGCCTAGATAGGTTAGAATATGAGTTCTGGAAGTTTTGGTTGGGTAACACTCGTGATCGGGCAGCCGAAGGCCGACCTGCAACTCACTGCCGTCGCGACTCCCGATGGCGCGAATGGGGTTGTCGCGCGCGAAAGGGGCGTGCGACTGCATGTGTGTGCGACTTGAGACATGAGCGAATAGGTAAGTCGCGCGGTTGTGTCGCGCGACTGTCGGTGGGTGCGAAATAGAGGTTGTCACGCGACTAGAGATGTCACGCGACAGGGGTTGTCGCGTGACTGGGCTATGCGAATGTGGAATGTGTGCGAGTGTGTGAAATCGCACGGTCAGATGTCTGTCGCGCGAAAGAGGGTCCTCTCGCGCGAATGAAGCTGATTCTCGTGGAGGGACTTTGAGTCGCGCGGTTGGCTGTTAGGTCGTGCGACTGGTATTGCATGGTACGACTGGAGGCTTAGTCACACGAATGGAGGATCAATTGTACGAAAGTAGCTAATTCGTACGACTGAAAGTCCACTCGTGTGAATGGGGTGTCAGTCGTGCGTCCGGTCCTATTGTATGAATCCCCTCTTCGGAGATCTCACGATGATAATAAAATATAATTAAGTGTCATAGCTTGATCACAAAGATTAAAATCAACGCCATTAACAGGCACGTACTATTTAAAACAATCTAGTCTAAGATGTGTGTGACTGCTTGTGTGTACTACTCACGACCGAACCGAAACGACCCGACTCAATTAAACAATATTATTAACAATAGTCCACAAGATTAATTCTTAACATAACTGTCAATAGGTGATTGACTGTTCATACATACTTACAAGTTTGGGAAGTTTCATCAGACATACTTACCACTTAACAAGTGAGTTTCGTGGCCCCTTTTTACGCTTATACATTGATTTAATCTTTTACAAACATGGGGGAAGAGTATGCTCACACATTTTCAATGCTGTACACTATACATACAATTTTATACTTGGAATCAACGTGATACTGTCTTATCTGATACATACATGATGTTACTGTGTGGACTGTCTTACAACCATTAATTCCGGTGTTGGAACCAACAGATAGGTATTAGTAGTACTACTGGGTTGACACCCCCACCCTTGACAGATGGTTACTTGTGAGTACCATCACACTGCCAGGATCGGGCCTGGGGTGAATATATTCTGACAAGTTTCTTTGTGTACGTCATTAGGTTTGGTTGTATAAAACTCATGGTATGTGATTTTGCTTACTTATAACTGTATGCACGGTATTCCACTACAAACAATATACAGCATCAATTACAAGTTTACAATTTAAACCTGCGAAGCTCACCAACATTATTGTTGACCGTTTTGAGCATTACTTTTCAGGTAACAATGAGAACTGAAGATCTAGGAGTGCTGCCTTGTATAGGAGACCCTAGGATGCATTTGTGTTTATTCTTTTGTAAAGCTTGAACATGAATATGATCTTTTGTACACTTATTCCCATGTTGTGGGAATATTACATTACAAGCTGTAATCGATGTTTTTGTGATCATTTGTGTTGTGCTTATGACTATGCTGTCGTGAACATTGATTATACACGACACAAGTCTCCATTTGTGTTCGGGTGTCGTCATGACACGCTTGTCATCATACTTTATTGCTACTCTATCATATACCATGTGTTATGACGATCCCGTCTAGCTCGCATTCCCCGTGTTTCCGCTTTAGCGGGGGTGTGACAGACTGGTATCAGAGCCATTGGTTATAGAGAATTAGGCAATTACACTTGACCTAGATTATAACCTAGGAACCTTCATGTAGATTTGCATGCTTAAGCTTATGTGCATTTATATATCTCGTGTATGTGTTCCTCCTTACATGATTGATTATCCTTCTGTTATGTGATCCTTCACCTTGTGCTTGAGCCTTGTGCTCGTCACTGATGAGGTGCTTCCTATTGGATCTTCCGTTCCCTCTGTGCGCCGAGTTATCATAACCAAATTCGGGAATCGAAACCCGAACAGATCGTCACAGATCCTACATTGCGCCTGACCTCGTACACTGAGAGACCGACCCGAGGAGGCTATGTCTGAGTCCTTTTAAGGACGCGAGATAGACAACCTCCGCAAGACTATACGTGATTACATGTTTGGTTCTCAGTCGATTGATGGATTATTATGGATATGATGTGAAGGAAGGTCGGATGTCATGTAACCGGATTAGGCATCATTCTCGGTACATCGTGGGTGTGGTGGGAACGCTGCGGGGAACCCTATATATAAGCATCACCGGTATACCGAGAATATGCTTGAAATGGGCTGCATGATGGTCTTGACCGACCGGAGCATCGAACGTTGGAACTTGATAAGTGGAGTACTTGATTATCATAAGGTGACTAAAGTTTATATGTTACCTCTTTTATGAATAGAACATGCCGCCTCGAAGATCTAACCGCAGAAGTAGTAGCGGAAGTGAAGCCCCGAGGGGCAGAGGCAGAGGCAGAGGCAGATCTTCAGGAGCAAATGAGGGTCCTATTGGCAATACTCAAGGGACTGGAAGCCCTGATATGGCAACCCTGATTGCTCAACAACTGACTGCCTTGATCCCCACTATTGTAGCTCAAGTGAGCGATGCTTTGCAACAGCAAAACCACTCCCACGGGGATGGTGGTAACGAGAACGAGGGTAATGGGAACCCGACTGGGAATGAAAGTAACCAGGAGACCGGAAATGGTGGTACAGCCGGTAACGAAACTGGGATTGCTAATACCAAACGGAGCTGTTCTTACAAGGAGTTTGTGGCCTGTAAGCCCCGGGATTTTGACGGCAAAGGTGGGGCGATAGCCCTGATCAGATGGCTCGAGAAAATGGAGGCTGTGATCGACATCAGCGAATGCCTCGACAGCCAACGCATCAAATATGTTACGTGCTCACTGCAGGGCCGAGCACTAACCTGGTGGAACACCCAGGTTCAAGCGAGAGGAAGGGAATCTGCGATGCAGATGACCTGTGATGAATTTAAGGCTTTGATTACCGAGGAGTACTGCCCTCACAACGAGATGCAAAAGCTTGAGCATGAGTTCTGGAATCATGCCATGGTGGGGGCGGGGCATGCAGCCTACACTGACCGATTCCACGAGTTGGCTAGACTAGTCCCACACCTGGTCACTCCGGAATCTAAGAGGATTGAGAGGTACATTTGGGGACTCGCGCCTCAAATACGGGCAATGGTAACTGCAGCTGCTCCTCCTACGATTCAGAGCGCAATTCTGAAGGCTGGCGCTCTGACCGATGAGATGGTACGAACGGGGGTATTGGGCAAGTGAGCAGAGAAGCGAAAGGATGTTGGGGAAACTAGTCGGTCCAGTGTCGGGAAATCTGATAAAAGGGCCAAGATCACCAGAAACTTTGTGGCCGTGACTCAAGGGAAGAGGGAATATGTTCGGCCATACCCCAAATGTGACAGATGCAGCTATCATCATCCCCCAGAGACGCAGTGCCGGGTGTGCGCAAACTGTAGGCGCCCGGGGCACCTAGCAAGAGATTGTAGAGTGGCACCGAATCTGGTTGCACCAGTCAACGCGGTTAACCCCGCCGGGAATGCCAGAGTCTGTTACGAATGTGGAAATCCGGGTCACTTCAGAAACATGTGCCCCCGACTGAACAGGGCACCGGGTCAACAGGGGGATAACCAACAGCAAGTGATGGCCATAGCAGGCGCTCAAGGTCATGGAAACCAAGGAAATGCTGCACGGGGACGCGCCTTCGTCATTGGAGCTAATGATGCCCGTCAGGACCCGAACGTTGTTACGGGTACGTGTCTGCTCAATCACCATTTTGCATCCATACTATTTGATACTGGAGCAGACAATAGCTTTATATCTTCTGAGTTCGTGCATATGCTTGATTTAAGTGCTAGTAGGCTAGAAACTAGTTACTCTGTAGAAATGGCCAATGGTAGGGTTGAACAAGCAGACGAGATTATTAAAAATTGCACCCTAATGTTAGAAGACCAGGCCTTTAGCATAGACTTGATACCATTCGATTTAGGTAGCTTCGATGTGATAGTGGGTATGGATTGGTTGTCAAATCATGGAGCCGAGATTGTTTGTCGGGAGAAAGTAGTACGAATCCCCATGCCAAACGGGGAGGTACTCAAGATTCAAGGAGAACGACCGGGAAGAGCACTAAAGCTCATTTCTTGCATGAAAGCCCGCCGAAGTTTACGGAAGCAGTGTTACACTTTTCTGGCTCACATCGTAGAAAAGAAAGAAGAAGAGACAAAATTGGCAGACATTCCCATTGTACGGGACTATCCGGAGGTGTTCCCTGATGATCTGTCTGGATTGCCTCCTCCACGACAGGTGGAATTCCCTATAGAGCTGGTTCCTGGAGCTACACCGGTAGCAAAGACACCTTATCGGTTAGCACCCTCAGAGATGCAAGAGTTATCCAGCCAACTACAGGAACTACTGGAGAAGGGTTTCATCCGACCGAGTCAATCACCGTGGGGAGCACCGGTATTATTTGTCAAGAAGAAGGATGGGTCGTTTCGTATGTGCATCGACTACAGGGAATTGAACAAATTGACCGTGAAGAATCGGTATCCTCTCCCCAGAATCGACGACCTGTTCGATCAGTTGCAAGGAGCCTCGTATTTCTCTAAGATCGACCTTCGATCTGGTTATCATCAATTAAGAGTATTCGAGGACGATATTCCAAAAACAACGTTTAGAACTCGTTACGGGCACTATGAGTTCTTGGTCATGCCATTCGGATTGACCAACGCTCCAGCTGTCTTTATGGATCTGATGAATCGGGTGTGTAAGCCTTATCTTAATAAGTTCGTGATCGTGTTCATAGACGACATACTCATCTATTCTCGTTCAAAGGAGGATCACGAAAAACACCTCCAAGCAATTCTAGAACTATTGAAGGAAGAGAAACTATTCGCCAAGTTCTCGAAGTGTGAATTCTGGCTTCGAGAAGTGAAGTTCTTGGGTCATGTAGTCAACGAAAATGGAATTCATGTGGATCCCGGTAAGATTGAAGCGGTGAAGAAGTGGGATACTCCCCAAACACCCTCAGAAATACGGCAATTCTTGGGATTGGCCGGATACTATCGACGCTTCATTGCCAATTTCTCCAAGATTGCCCAACCGTTAACTTTGTTGACTCAGAAAGACAAGAAGTTCGATTGGGGGAAGGCACAAGAACAGGCGTTCCAAACATTGAAAGAGAAGTTGTGCAACGCACCGATATTGTCCCTTCCCTAAGGAACCGATGACTTTGTGGTGTACTGTGATGCTTCACATCAAGGTTTGGGCTGTGTGCTAATGCAGAAAGATAAAGTGATTGCCTACGCTTCGCGACAACTCAAGGTGCATGAAAAGAACTACACAACTCACGACTTGGAGTTGGGTGCCGTAGTATTTGCACTCAAGATATGGAGGCATTATCTATACGGAACCAAATGCATCATCTACACGGACCATAAGAGCCTTCAACACATCATGAACCAGAAAGAACTTAACATGCGGCAGCGACGCTGGGTAGAACTGCTTAGCGACTACGATTGTGAAATCCGGTATCATCCGGGGAAAGCTAACGTGGTGGCTGATGCATTAAGCCGCAAAGAACGTGTGAAACCATTACGTGCTCGAGCGCTAGGTTTGACTATTCGAACTAATTTAAAGGCTCAGATTCAATTAGCACAAAACGAGGCGTTGAAAGAAGAGAACCTTGCGGGGGAAGAGTTCCGAGGGTTGGATAAACAAATGACTCGCAAGGATGACGGCGTTCATTACTTCATAGATCGTATATGGGTCCCCAAATGGGGAGGTGTACGTACACTAGTCTTGGATGAAGCACACAAGACTCGGTACTCTATTCATCCTGGTGCAGACAAGATGTACCACGATCTGAAAGAACTATACTGGTGGCCAGGTATGAAGAAAGATGTTGCTGTATACGTGAGCAAATGCTTGACTTGTTCAAAGGTCAAGGCTGAACACCAGAAACCATCGGGATTACTGCAACAACCTGAAATTCCCTAGTGGAAATGGGAGAACATCACTATGGATTTTATTACCAAACTCCTAAGAACGCCAAGTGGGCACGACTCGATATGGGTCGTGGTGGATCGAATGACAAAATCTGCTCACTTCTTGCCTATCCGAGAAGACTACAAGATGGATAAGCTGGCAAGGTTGTACATCAAAGAGGTCGTGACACGGCACGGGGTGCCGGTGTCAATCATATCCGACCGAGACAGTCGATTTACTTCACGCTTTTGGCAGACGTTACAGAAAGCGATGGGCACTCGGTTAGACATGAGTACAGCCTATCACCCCCAGACAGATGGCCAGAGCGAGCGAACAATACAGACGCTTGAGGACATGCTGAGGGCATGCGTCATTGATTTTGGTGGTAGTTGGGATACTCATCTACCGCTGATTGAGTTCTCCTACAACAACAGCTATCACACAAGCATTGGATGCGCACCATTCGAAGCGTTGTATGGACGGAAATGTAGATCACCAGTTTGTTGGGCTGAAGTTGGTGAAAGCCAGCTTACGGGCCCAGAGATCATTCAAGAAACCACTGATAAGATCTTCCAAATCAAAGATCGACTTAAAGCAGCTAGAGATCGCCAAAAGAGCTATGCCGACAACCGTCGGAAGCCTCTAGAATTCAATGTTGGAGATCATGTCTTACTTAAGGTCTGTCCTTGGAAAGGGACCATACGATTTGGCAAGAAAGGGAAGTTAGCCCCTCGATACGTAGGACCATTCGAGATTACAGAAAGAATCGGTCCGGTGGCTTACCGATTGAGGTTGCCACAAGAACTCAGCGGTGTGCATGATACTTTTCACGTGTCGAACCTCAAAAAGTGTTTGGCAGACGAGTCCTTACACGTACCAATTGAGGAAATCAAGATCGACGAAAAGCTTCATTTTATTGAGGAACCTATTGAGGTCATGGACCGAAAGGTCAAAAGATTAAGGCGCAGCAAGATACCTATCGTCCGTGTGAGATGGAATTCCAAACGAGGGCCAGAGTTTACATGGGAACGTGAAGATCAGATGAGACTCAAATATCCACATTTATTCGCGGATGACGTTCTAGGACCTAGCACCAGTTGAATTTCGGGACGAAATTCCCTCAACTGGGGGATACTGTGACATCCGTCACCAAAGGTCCGTCATTTAACGTGTTTGCTTAACCATTGTTAACAGTCATACATCATTTTGACGAACCATCTACGTGAATACCATATTTGTTTTACTTAATTGCCCTTATATGTGTAGTATCTTAAGACATTCTCCAAGAATTACCCCATTAACAACTAAACACGTCATTTTTATAATAAAATAATTTTTACGAATTAAATCATTTTAAATTATAAATAACGCTAATAACATTTTATCGTCAGTAAAACAACACAAAAATTATAACGTTTTTAACCGAAACAAAATTTAGGAACTCGGGGCAAAGTGCGGGGACTAAACTTGAAACTTTGAGAAACTAGGATGGGTATAAAAACCCCTTTCCAGCCATATTCCTTTCTTTTCACCCTCTCACCACTTCATCCTCCTCTTCTACTCTCTCTCTCTAGAAGCCAACACCAAAACCGACCCGTTTCTCGCATTTTCGTCTTCAAATCTCGAGTACCATCGTGAATACTAGTTCCTAGCAGGTAGATAACCTCACTACCTCGTTTTTAACTCGATTTTACAGCTGCATTTCGAGGGTTTTCGGGTGCTCGGGTTCATCCGAGCACAAGAGGTCGTGTGGACTTGCATGTCTTGTTTCTGAGTGTGTTTCTTGCCTAGATAGGTTAGAATATGAGTTCTGGAAGTTTTGGTTGGGTAACACTCGTGATCGGGCAGCCGAAGGCCGACCTGCAACTCACTGCCGTCGCGACTCCCGATGGCGCGAATGGGGTTGTCGCGCGCGAAAGGGGCGTGCGACTGCATGTGTGTGCGACTTGAGACATGAGCGAATAGGTAAGTCGCGCGGTTGTGTCGCGCGACTGTCGGTGGGTGCGAAATAGAGGTTGTCACGCGACTAGAGATGTCACGCGACAGGGGTTGTCGCGTGACTGGGCTATGCGAATGTGGAATGTGTGCGAGTGTGTGAAATCGCACGGTCAGATGTCTGTCGCGCGAAAGAGGGTCCTCTCGCGCGAATGAAGCTGATTCGCGCGGAGGGACTTTGAGTCGCGCGGTTGGCTGTTAGGTCGTGCGACTGGTATTGCATGGTACGACTGGAGGCTTAGTCACACGAATGGAGGATCAATTGTACGAAAGTAGCTAATTCGTACGACTGAAAGTCCACTCGTGTGAATGGGGTGTCAGTCGTGCGTCCGGTCCTACTGTATGACTTAATGGTGTGTGAGTGTGTGGATCCCCTCTTCGGAGATCTCACGACGATAATAAAATATAATTAAGTGTCATAGCTTGATCACAAAGATTAAAATCAACGCCATTAACAGGCACGTACTATTTAAAACAATCTAGTCTAAGATGTGTGTGACTGCTTGTGTGTACTACTCACGACCGAACCGAAACGACCCGACTCAATTAAACAATATTATTAACAATAGTCCACAAGATTAATTCTTAACATAACTGTCAATAGGTGATTGACTGTTCATACATACATACAAGTTTGGGAAGTTTCATCAGACATACTTACCACTTAACAAGTGAGTTTCTTGGCCCCTTTTTACGCTTATACATTGATTTAATCTTTTACAAACATGGGGGAAGAGTATGCTCACACATTTTCAATGCTGTACACTATACATACAATTTTATACTTGGAATCAACGTGATACTGTCTTATCTGATACATACATGATGTTACTGTGTGGACTGTCTTACAACCATTAATTCCGGTGTTGAAACCAACATATAGGTATTAGTAGTACTACTGGGTTGACACCCCCACCCTTGACAGATGGTTACTTGTGAGTACCATCACACTGCCAGGATCGGGCCTGGGGTGAATATATTCTGACAAGTTTCTTTGTGTACGTCATTAGGTTTGGTTGTATAAAACTCATGGTATGTGATTTTGCTTACTTATAACTGTATGCACGGTATTCCACTACAAACAATATACAGCATCAATTACAAGTTTACAATTTAAACCTGCGAAGCTCACCAACATTATTGTTGACCGTTTTGAGCATTACTTTTCAGGTAACAATGAGAACTGAAGATCTAGGAGTGCTGCCTTGTAGAGGAGACCCTAGGATGCATTTGTGTTTATTCTTTTGTAAAGCTTGAACATGAATATGATCTTTTGTACACTTATTCCCATGTTGTGGGAATATTACATTACAAGCTGTAATCGATGTTTTTGTGATCATTTGTGTTGTGCTTATGACTATGCTGTCGTGAACATTGATTATACACGACACAAGTCTCCATTTGTGTTCGGGTGTCGTCATGACACGCTTGTCATCATACTTTATTGCTACTCTATCATATACCATGTGTTATGACGATCCCGTCTAGCTCGCATTCCCCGTGTTTCCGCTTTAGCGGGGGTGTGACATGCACAGATTGCTGAACTGTTTAGTCTGAATCCTGACGAGCTGGTGAAAGACGCTCCAGAGGTCGACATAGTCAGTGATGATGAATTACAAGACGTCGATGAACTGGAGATTGAGGACATCACTGCTGATGAGTATTCTCAGTATACTAGCGCCGAAGGCGATGTTCTCCCTGATCTGGGGGAAACTTTTGACAGTAGTATCTTCAACAAGATTGAAGAGATGACAGCTGCTAAAGCTGCTACAGCCTCAGCTCCTCAGGCAAATGATGCCGATATGGCAGTCAAAAAGGCTGAATGGATTGCCTGCTTTGAGGAAATGAAGAAACAGCGTGTGCCAAACAAGTCAAATGCCTACACCAAGCTTTACAAGGTTAAGAAACATCTAAAGGTATCTGGCAAGATTATCAGCTGGGCATACTTTGAGGATCTCAAAGTGTATGCAGTGAAGAGAGAGAAGGGAATAGAGTATTTCAGATTCCCACATGATCTGAAAACTCTTCCTGGTTTCGAGCTTAATCGTCTAGCCAACTTGAACCTCCTATATGCTGTTCCAGGAAAGATATCAGGATGGTTTGAGCAGGCACTGAAGAAAGAGTATCATACGAGGTGGGTCAACTTTAAACCTCAGCAGCCCAGAAGGTTATTTCACAGGACTGAGGTTGACCCCACCTCAGGAAGACCAAAGGTGGTCTTGAGATGGCACCCTCCGCGCACCATGTCGCGTATTCCATTGAGGGAGATGCCTCAGGATTTTGCACCCCATTTCAAATGGTGGTACTATGACTGGCGAACTGGTGAAGCCGTCATTGTTTTGGAGAAAGAAGGAAAGGTCGAGACGATAAGGGTGTTTGATCCGATGTGGCTAACCAACTTGTCTGAGTCTGATGTCTATATCTTATTCAAATGGCCACTGTTTTTTGATACACAGGATATTATGCAAGCACTGCAGTTCCAACTTGTTATACGTATCTGCTTTGCACTGAATATTCATTCTGGGGTATCGAGAGAAGAAAGGGTGAAAAGATATGAAGAGTTCAAGAAAGAAGTTAAATCTTAGATAGAACTAGGTCCAAGGGGGAGTTTGTTGATACACATGTCCCTAGTTCTAGTCTAGTGAGATCAAATGTAATAGACTTCTATCTTGTAACACGTATGTAAGGTTTAATCATTGTAATGAAAACTCTTCAATGAATGTTTGCTTGATTGCGTAATGTCATATCTATTATTATTGTTGGTTGTTATACACATAATATGAGCATGTTATATAGGTTTACAGTTGTGAGACACAGTTCTGAATCATTAAAGGTTCAAGAATGTGTTTGACTAAGAATCTTATTCAGTCGCACGACTGAACCATACGAATGGTTCAATCGCACGGTTGAACTAGGAGATTGAGTCAATCGCACGGTTGAGTCATCAGACTGACTCAAGCGTACGAATGAATCAATCGTATTACTCAATCGCACGACTGAGCCAGTCGCAAGGCTCAGTCGCACGAATGAGATCTGTAACTTATAAATACCACTTAATTCGTGGAAAAACAGAACACTTCGAATATTCATAACCCTAGTCGACCCAGAGCGCCCTGTTCGTCTATTCCAACTTCACAGAACGTCCTAGATCATTCCTAATCCATTCTTAACGTTTTCTAATCGTTAGGATTGATCTTGATTTCGTTCTCCCTAATTGGATCGCCAATCAAATAGGATTCCGCACTATTTGATCTGGTATAACTTAGAATCAGTTAGTACTCCGTACGTACACGGTCCTAACAAGTGGTATCAGAGCATAGGCTCTTGATTCTTCGTTGATTCAATCGTCTTTGTGAAAAAGTCTATGTTGTTACGTGAAAAGATCCATTCTTTCTGCTAAAAATCGAGTCTTTACGTGTGCATGTTCTGAAAAATTAGTGTTTTTCGAGTTTCAGCCGTCTAGGGTGCAAAAACTTGCATTCTAGGTCAAAGTTTGCGAAAAATCTCGTTTTCAGCCGACCCAGTCGCACGATTATCTCAATCGTACGACTGAACCCAGTCGCCCAGTTCAGTTGGCCGATTTAGTCAGTCGTGTAGCCAGTCGCCCGATTGAGTCAATCGCCAACTCCAGCCGTCCAGCTGAGTCGTTCGGTCTGTTCAGTCGCCTAAGTATCTCAGTCGCCTCGTTCATTCATACGTTTGAGTCCAATCGCATACAGCTAGTGTCAGTCGCATCCCATTCGCATCAGATATGGGCCGAGGCCTATATATACCAGTTTCAATGTATAGAAACCTAAGGGTTTTGAGAGGGTTTGTGCCCGGAGCCTAGGTGCTGCCGGATGAGAGGGGAGATCATGCTCGATCTCCCCTTGCCAAGAGTCTGTATTCTTAAGTTGTAACGAGCTTAAAATCGTTATGTTTTATCAATAAAATTATTCGATTATTGTTCGTACTATTGTTTGTCTTTTGGTTTTTATCCTTCCGTCAAGAACACGCTCGGATGTTCATCGATCCAGTGACTTCACAGAATTTTACCCCACCGTCATGCATAAAACAGTAACTGGGCCAAAGTCTATCATAGACCTTCCGTCATGGCGCACAGCAGCCTGGCCACAGTACCTAAGGGTAAATTCAAGCGCACCATTGTCATGTGCTATACCCACCGTCATGCATAAAGCGGATACTGGGCCGAAGTCTATCATAGAACTTCCGTCATGGCGCACAGCAGGCTGGCCACAGTACCTAGGGTAAGCGACAAAGGTTCTATACAAATGGTCAATCACAAAGAAAGACCCCGATGTGCATCCTTCTGGGGTAGCTAACCCACACACCGTTGGACTAACACCCTTCATTGGGCGTGTTCCCACTTACAAGTCTTGCAAGACTTACTTTACCTTCCTTCGTTCATTAATGCATGCATTCATTCATCATGTTCCTCTTTTCATTATCTTTCACTTTACGTTACATAATACTTCCGTTTCATTCATTAACATTCAACATAAAGCCAGGGGAAAATAATCATACATATTAAGGAACATCAACATAAGCATACAAACATCGCCATACATGGGACCATCATACATACATAACATACATCATACATACCATCATGCATAAACATCAATCATACATCATCATCATGACCATCATAACGTCTATGACCTCGAAAGTCAACTTACACGAACCCCCGAGAACCTCCAAAGTTAAACCTTACCTCTACACATCTCCCTGAAAGTCAGAAGGTTGAACTATGTTCTCTCGGGCACCCGAGCCCTATTTGGGCGTATGGACGCCCTTAATTCGCATGACCTCCCAGGCGACTGAATACTTACGCGAATAGACATCAGGCAAATGGACCCTATGTGGATGGACCTATGCGGATGAGTACTATGGGCAAATGAACACTATACGAATGACCACTCAGGCGTATGGACCTCAGTCGTATGACTCCCATGCGAATGAACTTCAGTCGCACTACTCACATGCGAATGACCCTAAGTCGCACGACTCACATGCGAATGACCCTCAATCGCATTACTTTCGGTCGCATGACCTCCAGGCATATGCCATTCGGTCGCATAGCCCTAACTGATGCAGAATGCAGTTTTTCCCCGAACCCAATCTGCCATTTTCGGCCTGCAAGCCCTCCCAAACCTGTTCTAAGCTCAAAATCAACCATCATAAACCTTAGAAACACATACCACCACACCATACAAGCACACGCATGCTCGAAATCAAAACCCAATCGTATCACACGCAACACATACACACGGGTCAACACACACAAACTTCAAAAATGGGTTTCACTATGTGTTCCAGCCCCAAATCGATTGAAAACAAGTAAAAGAGGGGTCCTAGAACTCACACAAACAACACCACTGAGTAGAGCTTCAATCTAACCCACTTGACTTCGACTCTTGCACCTTGATTCGCAAGAAAACCCAGAGTTTTTGGCTCATTTCTCCTCTCTTCTCTCTTTGGTTGATTTTCACAAGTGTGGGGGAAGATGTGGGCTGCCCTCCCCTCTTAATGCCCCACTCTTCCAAACTTTCTCCCGTTTTGGCAAGTTTGGTCCCTCGACTTTGGGCTTTATTTCTTTACTTTCTTTTTCTTTCTTCTTCTTCTTTCTTTGGCTTTAAAAGAAAATAATCGAGTGTTACATCATTCGACCCCGGGCTCTGTGCCAAGTAATGATACGGCTTCATGCCAGATAGAAATGAGGCTTCGTCCCCGGAATGGTGGTTTCGGGCCACGGGCTTTGTGGCAAATAGTAACGGGGCTTTGTGCCTAGAATGGTGGCTTCGGGCCACAGGCTTCGTGCCAATTAGTGAAGGAGCTTTGTGCTCGGAATGACGGTTTCGGACCGCGATGGGGGAAAAGCCTGACAAGATCTAGAATTAGTACGAAACGAGCAACATAAGAAGGTATGGAATAAACGAACTGATAAAGTACGAAATGAACGTTAACGAAAGATAGTGATAAAGTACGAAATGAATGTTAACGAAAGATTGTGATAAAGTACAAAATGAACGTTCACGAAAGATAAGGATAAAGTACGAAACGAGTAATAACGAATGGAATGATAAAGTATGATATGAATGAACATGTGTGAAAGTTAAGAAAGTGTTTTATAGAAAAGAGAAATTTTATGTATGAAATGTATAAAGTATTTTGATACTTATAAAACTAGAACTCTTAGCAACGCTGACTTTTATGCATTTTCAGTTGGCAGGTAAAGGTTGCAGAGGATGGCACGCGGGGAGGCTACTCGGCAGGGGCAAGATTGGCATCCATTCACACATGTTATTATTGTTGATTTGTAATGCAATTAACGAATGTTGGCAGGGGCAAGATTGGCATCAATTCCCACATGTTATTATTGTTGATTTGTAATGCAATTAACGAATGTTTTCCTTTTGTAACATAACAACGTTGTATTGCCTATCAATAGTACTTATGAATGAAATGAATGGCTTTTGATAATTAAATTCCGCTACATATTTAATCAAAATTATATTAATATATATGTTTAGTGCTATGAATGACCAACTGTGAGGTGTCTGGGAACGGGGCCTTACATGTAGCCGGCACATGACAAGCACATGACAAGCAATCATGCCTTATTACAAGATTTTAAGTTAAAGGATGGTACGCATGTCGCCTTCGGTGGTGATGCAGGAGCAAAAATAACATGAGAAGGAACAGTATCCAATGGGATAATAAGCTTTGATAAAGTCAACTTTTGTTCACCGTTAAACTTTAATTTGTTAAGCGTTTCCCAAATTTGCGATAAATCATATTCTGTTTTGTTTGATGATTCCTTTTGATATGTTTTGAAGCCAGCTTTATAGATTAGCAAAGATTGGGTGATTGTTAAAGGTGTTAGGGATCGAGATGTATACAAACTGGATATGTCTCAAGTTGATCCATCTACAAAAACAACTTACCTCATTGCTAAAGCTTCAAATGATGAAAGTCAGCTTTGGCATAGACGTCTCGAGCATTTCAACTTCAAGAATATGAACAAGCTTGTAGTAGGATATCATGTTATCGGCCTTCCATCTAAGAAGTTTTCCACTACTGATCACTGCTCAGCATGTTTAAAGGGGAAGCAACACAGAGCATCTTATAAGTCCAAGCAAATAAACTCAAATTCCAAACCACTTCAGATGTTGCATATGGACCTTTTTGGACTAACCAACCTCAAGAGTATTGGTAGAAAATCTTATTGTTTAGTTATCATTTATGACTTTACAAGATTTTAATAGGTTTTCTTTTTGAATGCTAAATCTGAAACGGCTGAATTATTAAAAAAATTCATCATAAAAGTTGAAAATCAATAAGATCAAAAAGTGAAAATAATAAGAAGTGATAATGGTACGGAATTCAAAAATGCTAATATTGACATGTTCTGTGTAGAAAAAGGAATTGCTCATCATTTCAGTGCTCCTAGAACTCCTCAACAAAATGGAGTTGCTAAAAGGAAGAACAGAATTTTGATTAAGGCTACACGATCCATGTTAGTAGATGTGAAAATTCATATCACTTTCTGGCAATGAAGCAATATTGACTGCATGTTTTGTACAGAATCTGACTTTAGTTATGAAATGTAAACTGAAAACTCCTTATGAGTTGATGTTTGACAGGAAACCAAACATAGATTTTCTTAAATCATATGGTTGTCTAGTTATGATTTTAAACCCAAGTGATCATCTAGAAAATTTTGCTGCAAAATATGATAGTAGATTTTTTGTTGGATATTCATCTGTTTCAAAAGCCTATCGAGTTTATAACTCTAGGACAAATGTTATACTTAAAACATTCAACGTTAAATTCCTGGAAAATTCATTTCCATCAGTTTCAAATGGTCCAGCATGGTTATTTGATTTAGATTCATTGTTAAACTCTTTTCAATCTAACTTGTTTGATCAATCTAACTTGCTTGATTCTAAAGGTAAGAAGAAATCATAAGGAGATTTCGGTTCTTTCAGTGATGATTTGGATTCTGACGATGTAGATGACTCAAGCCCGGATTATCCATTTTTCTATTTTGTTAAAGATTCAACTATTCGATTCAATATAAATGATCAATCTCATCAAGATGAAGATCATTCAGTTTTAGAAGATCACGATGTTTCACAACCTATTCCTAATGATGGTACTGAATTTGTACAACTTGAGTCTGGAACATCATCTATTTCTGGTGATGTAGTTGATTCTGGTAATCTTGATTACTCTATCAACTCACCAACTCAAGTTCCAAATTTCAATCCACATTCTTCAAGCCTATTGCATTAGCTTTCCAACTTGAATCAAACAAATCTGGATTTTCATGTTCAAGGGAATGAGATTCCAACATCTCGTATTCACAAGAATCATCCAACATCTCAGATAATTGGTTCGTTGAATGAGAGAACCACGAGAAGCAAATCAGAACAAGCAAATCTTTGCTTATACTCGTGTTTTCTTTCTCAAATTGTTCCTAAGAACGTTACCAAAGCGTTAAAGTACAATGGTTGGATTGATGCTATACAAGAAGAATTATTGCAATTCTACAAACAAGAAGTGTGGAATCTTATGGATTTACCTGAAGGAGAAAATGCCATAGGCACAAAATGGTTGTTCAGAAACAAAACAGATGATCGAGGCATAGTTATCAGAAATAAAGCAAGACTTGTTGCACAAGGATACACTCAAGAAGAAGGTATTGATTATGATGAAGTATTTGCTCCAGTTGCAAGGCTTGAGTCAATTCGTGTCTTCCTGGCTTATGCATCATTCATGAAATTCAAAGTGTATCAAATGGGCATTAAAGGTGCATTCTTGTATGGTCCAATCACCGATGATATGTATGTGAAGCAACCTCCAGGTTTTGAAGATTTAGAATTTCCACATCGTGTGTACAAGCTTAGCAAAGCTTTGTATGGACTATATCAAGCTCCTAGAATCTGGTATGTAACATTGTCACAACACTTAATCCAACATGCATACACGTGAGAGAAGATAGATCCAACTTTATTCATAAAGAAGGATGCTGATGATCTCTTATGAGTACAAGTGTATGTCGATGATATCATATTTGGTTTTACAAGTCCAAAATTGTGCAAAAAATTCAAAGAAATAATGAAGTATCGATTTCAAATGAGTTCTATGGGAGAAATCAATTTCTTTCTTGGACTTCAAGTCAAGCAATCTATAGATGGTATTTTCATTAATCAAGAGAAGTTTGTTGACAAGCTCTTGAAGAAATTTAAACTGCAAGATTGTTAGTCCATTAGAACTCCAGCTGACGTAAATTCCAAGATTGAGCCCGATCTGAAAGGAAAATCTGTAGACCAGACATTATACAGATCTATGATTTGTTCATTGATGTATATTACTGCATCAAGACCTGACATAATGTATGTTGTTTGTGTCTGTGCAAGGTATCAATCAGACCCGAAGGCATCCCACTTAATTGTTGTTAAAAGAATATTTCAGGTATCTCAAAGGTAAACCGGCTTTAGGGCTATGGTATCCTTATGAAGGAAACTTGGAGTTTCATGGATATACTAATAGTGATTATGGTGGATGTTGTCAAGATAGAAAATCTACTATGGGTGGTTGTCAGTTTTTAGGACCCCGATTAGTCTCATGCAATGTAAGAAACAAAAAATTTTCTCTGTTTCAAGTTCAGAAGCTGAGTACATAGCTGCTTCAGCAGGATGTTCTCAAATCCTTTGGTTACAAAACCAACTACTGGATTACATGTTCAATTTTCTTAAAACTCCAATTTACATTGACAACCCGACTGCTATGTTCATTACAGCTAATCCAGTCCAACATTCAAAAACAAAACATATCGAGATTCGATATCATTTTCTTAGAGATAACTCTGAAAACGGTTTAATCATTTTGATTCAAATTGCAACTGAAAAACAGTTGGCTGACATATTCACCAAAGCCTTTTTACCAGCCAGGTTTGAGTATTTGGTCGAGTCAATTGGTCTTATTAACCACGTTTGAAAACTAGTTTTGAATCATATAATGATAAGAAGCCTCCCTTAAAGGAAAAAGAAAAATTAAAGATCCACTGTCAAAGTTGATTGCCTGATTGTATATACTGTGTATGTGCTCTATATGAAAAAGCAAATACAAAATTAGGAAACTGCAAAAAAGAAAAGATAAAACTATAAAATGAAAAATTATAAAAATTAGTTTAGTATTCATTTTGTCTCTTTTAGGATTGAATCGGTCTTTGCAATATGTGAGAAATGATAGTACATCAGCTTTGATCAGTTACATACTTCACTCGATAATAAAGTCTGACGTGATCAGACTTGATGTATAGGTAAGGTCATGCAATTATACTGAAAAAGTAAATTCTTATTATTCAACTAAATCATCTATGCATGTATATGTGTTCATCTTAGTACTAATGAGTAGTATTAACTTATCAGATTGATTGGTTGTAAAGTTACAACACTCACACCTGGTGATGATATGAATAACCATAAGATCTGTTACAAGCATCTACTCACTTCTCTATTATGAGTCATCATAAACCTGAAGTGCTGAGATATTCTTTGTTGTAAGTCATTACAGACCTGGATATTCTCCTTTGATGCTAATAGATGCCAATGTGCATAAGCCATTCAAATGGATGGTTAGAGGTTATGGTTATCCATGATAATTCTCATTTAAATTATAAACATGAACTCTGGTTATGAATGTATGTCAGGTTAATAAGTTGAGAAACTGTACTTTCTTGGATACCTTGATGATAGTTGATCTCTTTAAGTCTATGTGTCAGCCACATCATGTCATATCTAATTCAACCCTAATCAATCCAAGAATTGAAAAAGTAAGTGTAATGATTCTTTTACCAAAAACACTCACTATCTATCCTTAGATCCCATGTCTCCTTTGCTGCAGATATGCTGACCTGGAACACACTTGATCAGGATTTAATCATTGTCTATGACTATTCATAAATTGTTTTATTTTAATGTGCTGATCTCAACTGATATGATCTCATTGCGGACAATGATTTAAGTGTGAATATTAGATTTTTATTCTGATTTAATTTTGATAACCAAGAACTGAAATTGATGTTAGATTGTTGATATTAAATTTATTTTGAGCATTTTAACATATCAAACACCGACTTTCATAAACATTGGTTCGATGATGATACTTCATCAGTCGAAATAATGAAGATGAACAGTCAATGAATTTTGAATTTTTAATTAAAATGGAAAATTCATAAAAATTCAAATTTTTAATATGTGTTTGATAAAATTTAATGAATTAATATGTTTTTAAACCATATATGCACTAACTTGAGTATATTGTGTTCTTGAATAGAATATATAAATACTTAGACATTTTCTAAGTACAAGTTAGATTAAAATAACACTTTTAAAACATAATAATTCTTTAAAATTGAATCAACATCTATTGAATTCCAAGAGTTAAAATCAAATTAACTAAAGTTCGTGTTTTCATTTGTGCAAATGAATGAATTAGGTTGAGCCTAAGTATAACCTAGCAGCATTACTTAATGAGGATGTATAAGATGGTGTCAGTTATGAAGAGATGATTAGGTTTTTACTAAGGACTACGTATGTACATGCCATGTGTTACCAACCAGTGATCTATGCAAGATTGATCAAGAAGTTCTGGAATATAGCATCAGTTGAAGTAAATGATGAAGGAAGGAAAGTATTAAGGAGTTTTGTTACTAATGACAGAATGATAGAAGTATCTGAAGAGTCTGTCAGAGTTGCATTAAGATTGGGAGAAAATGACCCCGAAGACCAATCAGAACTTACATTCAATGAATGTAGAGAAACTTTCATGGTAATGGGTGACCTTGATCACTTTCCAAAGAAGCAATTCTTCAGAGCCAGAGTCTACAACCACTGGAAGTTACTGTGCCACATATTCCAGCAATGCATGTCTAAGAGGAGTGCAGGATGGAATTCTTTCCCTGTAGACATTGCATCTCCCATTGTAGCTCTTACTACTAACAGAAGATTCAACATGGCCAAATGGATTATGAATGGGTTTATCTTCAACTTGGAGAAAGGTATTAGGAACAAATACCTGATGTATCCAAGATTCTTACACATGATCATTATGAAGAATACCCTAATTTCCATGCTTATGGTGTTGGTGGAGAAATTTTAGTTCTTGAACACATGACTGAGATTTCTTATAAAAGGTTGGCCATGATTACAGGTACATAGAATGTACCTACGTTTGATTACATGAGGGATGTTGCCAGAGATGAAGTGGATATCAATATATATCATTTCCATTTGATTGAGGGTGAACCAGTTAATCCAGCTGTTCTGATTGAAGAAATCCCTTAAGAATATTTTGATGATGATGAGAATGAAGAAGATGATAAGAATGAAGGAGATGATGAGAATGAAGATAATAATGATGAAAGTTCTTCTAGTAGTGATGATGATAATGATGGTGATGATGTTGCAGCTGAGGCACATCAATCAAAGAGTAGTGAAGAGACTATTTCCGATCATGATGAGGAAAGAAATGAAGTTGATGAAGAAACTATTGCTGGTAATGATCATGATGGAGTTAGTGAAGAAATTCATGTTGAGAATGTGTTAGACTCCAATGTTGATGAAGAACATGATCAAAATCAAGATTTTGTAATTGATTACATTGATGTAATAATGTCTGAGCCTATCTTTCAAAGATCCACACCTATTGCTGAGTCTCCAATTCAAGTTGAAGAAACTCATGTTCCTACAACACACAATGTGTCTGTACAAACAGAAGATGTTCTAGATGTGGATGTGCTTGAATCTTTAAAAAAAGCTAATAGTGCTCAAGAAAAGATCATTAATGAGCTAAAAGAAGAAAATGAAAAGTTAAAAGAAGTAGTTCAAAAGAAAGATGAAGAAATTACTAAACTTGTAAAAGATAAAGAAGAAAATATGAGAACTTTTGAAGTGATGATCAGAGATTATGACTTGATGGAAGAAAATTTTAACAAGTTGAAAGAAGAAAATGAACTCTTGAAAGAAGAGTTAGAAAAGATGAAGGAAAAGCAAAAACCTGATTCTCCAGAAATTATGATAGTTTCTTAGATAAACCTAATTGATATTGAAAAGATTTCTAAAGTTGATAAAGGAAAAAGAAAGATTGATGATATAGACGTTTCAGTTTTATCTGAACCATCATCAAAAGTTCAAAAGACTGTTGATAGTCAAGAAAAAGGATAGTAATATGTTCAAGAGAATATTGGAGCTCTTGATGACATAGAGGATGAATTTGGAGATAGGTATAATTACTTGGTGAGGATAAAATACAACCGAATTTTTCACCAGTTAAGACAACTCAAGATGATGTACCTATTGATTTTGAAGATAGGTATAATTACTTGGTGAGGATAAAATACAACCGAGTCTTTCTTGATGGTTTGATAGTTTCTCAGATAAATGAAGAATATGAGAAATGTATTACTGTTGAGTCTGTTGCTCCAGTATGTAAGGCCCCATTCCCGGGCACCTCACAGTTGGTCATTCATCGCACCTTAACATATAGTTTACATATACTAAGTAAAATAACGCAGCGGAATTGATAAGAAGTACATTCTCATTTCATCATAAAAGCTTTTACAATGCATTACATTGTTGATTCGAATACAAAATACAAACTTTCTTTACATTGCCTAACTTTACTATGATTGTTGCGGAAGCATATGAAACCGAGGATTTCTTAAGTAATCCCGTTTATCTGAATCCTCAACAATCATAGGGTCATATACAGTGACCTGTATTACAAATACATTAAAACTATTTTAAAGAAGATTCCTTAAGTAATCCCGTTTATCGGGATCCTCAAGGAATCTTACACTTGCATGCAACATAATGTGTTGCATGCATTATGAGCCCACAACACATTTTGTGGCAGCATTATCAAAAGAAGAATGTCATCCCAAAAGAGCTGAGTAGTCGCCTTGTGCCATCCCCAGCAACACTACCTGCCAACTGGAGACACATAAAAAGTAAGCGTTGCTGAGTGAGTTCTAGTTTATAATGAAAACATACTTTTCTTTCATTAAAACCGTTTTTAAATACATAAGTCACACAACATACGTACACATAGATAATATTATTATTATCTTCATCATTCGTTCATTAACTTTCATTCGTGTACCATTCATCGTTATCATCCACGTTCGTTCATTCATTCTTTACTTTCGTTCGTACGTTCATTTACTTCATTCATACATTCAATACATTCATTCATACGTTCATTACATTCGATAACATGTACAATACCCCAAACATCATGCCATACTGCTGGTGCTGGACCTGTGGTAATCAACCACGAACGTTGTGCACAAATGCTGATCCAGTCACCTGGGGTAGGTACATGCACCATTTATCTTTCCACTTTCATTCTGGATCAATGCCATATGCTATACCCCAAACATTGTGCACTACTGCGGGTGCTGGACCTGTGATGATCAATCACGAACGTTGTGCACTACTGCTGATCCAGTCACCTAGGGTAAGCGGCAAGGATCCCATACATACATATGGTCAATCACAAAGACTTACCCCAATGTGCATCCTTCGGGGTAGCTAACCCGTACACTGTTGAGCTAACACCTGCCAGGGGTGTGCACCTCCATACATTAGCTTGCAAGCCTTTCTTACATTCATTCGTTCATTCATTAATGCATGCATTCATTCATCATGTTCCTCGTTCATTATCTTTCACTTTACGTTCTTATTTCATTCGTTTCATTCATTCGTTAATCATAACACGTAAAGTCACAGAAAGATAAACACGTATCGAAAACAAGGAACATCGATAATTACAAATCATGAGTCATTACCATCATATAAGGCTTCATACATACGTAACATACACCATGCATGACCATCAAGCACACATCATCATACCATCTATGACCTCAAAAGTCAACCTACATAACCCCCGGGAATCCCCTAGGTCAAAGCTTATCTTACTCATTTTAAGTTCCCAGAAGTCAGAATTCTGCTAAGTGTTTACCCGCATTTCCCTCCTTGATTCATCCGCATTTCTTGGCCATCCGCATTGGTCAATGCGGATGAGGAAATGCCTTAGCCGCATTTCCACACTATCCACATTAGACAATGCGACTGAGGAAGAGCCTTGATCGCATTTCATGTTATTACCCGCATTAGTTAATGCGGATGAAGAATGCCCTGGCTATTCTTCCCGTCTTGTCCGCATTAGGTCAATGCGGCTGAGTAAATGCCTCGGCCGCATTTACTTAGTCATTCGTATTGGTCAATGCGGTTGAAGTCCTGCCTTGGCCATATTTCGTTTAGCGATCCGCATTAGCCTATGCGGCTGAGTAAAATGACCTGCAACTTAACCTGTTCCTTTTCCATAATCTATTCATCATCATAACACCTTCATTAGCACAAATTTATCATACCATCCACTTAAAGCAGGCTACGCATGATACACATCATAGAAAAGACTCCTAAAACATACATCAACAGTACGCACACGAACAACATGCTGTAACTCATATAATTGCCCTAGGAATCTTATATACAGTAAGCATAGCAACCTGAACGGACCATACACACGCATACTCGTACATACATACACGGATTGAGCACTCAAAGCTCGAAAACAGTGTCACGATGTGTTCCAGCCCCAAAAATCAATCAAAAAC
This sequence comes from Flaveria linearis, assembly GCA_024085815.1. Lineage (NCBI taxonomy): Eukaryota > Viridiplantae > Streptophyta > Magnoliopsida > Asterales > Asteraceae > Flaveria > Flaveria linearis. The sequence goes on along the minus strand of CM044008.1, from coordinate 45,670,443 downwards.
GGGTAAAATTAGGGGTCTTAGAACTCACCTTGTGTTGCTGAGTATGGCTTCTTCAGAGTCGGTCGCCATGAGATCTTGTTCCTCGAATCAGTCTTCTTCTTCTTCTCGTTCTTCCTTCAAATCCCGTATTCTGCTCTTTCTCTATCTAGAGTGTTCGACGATTTGGGGTTATGAGAAAGGAGTGGGCAGCCATCCCTATGTATATCAGATATTTACCCCTCTTTGTACTTTTGACACAAAGCCCCCCTCTACTTTTATTCCTTTCTCATTTCCTTTCAATATACTTTCTTTTCTTTCTTATTATTATTTCTCTTCGTCTAATCAAAAGTTTCGGGTGTTACACAGTAGATCCAAACGAGATTATAGTTGAATATGGAGAATGGAATCCATTACAAGAGAGTATAAATGTTGAGGGAATGACTTCATCTGAGTTACACCATCCTGATCCTGAAGATATGAGTCTTACAACATTAAGATCATGGTTGCAAGCACGTAATTATCCTTGGAAGAGACTTAAGAGATTACAGTCTGAATCACTACGGAATTTGGTGAGAAGCTTCTAAGAGACAGAAAAACAAACCAACAAGATGATTGTGCTTGATACAAATAATCCTCAATATTTAGAGATTACAAAAATGGCGAGAATGCTGAAACCTCAAGAAATAAAATCTATGGCTATGAAGAAAATTTCTATGAAAGGAGGAAGGAATTGATGAAGATGTTTCCAGAGAATGAGAAACAAGCTTACAAAGTATGTTTCCAGATAATGAGAAACAAGCTTACAAAGTATCTCTTAAGCAAAAGCAATTATTCAATAAAGCTAGATCTACCGGAGATATAGTAAGAAATGAGTTACAAAAAGGATAATCAATATCAGAATTGCTCAATGCAATGATTGCTCCTGACACAACAAAAGAATTGAAGATAGTAGCTTGGAAGTACGATGAAGTTTTTGATGCTTTCTTGATTAAAAGAGTGAATGCTGTTTGTGATGTGTATCATTTTTTCTCTAGCATTATAAAGTTGCCAGTGCAAGACTTGAAAGAGCTGAATAAATTGCCTTTGATCAATCCAACTGAAGCTAAGTGAGGTGAAATCTTTGTAGAATTGTTGAACAGATGTATTCATTTTTGCAAATCCGATGTGATCAAGAGGATAAAGCATACTTTGATGCCTTGAAAAGAAAAAGATGAGAAGGATGTACATCTGAAGAAGAAGAAAAATTCTTGAATGAATTTTGTGATGAATACTTTAAAAAAAGTTACTACTCCTGGACTGAAAGTAATAGATGGAACTCAGAAGTCAAAACCGATGTTGAGATGGTTTTATAATTCAGATACAATTGAATTGAAGTTAGTCTGAAATCTAGAAAACTGGGATGAAGACATGATTACTTTATTTGGAGTATTTGAACTAAAATTCTTACATCTGAGTTACAACTCCTTTCTATCAGTTCAAAAGTTTGAGAAGGTATATCATGAGATTGCTGAGAATGACAAGAAGTATTTCTTATCAATTATTAAAGTGATGAATGCTGCTATGGAAAGAATTTCTTTAAGGAAATCCTTAGCTTATGTAAACATTATGAAGAAGGATATTAGAGATATAGAAGTCATGAGGATATCAAGCAAAGGGGTATTGGAGGTTTATTCAAAAGAGAATCAAAAACCAATTGAATTATATGCTAACATTGATATAATGAGGTTTATCCAAAGAAACATTGGAGGTGATGAACAATATGGAGATCAAAACGGATGAAGCCAAACCAGAACAAGGTATTTTAGCTAGCAAGTTCAGGTCAGCTATAGCTAAAGCTTTAAAAGAACAAGAGATGTACAAAGAGAAGGCGATGTTCAAGATCAAAGAAGAGCCAGAAGACTTCTTTGAGATTTGAAGACAAAAAGAGAGAAGCAGAAAGATAGATAGAAGGTTGCAGATTGAAGAAAAGAAAAGACAAAGCACAGAAGACAGAAGATTTGCAGACCGAAGATAAATGTCAATCTTAGGGGGAGTATTGTTAGATCCTCTTGAAGATTAACATGTAGTATTTAGTTGTCTTTTGTATAGTTTTGTCATAGTATAGGGACTGTTTATGTAAAGAGTTATTCCTTTGTTTATTGATAGTATAAATAGCTTAGATGTGTTTTTGTGCAGGCAGACTAGACAAGATTAGACACAAGATTTAGTTGAATGAACTTGTATCTGCTACTTACACTTGTAATTGTCTTTGCTACTATCAATGAACAGCTATGAATTTTCTTGATTGTTTGCATTGATTTGATTACTTTTGTATGTTTTTGATTGAATTGTATTCTAATATCATCACAGATCGATTCATTTGATCCTATCAGATAAAAGTACATATTAGGAAAGTTATAGACTCAACACCTTAATCTACAGTTGACAAAATCATTAACTTTTCACCAACTCATGGAAGTAGGTGAGTCATCAGAGATGGTAGCGTAGAGGTGTTTCAGCTTTTGTCAAAAGCATGTTAGAGAAGACATGTCTTCTCTGTGTTCGGAAGAAATCAGTCTTGGCTTTGGAAGACTTTGTCTTTAAAGCTTAGAAGACTTCATCTTTGGCAGACTTCATCTTTGGCTTTAGAAGAATTGGTCGTTTGGCTTTGGAAGATTTGATACTTAGCATAATTCACTGAGTTATATCAAATCTTCCAAAGTAACTTTCATGTACTTCACATGTGCATGCTGAGAGCACTTTGGTTGCATCAACCTCTAAGTGTAGTCCTTACAATAATCATCTTCGCTTAGAAGTGTTGGTGGTTTAGTGCTTGTTCCAATCTCATTATCTAAACTTAAGGTAGTAGTAAGATTCTTTAGATTAGGATTGATGGCCACTGTAAATTTCAAATTTCAAACTTCACAAAATTTCTTGATAAAATGAACTTCTCGAGCGACAACCCTAACTTCTCACACGAAGGGAATCATTTTGTAACAAATTTTTGCGAATTGTATAACTTTTCACGTGAAGTATCAAGTTTTCAAGTGCAAATAAGAAGTTTTCACAGATTCTCTTCAGTGTAATTCAGACCTTTTCCACTTGAAACTACTCACCAATTTGTTGATAATTGATGATTGAGCTTCAAATTAGTGAATTTAGTTTAAGTTTAATCCTAATTGTCACTAATTGAATCATTGAAAGCCATTTAACAATGAAAATGTCTTAATATCTTCAAATAAGCTTGCTTAACCTATTTCTAATGTCTAACACATTCAAAATCAGCACAAACTCAGTCAAACCGATTCACACTTCATGTTGAAACCGATTATGTAGCTCAAAACTCTTTAAATCACTTCAAGTTCTAATCGAATCGATTTAGAGCACACAAGGCTCTAATACCAATTGTAAGGATCGTGAAATTCATTATAGATTGATCTTATGAGGAAGACGCGAATGAAATCACTCACGGTAACATGATAAGAACAAGAAGATGTAAGATATTAAGTAGAAACAAGCAACACGTAAATAAGTTCCAGTTGTATTGCTCTCTGATAAAGATTACAAGTATACTATTCATACAATATCAAGACTCATTGAACATAATGAAATAAGCAAACTATATATACTAAACCAAAAAGGTATCACATGAGAACTAGCTTCTCACGCGAATCAAAGTTCTTGCACGATTAGATATTCAAAATCTTGTTTTGATATCCAGAGCCTTTAGGTTCAATCCCTACATGGTTTGACCTCTACAATTTCTCCCTAGGCTCGGTGATTCATATCATCAAAAGTCCATTAGTCGATAAACCTAATGCCGTTAAATTTCTCTATTAAAACATTTGTCAAAATACTAAACTACTATTAAGAACATAAAGAACAAGGAGAAAAACATCTTGGACCCACCACCGACTTAATAACTTTGACAAGATACATCACCTCTCTCTATCTCTCTCTCTCTCTCTCTCTCTCTCTCTCTCTCTCTCTCTCTCTCTCTCTCTCTCAGACACACACATTCTCTACTCTTTCTCTATCACCACCACCACCACACCAACCCATTGCCACCACAGTAGTCGCCCACCGCCACCACAGTAGTCACCCATCGCCACCATTGCAGCTCCCTGTTAGTGCCATTGCAGCCCATGTCACTGCCACCATAACCCCCCATCCCCACCACCACCCCATCGCTGCCACCACATTCCCCCTCATCGCCACCACAACCTCCTATCACCATACCACCCTAATCGCCACCACCATACAATATTTTTCAACAAGCATAAAAGAAAGCAAACAACTTTTTGTCTTATTAAATGCATTGTGTGGAGGATTCAACGAGCATAACAAAAGGGTTGGGACAATATGAAGTCGATATGAGTGTTCGGGATTGTGTAAGCTGAGGGAGAAAACATGCGGCGGTGAACGGGCGGAGTGTGTAATGGAGTTTGATCTCCGGTCAACTTTACCTCCATCACCATTACATCAGTAAAATCAATCTCTCTAGAGTTCTCGTCTTAACTCTATCTCTTCAATTAACTACTACTGATTTTGATGTAACTAATCTTCCAAAACGAGTGAAAAGAATCAATAATCATCTCCCTATCACCCGTCGGAGATATGTTTGTCACCCACATCCATCCACGATCGCTCCTGAACCAGATCTAGCCCCAAAAGAAGATCAAACGATTAGTGATAATGTGGTGAAGATGCGACGACATGGTGTTTTCAGGTGATGATGTGGCGGAGTTGTGGCGGTGATGATGAAGGTCTGGTGGGCAGGCGTGTTGATGGTGGTGTTTCAAGTGAGGTATCTGCTTCAGAAAATAATAAGTGGTTATGTGGTTAGAATTTAATTATTGATGGACAAATTTGGTGGGTACTTAGGGTATTTTTATCATTTTAAAGAAAGTTAAAACAGAAATTTAACGACTTTAGGGTTTTGGACTCAAATAAAGATAAAAATGAAATGTTAGAGTACAAATAGTAAATTTAAAACTTTAGAAATTTAAGTAGTTAAATTTAACAAGTGTTAGAGATGAACATATTAATATACTCTTATTACTATTACTACTATTATTATTATTATTATTATTATTACCATTGCTGTTGCTGTTGCTGTTGCTGTTGCTGTTGCTGTTGCTGTTGCTGTTGCTGTTGCTGTTGCTGTTGCTGTTGCTGTTGCTGCTCCTAGTGCTGCTCCTAGTGCTGCTCCTAGTGCTGCACCTAGTGCTACTCCTGTTGCTGCTACTGTTGCTGCTCCTGTTGCTGCTCCTGTTGCTGCTCCTGTTGCTGCTCCTAGTGCTACTCCTAGTGCTGCTCCTAGTGCTGCTCCTAGTGCTGCTCCTAGTGCTGCTCCTAGTGCTGCTCCTAGTGCTGCTCCTAGTGCTGCTCCTAGTGCTGCTCCTAGTGCTGCTCCTAGTGCTGCTCCTAGTGCTGCTCCAAGTGCTGCTCCAAGTGCTGCTCCTAGTGCTGCTCCTAGTGCTGCTCCTAGTGCTGCTCCTAGTGCTGCTCCTAGTGCTGCTCCTAGTGCTGCTCCTAGTGATGCTCCTAGTGCTGCTCCTAGTGCTGCTCCTAGTGCTGCTCCTAGTGCTGCTCCTAGTGCTGCTCCTAGTGCTGCTCCTAGGCTGCTCCTAGGGCTGCTCCTAGGGCTGCTCCTAGGGCTGCTCCTACGGCTGCTCCTGTTGCTGCTCCTGTTGCTGCTCCTGTTGCTGCTCCTGTTGCTGCTCCTGTTGCTGCTCCTGTTGCTGCTCCTGTTGCTGCTCCTGTTGCTGCTCCTGTTGCTGCTCCTGTTGCTGCTCCTGTTGCTGCTCCTGTTGCTGCTCCTGGTGCTGCTCCTGGTGCTGCTCCTGGTGCTGCTCCTGGTGCTGCTCCTGGTGCTGCTCCTCCTGCTGCTCCTCGTGCTGCTCCTCGTGCTGCTCCTAGTGCTGCTCCTAGTGCTGCTCCAAGTGCTGCTCCAAGTGCTGCTCCAAGTGCTGCTCCTAGTGCTGCTCCTAGTGCTGCTCCTAGTGCTGCTCCTAGTGCTGCTCCTAGTGGTGCTCCTAGTGGTGCTCCTAGTGGTGCTCCTAGTGGTGCTCCTAGTGCGGCTCCTAGTGCGGCTCCTAGTGCCGCTCCTAGTGCCGCTCCTAGTGCCGCTCCTAGTGCCGCTCCTAGTGCCGCTCCTAGTGCCGCTCCTAGTGCCGCTCCTAGTGCCGCTCCTCGTGCTGCTCCTCGTGCTGCTCCTCGTGCTGCTCCTCCTCCTCCTCCTGCTCCTGCTCCTCCTCCTCCTCCTGCTGCTCCTCCTCCTGCTGCTCCTCCTCATGCTCCTCCTCCTCCTGCTCCTCCTGCTGCTCCTCCTGCTGCTCCTCCTGCTGCTCCTCCTGCTGCTCCTCCTACTGCTCCTCCTCCTCCTCCTCCTCTTACTACTACTACTACTACTACTATTAAGATTACTATTAAGATTACTATTAAGATTACTATTAAGATTACTATTAAGATTACTATTAAGATTACTATTAAGATTACTATTAAGATTACTATTAAGATTACTATTAAGATTACTATTAAGATTACTATTAAGATTACTATTAAGATTACTATTAAGATTACTATTAAGATTACTATTAAGATTACTATTAAGATTACTATTAATAATATTTCTATTAATAATAATAATAATAATAATAATAATAATAATAATAATATATTATTATTATTATTATTATTATATTATTATTATTATTATTATCATTATTATTATTATTATTATTAATATTATTATTATTATTATTACTACTTCTACTATTATTACTACTACTATTATTATCACTATTATTATTCTTATTATTACTCTTATTGTTACTCTTAATTTATTATTATCTATTCTTGTTATATTTATTATTATATTTATTTTTATATTTATTATTATTATTATTATTAATATTATTATTACTAATGTTAATAATAATAATATTATTATTATTATTATAAAAACAAAAATAACAATCACAGTGTGTCATTCTATTAGCTACAAGTTAATTGTGTGTTTTTCTCTTTTTAATGTATTTGTAATAATTTAATAGTAATGTGTCGTTAATTATAATACAATTTTCTACATTTGATAAGACTTTTATTCGAACAATTTTAACGTATTCTTTTTATGATAACGACGACTTATCGAATACTATATGTTAAGTGAAAATGTATTAATGATATAATAACGAGTCATTAAATCATATGTAGATATTTATGAAAATCTGATTGTCTACATTGTTGAACTCATAACTACAAAACTATCATGACGATGTTCTCGTATACATTCAAAATTCAAAATCTTTTTAAGGCGAAGAACGAGTCTAATTTACTAGTAATATATAGGTAGGCAAGCAATTATCAATTTAAGAGAATAAAAACATCATTGATTCCCATAAAAACTACACCTAGACATGATGTTTGGGGTGGATTTTGTAAACGTTGTGCTATTTCTTTAAACATATTGTTAATTTTAATTCACATGTTAATAAGTTGCATATTAATAATTCCCATTTTATATCATTTAATTGCGTGATTAGACTTTCTAACTATCATAGTTGAACAAACATTTGGTAAGGTGGATACACCTTCTAATCCTAAATATAATCATGATTTAAAGGATTTTATTAATATCCAAACACACGCGCATAAATATAGATAATATAATATCTTTTTAGTACATTTAACAAAAGCATAGAAACATGGTAAATAAGAGGTATGAAAGAAATGGTATATTAATATATCTAAAAGCATCCATAGTAGAGTTCTTAAAAATATGTGTGTGTTTGGTATATTATATGAAATAGTTTTGAGTGGTTGTGAGTGAATGAGAGAGAAAATATTATGGATTGGTATATTTGAAGAATCACTGTGCAATCCTTATAAATTTTTTAATATTTTTTAAAGTGGTTGTGAGTGGAGGAGCGAGAAAAAAGTAATGATAAAGGTATAAAAATATTATTTAATTGAAAATAAGAGAGAAGGTAAACATCCGAGCACGTTCTTGACGGAAGGATAAAAACCAAAAGATAATCAATAACACGAACAATAATCGAATGATTTTATTGATAAAACATAACGATTTTAAGCTCGTTACAACTTAAGAATCAAGACTTTTGGCAAGGGGAGATCGAGCATGATCTCCACTCTCATCCGGCAGCGCCTGGGCGCCGGGCACACTCTCTAAAACCCTTAGGTTTCTACAAATTGAAACTGGTATATATAGGCCTCGGCCCATATTAGATGCGACTGGGCCCATACGTGCGATTGGACATACGTATGGTTCAATCGTACGACTGGACAATTCTTATGGCTCAGTCTTACGAATGCCCCAATCGCATATCTCAGTCGCACGACTGGTCCATTAGCATGGCTCAGTCGTACGACTGAGTCTCATTCACATATGCTCCTGCGAATGACCCAGTTTCATGTGTTTACAAGGTGTATAACATTAAGCCTAGACTATTCGTCAAGCGACGGACACACTATATATGACTATATATGCTCCAACAAAATATAGTGATTTTTAGTGTAATTATATGGATAAAAATAAGTAACCTACTATGAATGCTCTAAGGGTGAGGGGATGTTCTCACATCACATACCCACCAATAATATTTTATCATATTACATCATATCACACCATGACATAACACACACACACACACACACATATATACATATACAGATATATATATATATATATATATATATATATATATATATATATATATATATTGTAATATTACTTCATAAAATTTTAAAAATTATTACAAACTAAAAGTAAAAACTACGAAAAAAGCGATAATCAAAACTAATCTTCGTCGTCCGAAACCCGTCGAACTCCGAACTATCCGAAGACTAAAAAATCCCAACATGATCACATTTAAGATTTTTTTCTCGAACTTTTAGCATTGTGGGGGTGTTCAGCAAGAAGACAAAAAAAACTACAACCCATCAAACTCAGAAATATCTGAAGATGAAAAGGAAATATAATAAAATTCACATGACAATTTGTGTAGAGTTGAAAAGTAAATATCCGAAGATGAAGAGGAAATATAATAAAATTTACGGGACATTTTTGTAGAATTAAAAATAACTAGATAAAATGTTTAAGATTGATGAATAAAATTTATGGTGATTGGTTGGTATTTATAGTGTTTGGAATTTTATTTTAAATATAGTGGGGGAGAGGGGGGGGGACGGCTCTTTCAACGATCACAAAGGATAGAAAGAGCCCTGCGTGTTTATGCCGAGCTACGTGAGATTTCACGATGTGGAGGGCCCGGCGGTGGTGTTGTCGCGCGATGTGAGGGGCCGCCGCGCCCTCCCTCAGTCCCACCCTAACAATCAACAATTGTATAGTGTATTGATGTATCTTAAAATTTCTGTTTTATAAACAACTATAAAACAATAAAATATAGATATTAATAAATAGATGTTTTATGCTTTATCAGTTCCTATCTAATTATTAAAAATCAAATTTAACTAAACTGGTTATTAAAGCTTTCTAAATATGATATATATATGATTGTTAAAAAATAATAAAAAAATTTCTTTTTACCTGCAAACATATAGAGCTCTACGTATTTATAATATGCCTTTAATATCACAATACCCGAACTTTGTACAATTTAATTCTAGAATCTTTTTAAGTTTAAATCACACCAATTTATCAATATGATTTACTTAAAGTAAAAGGGGAATAGTTTGTTAACTACTTAATTACTTATTATGCATTTGGTACAAACGGCAATGCATAAAATATCAAAGCGTGGTGGATGATGCATTAAAGAGTTGTACGTGGACCCCAGAATAGTAATCAACGGAGAAATCTCGTGCCTTTGAAAAATCTCAATGTCTAACGGTGTACTGCACACACACATTATTAAATTCACCGAAATTCTGCCACTCACGTGACTCCCAAATTAAAAAATAACTCACATAAAAAAGTAGACGTTAAGAAAAGGTAAATACTTTTTCCAGATACCTAAACACAAAAACAAAAACACCAACTCTTTATTCAACAGTACGTTACGCACGGAAAGTTGTACGTAACTCTGGTTTTAAGATGTAAGCTCTGGAAAAAGGATAAACAAGATAATAAAGCCTTTAATTAATGAAATAAATTACTTTGCTACAAATCCCAGATGAAAAAATAAATAATATATGTGATCTGAATATCTTCTGATCAAGATTATTATAAGGCTTCTTAGAGTTAGAGAGTGAGAGCGGTTGGTGCTGCTAAGAAGGTAAATGCTGAGCTTTTGTGCGATTAGTGTTTATGAAATCACGGAGATCGTGGGGGTTTTTGATTTCAGAAATAATATTATATATTTCTTTTGATTTATTGTTGGGTTTTTAAATTTTTAATACGAAAACGATGAACCCGATTGTGGGGTTACCGAATTTGGTGGTCAATTCAAGTATTTACTTTTTGACTTAAAATCTTGGTTAATTGAACCATAATTCTTGACTTTTTGATGAATTACAGTTTACCCTGAAGAACAGAAGCTTAATCCAGCAGAAATAGATCAAGAAGGTAAGTTACCACTTCGTGTTTGGGGCCCACCATTTCTGAAACTTTCAAGCTTTTAAAGTATTTGCATTAAAGAAAAGAAAACGAGTTACTTAGTTTTCAAGCATAGTAGGGTCATCTTTAGGATCTGTGTTGTGTGGTGTTCAAAAAATTGGGGATTTTGGGCTTTTTTTTTTCTTTGTTCAAGCTTGAGAATAAAGATTAAGGGCCTGTTTGGCATTGTTTTTTTTTACCTCCTTTTAACTTTTGGAGGGGTGAAAAGACCAAAATACCCCTCCAAAAGTCACCAGAAGTTAAAATTTTTAACTTCTGGTGACTTTTGGAGAGGTATTTTGGTCTTTTCACCCCTCCAAAAGTTAAAAGGAGGTAAAAAAAAGCAATGCCAAGCAAAGTTCTTAATCACCCAACAAACCCATGATTATCTTTTCAAATCTCCTTTTTTAAGTTTGGATCTTTGTGTATTGTTTAATGGTTTATATATTTATCCTAAAAAACTAGCTTTTTTGTGCTCTGTTTTATGCAGATAAATGGTGTGGTGACATGTGGGACTAAGTATTGGTGCTTTTCTCCCTTTTAGGCAAAGCAGCAACAACCACTTTGTTTTTAACATCTTAACTGTCAATTGCATAGTTTAGGGTTTAAAAAAAGTGGTTGAACATGAGATTTTTGTTGATTTGTGGGGTTTATAGGGGAAAATGGTACAAGGGTATTTAATTTTAGGTTAAAAGTTTTGTGGGATTTGAAGAAAATGGGGGCAATTGGTGGGGAAGAACTGATGAATTGGGAGAAAATGGAAGGTGTTGGCAGTGGAAGAGAGGAAAAGATTCTTGTGTTGGTGAGGTTGAGGCCTTTGAATGAGAAAGAAATTGCAAAAAATGATGTTTCAGACTGGGAATGCATCAATGATACTACTGTTCTATTCAGGAATACTTTGCAGGAAAGATCTATGTTCCCTACTGCTTATTCATTTGGTAAGTGAAATACTTTCTTATTTTTTGGGTTAATTTATTTCTGCATTCAAAATTAATTTGATCTTTTCTAGGGTTCTTGGTTAAACCTGAGATACCATTTGAGATTTTGAATCCAATTGGTTTTGATCTACCGTGTAGATTCATGGTAGCTCGGTAAATTGAATCCCTAAATTGGATATCTTTACTAAATTTTAGTTAATTCATTCATCAGTGTTTAGGTTCTGATCTTATTTTGTGGTTTTGATTCTTTTTTCCGGGTTATATCTCAAAGTATTGGCTTTTTTTTTCCCACTTATTTTGCATGTTGTCTTAAGATCATTAAGTGGATTTCTTACTCTTTTTCTCCAGTTAATTTATGCATTAGTGTTCAGCACTTTTCTAACTAGGTGGATTTGTAGTTGTTCAAAAATATAAAAACGAAGTGGATTTGTTTTTTATTTTTCTGTTAATTTATTCTGATACTCTCTTAAATCTCATTTTTTTTTCTTTGGTTCTAGATTTAAAATTAAATGTCCTTTAATATGATATAAATTTTGAATCCAATTTGTTTGTGATCTTGCTAATAAAAACCTGGTTGACTTTCCAAATTGGGTCACTAACTGGATTTTCCTACTTATCCCTTTTAATTTATGCAATAATGGTTAGAAGTAAAAGTAGGTCTCTTAATCATAAGTGAATTTTCTTTATTTTTTGGTTTATGTGGCCGTGCATTCTTCCAAATTTTTATATTTATCTTAAGGGTTCTTGATAAAAATGAAATGTTATTTGTATGATATAAAAATCTTGGTCTAGTTGGTTAGGTAGATTCATGGTTAGTAGTTTACTTTTTCTGGTTAATTTTTGTTTTAGTATTCTAATTATAGGGAAATGCCATATACTATTATATAAGTTTTGAATATAATTGATCTGTGATCTTCCATTATGATGTTCAGTAGATTCATGGTCGGTTTTGTAAATCTAATTATTAAATTTATTTCGTTTTGAGTTAATGTATTCATTTTTGTTTGGAATTTTAGCTTTGTATGCAAACGAGAAATTCCATTTGGTATGATAAAAGTTCTGAATCTTTTAATTTTGTGATATTTTACGCAAGATGATGATGGCTAGTTTCATATTCTCATTATATGGGGTTCTTGTTTGGTCACAGACAGAGTATTTAGTGGTGATGCAACAACTAGGCAAGTTTATGAAGAAGGAGCAAAAGGGATTGCACTTTCGGTTGTCAGTGGTATAAATTGTAAGTCCGGTCATGAGCTGTTTGTCAAGCTGTTGACATTGACAAGACTTTGGCTTTGGCTTTGGCTAATTAATCTTCCCTGTTTTTAGCAAGCATTTTTGCATATGGGCAAACAAGTAGTGGGAAAACATACACAATGACCGGGATAACAGAATACACTGTGGCAGATATATACGCCTATATGCAAAAAGTACAAAACTTTTTCTTTGTGTTTTCTATTTTACAAGACTTTATTATTATGATATACATGTATGATTGTTGGTTGGATATTTCTTGAAATAACATTTTTTTCCTTTAGCATGAAGAGAGGGCATTTGTTTTGAAATTTTCGGCTATTGAAATCTATAATGAAGCCATAAGAGACCTTCTAAGCACAGAGAATATTCCACTTAGGGTTTTGGATGATCCGGAGGTGATTTCATGTCCCTTAACTTATTTTAATGTTTTTATATATCGATGGATAGACAATATTAATCAACCTTTTTATGTATCTCAGAAAGGGACAATTATCGAGAAACTTACAGAGGAAACTCTAAGGGATTGGAGCCATCTTAAGCAGCTTTTGTCCATTTGTGAAGGTGACACACATTTTAATGACAGTTGTTATCTTTGTTAGCGTACTAATTTAACCTTGTTTCGCAATAATTTATTTTATTTGGATTAAAGCAAATATTAGTATATTGTCATGTTTGTATCAATGTATTAAAGGTTTTGAGCTTACAATGAGCTATTTTTATCTGAACAAGTTGTTTAATCAAACAAATGAATCTTCTCATTTAAAAGGACAATGTCTATCATGACACCTGATTATTGCCCAAAGGTGGCTTAAATTTTGACTCACAGGAATCGTGGTTCAATTTAATTCTTAAAAGTGGGAACAGGACAGTTTTGGCTTTTTTTACTTGTGAATCTGTATAACCTGGTTACATTTTATTTCTAATGGACCAAATGGGTTGAAAGCTACCCGATGTTCCATTATATATATATTGTAATTTCGCACGAGTTTTTTTACTTTTTTTTTTAAAAAAGGTCAACGAAAGTGTTTCATATCGACTTGACCTAGCCTGTTTTGACCCATGTCAAGAAGTGTCTCATTACTCATATGGTCCTTGCTATTTTTGCTTCTAGCTCAAAGAAAAGTGGGAGAGACATCCCTCAATGAAACAAGTTCAAGATCTCACCAAATTCTAAGGCTGGTATGCTATATTCTCTAACTATACGATTTTAATGTTTATCATAAAGTATTCATATACGCAGATGTACGCACATTTATAGAGTATATTTTGAACTTTATCCCATAATCAATGTGGTGTTTTGCAGACAATTGAGAGTTCAGCTAATGAATTCATAGGGAAGGATAAGTCGACAAAACTTGCGGCTAGTGTGGTATGGATGCTACTGTCGTTGTGTTTAAACCATTTTTACTTTTAGTTAAGGAATTTAACATGAAAAAAATACGAAGAAACATTGATATTGTGAAGTGTTTTTATTTTATATTAATCTAATAAAGCTATAATTTGCAGAACTTTGTTGATCTTGCTGGAAGTGAGCGTGCTGCTCAGGCATTATCTGTTGGGCAAAGATTGAAAGAAGGTTGCCACATAAATCGTAGCTTATTGACACTTTCCACCGTGATTCGGAAGCTAAGGTTTGATTATTTGGTCATAGTTGCCTTTTGTTTAGATAAAAACACTCCTATTTACTTATATCAGGTTAATTTGGTTTTTGTTTTATTTTTGAAAATTTAAAAAAGTTATATATGAAGCCAAAAACAAAACGGTTTATATGAGTAAAACGGGTCAAGCAGGTTGAAGCTGGCTTAGTTGTATTTCTAATGCAATCTCCTGAAGTTTCAATAAAAAATCTAATACCTTGCTAAACTATATGTCTAGTTAAAAGTTGGGATGTAATTTTTTGTTCCCTTTAGTCCACAAGATTGTGAAGGGTGTATTGGGCATGTATGATTATCATCTAAATGTTTTGGAACATGCTCTGTCGGCTGTCCATTTCCAAACTTATTCTTGCTTAAAAAGTAATTAACCACTAAAGCTGATGACAAATGCAGCAAGGGCAAACATGGACATGTGAATTACCGTGACTCAAAGCTGACACGCATATTGCAGCCTTGTTTGGGAGGAAATGCACGAACCGCTATCATTTGCACTTTAAGCCCAGCTCGTGAGCATGTTGAGCAATCCAAAAACACTCTTTTATTTGCAAGTTGTGCAAAAGAAGTAACAACAAATGCCCAAGTTAATGTAGTGATGTCTGATAAGGCCTTGGTTAAACATTTACAAAAAGAACTGGCTAGATTAGAAAACGAGCTAAGAACACCTGCACCACCTGATTATTCAGCACTCCTCAGGAAGAAAGATCAGCAGATTGAGAAGGTATGATTCACTTTTTCGTAGAAGTGGTATGCTGGGTGACGGGACTAAACGGTTAACTTTTTGGTACAAGCCGGACCAGGTCGAAGCAAGACACTTTTTGTCCATTCAAAAATGATTAAAAAGTTTATTTAAACCCATTAATATAGATATCCTGACTCCACCAATAAGTAATCAGTGTTGAACTTGCCTTCTTTACTTTTGCAAGTCAAATAAGTCTCAAGTCAATTTTATGTTTGCAGTTGGAGAAAGAGGTCCGAGATCTTATTAAGCAAAGGGATCTTGCTGAATCTAGGATCGAAGAATTGCTACAAGCTGTCAGAAATGATCAAGTTTCAACACAATGGGTAGATGTTATTTACTGAAATTAGACAGTAAAATTTGTTTAATTCATCACTTTATTCTAAATGTTTTAAATTGTCTTGTATTGCAATTTGTTTCTAGGATGGACGACAAGGCAACACATATGAAGATGAACTTTCGTCTGAATCATCAAGCACTAAGTTACCTGGTGCAAATCGTCATCTAGAAAACTCTAATTCTCCCTCACCGTCAAGTAGAACTTTGTTTGCAACAAGAACCGAAGAAGAGTCAAACAACATTTGCAAAGAGGTCCGTTGTGTTGAGACAGATGAATCCACCAACAACCAAACTGCGATTTCCAATGGTGAATCCGAATCAGTGTCAGGTCCCACAGAAACAAACCGCCTAAGAAACAGGGTTAATATCGGGTCGTTGGAGCAAAATTTCCAAGATTTGCAGAACACCATAAATTCTCTAGTCACACAACCGTATGGTGATGGTGAAGAAGAACAAGAAGTGCAATCACACATGTCAAATTCAACGAGCTTTAAGCTCACTAAGAGCAGGAGTTGCAGGGCAAATCTTGTAACTAGTTCTTCCCCACCAGAATTTGAGAACACCCCTCCTGAGGATATTGATACAAGATTTCCAGGAAGGCCTGAAGGCCGGAAGCTATGGGATCTGCCGTCGGCAGAATATGGTGGTGCCACCATTGGAGGACTGATGAGAAGTGATTCACAATCCTCCCTTGGAAGTACTATGTTGGAAGATGCAAAGAACAAAACCTCGGGAGAAGAAGATATTCCTAGTGTAGATACTTTCGTTGCGGGAATGAAGAAAATGGCCAAACTTCAGTTTGAGCAGGTTTGATTTTTGACTTCCATTCACCTTGTTAATGTACATTAGGCCCATTTTTTTACGTTTCATACTTTTAAAAGTCACAAACAAACTGGTTGGGTAAAATTTTAGGACAATTCAAACAGAATGCAGGTTGAGTTGACCAGCTAACATTTTCATGAGTCTTTCTTTTTTGAAATTTATATAGTAACTAATATATTGAATACCACCATAAAAAGTTTAACAATAATTTTTTAGTTTGGCAAAAGAGTCAGGTTGGGTCGAGTAAGGTAACTTTCATAACGCGATCAGTTCATTTTAAAAAAGTTTCAATTCATTTCAGTCGACTGCTTATGACCAATATGGGCTCGCGTTGTAAATCAAATGACAAAAATAACTAATATAGAAACCATACTGGGCAAACCATTTTTGTATTCATATTTTTCTTTAACTTAAACTTTTTTAAATATAGTAGCAGAATTTAAGCGTTTTTAAGTACTTTTGGTCCTGTCATCTTCAAAATTAAGCAGCATATACAAAACAATAATCAAAGGAAACAACACCTTTATCCCAAAGCAGACTACAATCTTGTATTGAAAGCCCAAATGGACCCAAATCCAGGTCTTTGGTCAGGACTCAGGATTGCCAGATAAATAGTGATCCAGTTGTCTTAGTAAAACAATTTGAAAGGTTATATTTACGCTTAATTTCGTCATGGGCTACATTCAACAAACTCAACCTGTTTGACCCTTTTCCAATTTAGTGAAGTTTTAATTTTACTTGCTTGATCTGTTAGCATTAAAATTCAGCCCAAGCCAATTTAGTGAAGTTTTAATTTTACTTGCTTGGTCCGTTAGCATTGATTTTACCTGCTTGATCCGTTAGCATTAAAGTAGGTTACTTTTTACTGCAATTAACTGAATTTTATTAATATTTTTTGTTATGTGGATGCTTTAGGTTAATGGCTCAGGAGCAGATGGCATGGGTAAAAACGTTAAAAGCATAGGAATAGATTCAACTATGGATTCGCCGCCTGCAGATTGGCCTCAACAATTTGCAACGCAGCAGAAATCTATACTTGAACTTTGGCAAGCATGCAATGTTTCTCTGATTCATAGGACATATTTTTTCTTGTTGTTTAGAGGTGATCCAATGGATTCTATTTACATGGAGGTCGAGATTAGGAGGCTTTCATTTCTTAAGGAAACATTTTCAAAGGGAAATCCAGCCTTTCAAGATGGCCATACTCTCACTTCAGCATCCAGGTTCTCCCTCTCTCTCTCATCCATTTAATTAAGGGTGTCAATGAGCCCAGCCCAAGCTCACCTAAGCTCAAGCCCAGCTCGCTTTGAGCTCTATTTCGAAAGCTTGAGCTTGACTCGTTTATACATAATAATAATGTATATTATTCAATGATTTTTAATCAAAACTATATATATTTTTGATAAATCTACAATAATAGGTCCATTTGCTACCTCTAGTGTTTTCAAAATTTTGGAACTTTTTGGCCTTGTCTTAATTTGCTTCTGAAAGGGGTTTTCTATCTAGTTTTCTGGCTTTTATAGCTTGACACGAAAGGGTTATTTTAAGGTTTGCAGTAAAACGTAATCAGGCTAGAAGCTATGTAATTAGAAAAGTAGTACAGTAATACTGTTATAAGTTTGGTAACATGTGAGAATCAGTAAACTAAACACTTGGTTCAAAATTGGTATTTTTTTTACATTGCCTGCTGTTTATGTTTACAAAAATAATAATATTACAATGCTAATTAACTTTTTGAATAAGTTAATTTGAAGGTTTTATACACTATCAGTGACTTTTGACCCATCTTTTTTTTTTTTTTTTTTTTTTTTTTTTTTTTGAACGGCTAAATTGGAATCACTCACGGATCACTGGAGTATCATCGTGCCACCAGTGTTACCACGCGATCATATTCCACCACCAAGTCACCAATTCAGGAGGAAACTCATAATTATGAGAAAACCCCCCCTTTGTGAGATTCTAACCCATGACCTAATAGGCCCTAAGTCTTATCCCACCACCAAGATGCCGCTGGGCCATCTGATTTTTATAGAGTAAAAGTATAACCTGAACCGACCCATTTTTTAGTTTGTCATACATGATCTCAAGTTATATTTTTTCAATAATAATATAGTTATTTTAAATAAGATGTTTATAGGTTTGTGCATTACAATACACTTTGGATTGACTTCCATCCCATTTATGACGCGTTTCCTTCGAATGTGTTTGTTTGTGATAAATAGCATCAAAGCTCTAAGAAGGGAGAAAGCAATGTTAAGTCGGCTGATGAACAAACGGTTTTCGGAAGAAGAAAAGAAGAAACTTTACCAAAAATGGGGCATCAACCAGAACTCAAAACGGAGGAGGCTGCAGCTAATCAACCGCCTGTGGAGCAACACGGAGGATCCAAACCACTTACAAGATAGTGCTTCAGTAGTTGCAAAGTTGATTAGGTTCTCTGAACAAGGTAAGGCTCTTAAGGAGATGTTTGGGCTCAGCTTTAGTCCTCCAAAAATGGTCAGGAGATCGTTGGGTTGGAAACCGAGCATGTCATCACTCTTGTAAGTCAAAGGTTTTATAGTTGACTTCCGAGTCCCGAAGAACAGATTGACAAAAGTAAGGATTTAACTGATACTTGTTTTAGAATGCTTATAAGTAGTAGGGTGGAATTGGACTTGGATCATTGTTGGTTGTGGGACAAACATGAATTCGATTTTACTGATTTGGGTTTGGTGTTTTTACTAAATTACATGCCTTGGTACCTAAGAGTCTTGTATTTTTGTGAACTTTTGTGTCTTGTAGTTGTCTATGTTTGATTTATTAAATTTTTGTGAAACTTTTAGGATTTGAATTGGTACCTAAGAGTCTTGTATTCACCATAATACCATTCCCTCATCAGATTTTGCTTTCAAAATCGACTTGGAATATAAACGTCAACTGCCAGCAGCTCTTTGTACCTCTCCTAAACATTCCTCGGTTTCGGTGGGGGTGTACGAGGTATTAACCCGCTCCATGTCATCCCATGTTGGGTAGAGAGGCTGAGACCATGGAATGGAAGCTACTCTCCTGAAGGACCCGAACCTCAACCTTATTTTTATTACTAGCAGGAAACCCGCGCGATGCGGCGATGACAAGTTTTCACTTTAAGAATTTGCAGCGGATTTTGACCACTTACGATAATCTGAAGCATCTACATTGATTGAAATTTAAAAATCAAATGATTTACAACTCCAAGTAACCTGATTTCATAAGAATTCTTGACATGGCAAGTACACCCATTGGATTTCAAAAATCTTATCTTCACTGAATTTCAAATTCTTCAAGCATTATCTAAATCGAATTTAATCCAGCAAAATGTATAACAGTGATCTTGTAGCTTCCTATCAAACTCATACAATATATTAATTCATACAATATTACAGTCAAAATGATAATTTCAGCAGAATATATTAATTGTTATTTTTTCAGGTTTCATTGGTTTTTAGTGTAGGAAATCAATCATGACCAATTGAGTTTTGTGACCAATCATCGTGACTACTTCAGTAGACGACCAGAAGGTAGTCAATATGCCAACTGACTTTATGACCGAAATACAGTTAGAATACCCATAGTATGCTTCAATATTTAACAAAATATGCAGCCAAAATGCCTACAACATGCTATCAAAATATACTAAAATAATCTGTCAAAATATGTGTTAATAAAGTGATTTAGGATGTATTCTGCAATTTTTTTAAAAAGTCACTTCTAACAAGTTTCTCCCTATTTTCCATTATGTTTTAAGCTAGTTTATTTTAAATTACAAATCTGACCCGTTAGAGATTAAAAAATAATTAAATAACCCAGATCAACACCTATAAGCGTTCAGAAAGTTTTTATGGTCCAAACTAACCTTTTAATTTCAGAAAGAATAGAATCGTATGCTCTTAGCTCTATGCCACCTTTCTTCAAGAAGTCCATCACGTCAGGGGTAACATCAGATTTATCAACAAAAATTTTGTTAAATCAATCTCCAGGATCAGGTATGCGTATGAATGTGGAACATTATTTTCTCTCTGCAACATATATGTGTATTAGTTTAAATTTAAATCATTTTAAAAAGGTTACTGGGCATCCCACTTGCTTGCAGTATGATCCTTAAACAACCACAATCACAGTCTACAAACATGTGACAACCCGAAAATTTTTTTTTTAATTTAATATAATATTTAAGTGAATTTACAAATTGTTTTTATTATTATTGATAATAATAAAAATAATGATAATAATAACAATAATAATATTATTATTAAAAATAATAATATTAATAATGATAATAATAATAATAATGAAAATATTATTATTATTAATAATAATAAATTATAAAATTTATTAAACTTAATTTAAGTCCAAGGGGGTGGTTTGTAATTGTTGAAACTTGTTTTAGAAACTTTGGGCATGAAATAATAAACATATTAAACCACAGGGACCATTCTTGTAATTATTTTAAAACACCCAACCCGCCGCCCCTTTCCCCGTCACCTTCCCTCCGGCCGGTCTCCGGCGAAGTCTCCGGCGAGACCAAAACACCAAAATGACACGGTTTTGACCCAATCAATCATTCCCGACATGTTTTCGTGGGTGATTCGAACCTAACCCACACACCAATTTGAATAATGCGATCGATCTATTACCTAACCCACTAAACCCGATTGTCGGCCGACCCACTCACTAAATCGAGCACTACACAGTACAATAATTCAAATAAATTAATCCAAACGAACGGCTATAAGATTCCTAAGCTAATGGAACTACGAATTGTACCTGAAATACTAAAAATCATACAGTTCAATCGCCATTTCTCTCTCGGCCTGCAACTAATTCGATTTCCGACTTCTGAGTTCTATTTCACAAAACCAACAGAGGGCTTTTCATTAGTAAGGCCATTAGAAGCTTCCTGTAAGAGCAATTTGATTATGATCAACATTTACACCCTGAACCGATCTCATGACTGTCGCGACTGTTCTTCGATGGCCTAACATCAATTCGTCTTCCAAATAGGTAATTTAATACATGAACACACTCGATTTGACATGGGGAACAAAAGCCCCATGTCTATTGCAGTGATCATTCGAGTTTATGCTTCAATTTGAGATTGGATCGAATTAGGGTTCTTGGTGGAATTGGGGAATTTGGTTAACTGAGTTTAAATGAAATGGAAACCAATTGTTACCGCGGCTTGAGGCCTTGGTTCACTGGTTCCCGGTCCAATTGCCCTCCTAGGGGTCACGGGTTCGAACCCGGCCCCCAACCTCTATTTTTTTAAAAGCCTTTTTCACATTTTAAAAATCCAGAAAAATTACTAAAAATTATAAAAATAATTTTTACAAACTTTGTTTATTTTAGAAGTATATAATTATTTTCTGAAAAATTATTTCTTTAAAAATCTTATTAATTGTTTATTTATTAAAATTTACAAATGTTATAAATTGTTATTTTTTTATATATGGATTCTAAATAATGATTTAAATCATTAAATTATTAATGGAACATTATATCATCTGTAATTATGAATAACATAATAATTAGATAATTTATATTATGTTTTACCATGAAAATATGTTATAAATTTAACAATATGTTATTATCTATTATATGTTCAATTATAATAACTTTATTATATAAATATAATGATTAGATAATTTGTGTCTATTTATAAATCTTACTATTAGATTTTATAAATTATAAAATACTAAAGTATCCTATTTGTGTTTTAAACATGATAAACA
The DNA here is from genome assembly GCA_024085815.1 of Flaveria linearis. Lineage (NCBI taxonomy): Eukaryota > Viridiplantae > Streptophyta > Magnoliopsida > Asterales > Asteraceae > Flaveria > Flaveria linearis. The sequence goes on along the minus strand of CM044008.1, from coordinate 45,648,415 downwards.
CAAAATTAGATTTTATAAATTAAATTATAAAATCTTATTAAATTAAAATATCAATTTACATATGTAAGTAATGTCTAAAAATTATTTAAGACATAATGACATATTGAAATCACTATTAATTTGATCAAATATCATGAAATACAAATATTTAATTATTAAAGAATTAAATGATTAATTATATGTTTATAACAAATCCCCGAAAACCAAACCATAGATCAATTGAACACCAGGTTCAAGATCTAACTTATTTAGGTAATGGAATTGTATTTGTTTGCTTATGTGAATTATAATTCCTTAGCAGGAATTTACTAGCTTGTCAACACCACACAAAAGGACTGAGGTGAGTTCATAACTAATCCCCTTTTTAACCATTTAAATATTTTGGGGCTGGAATACATGTTGTAATTGAAATTACAAATTATTTTTGTGTATTATGTTAAATAATAATTGGATCACATTTATGATTACATATGGTTATTATGAAATCCTTCTGTGTAAACTGGGCTATAAACAAGGCAGGGATCTTTTGGATAGTACTATCGGGGAGTGACTAACCCCCACAAAGGTTTGGACATGTGGTCCTTATCAGATGCACAAAGATCTCGCTGTCATTCGGGATGACTATTCTGTGGGAAGGCAGATTGTTGCGCTATATAAGTTTTGCCATTATAGTTCCACTTACCACCCATATGAGGATAAATGTAAAGAGAGGATTCGCGCCCTCTGATTTGAATTATTAAAATAACATAATATACACATGAAAATGATATTAAACTATGATACATGGACAAATCCTATGTGAAGGATTTGTTGGACTTGTACATAGAAATAATAAACTAAGTGACATGGACAAATTCAATGTGAAGGATTTGTTGGGCTTGTACTTAGTAGGTATGTGGGATAGCGGGTTCACCTTATTAAAAAGGGTTCCGACAGGCTATTCATATACCGGTGAGTAAGATTAAACTCACACTTTTTCAGTAAATCCTATTTGATGATAATTGATGATTTATCACTATGTTTTACTTACCTATGAACTCACCAACCCTGTGTTGACACTTGATTTACATGTATTCTCAGGTATCTATTAGGAGCTTATGGACATGCACGTAGGATCATATAAGAGCTCCAGATACACATCGGTTATTGATAAGACATGATTAGACGTATTGTTAAGAAACAATATATATATTTATTTCCGCTGCGTATAATATCTAATGCTCTGGATAATAATGGATTGATTATCTAAAACTTATCATATAGATAACTGCATCTCATGTGTAACTACTGTGTTCGATCCTGTTTGCTCACCCCTCTGTGATAGATTCCAGACCCGGAATTTGAGGGTGTGACAGATTGGTATCAGATCCATTGGTTATAGTGAGTTAGGAATTGCATCTAGCCTATAGCCACACACAATAGTTGCACAAAGTAAATTGCCTTAGTTAGAGATTGACTAATGTAAGGCCCCGTTCCTGGGCACCTTACGGTTGGTTATTCATCGCACATAGAACATTTTAAAACATATATTTAGTTTGCAGCAGAATTTAAAAACATTCATTAATAACAAAACATGTCATTTATTTCATTACAACATTCTTTTTTTTATTTAAAAATACAACAACATGTCAAAATATGGATGCCAGCCTCATCAACTGAGTAGTCGCCCTGTGCCATCCTCAGCAACATACCTGCCAACTGGAAAATACATAAAACGTCAGCGTTGCTGAGTGAGTTCTAGTTTTATATTAAAACATACTTTACTTACCGTCAAAACCATTCTTACATACATACGATCATATAACATACGTACACGTAGATAATATTATTATTACTTTCATCATTCATTTATTAGCTTTCGTTCGTGTACCGTTCATCATTAACATTCACGTTCTCTCTTTACGCTTTCTTTCGTTCATGCGTTTCTTACTTTCATTCATACGTTCGCTACATTCGTCCTTACGTACATTACGTTCATTCTCACGTTCATTTCATTTGTTAGTACGTTCATTACTTTCATTCGTTCGTTCTTTAACTTTCATTCGTTAAGCATGTAAATCTCTAAGGGTCACCTCTCTTCTTTGCCCTCATGGTTCATACCCATGAGCCGATAAAGCATACTCTAACATACTGGTGCCCCTATGGCTCTCAGTCC